>SJXQ01003622.1:772840-789332 GCA_006408695.1 Aepyceros melampus | reverse complement strand
ACTAGCTTTGTTCATAGTGATGCTTTCTAAGGCCCACTTGACTTCACATTCCAAGATGTCTGGCTCTAGATTAGTCAACACATCATCATGATTATCTGGGTCATGAAGATCTTTTTTGTACAGTTCTTCCGTGTATTCTTGCCACCTCTTCTTAATATCTTCTGCTTCTGTTAGGTCCAGACCATTTCTGTCCTTTATCGAGCCCATCTTTGCATGAAATGTTCCCTCGGTATCTCTAATTTTCTTGAAGAGATCTCTAGCCTTTCCCATTTTGTTGTTTTCCTCTATTTCTTTGCATTGATTGCTGGGGAAGGCTTTCTTATCTCTCCTTGCTATTCTTTGGAACTCTGCATTCAGATGCTTATATCTTTCCTTTTCTCCTTTGCCTTTCACCTCTCTTCTTTTCACAGCTATTTGTAAGGCCTCCCCAGACAACCATTTTGCTTTTTTGCATTTCTTTTTCTTGGGGATGGTCTTGATCCCTGTCTCCTGTACAATGTCACAAACCTCAGTCCATAGTTCATCAGGCACTCTATCTATCAGATCTAGTTCCTTAAATCTATTTCTCACTTCCACTGCATAATCATAAGGGATTTGATTTAGGTCCTACCTGAATGGTCTAGTGGTTTTTCCTAATTTCCTCAAATTTAAGTCTGAATTTGGCAATAAGGAGTCATGATATGAGCCACAGTCAGCTCCTGGTCTTGTCTTTGTTGACTGTATAGAGCTTCTCCATCTTTGGCTGCAAAGAATATAATCAATCTGATTTCGGTGTTGACCATCTAGTGATGTCCATGTGTAGAGTCTTCTCTTGTGTTATTGGAAGAGGGTGTTTGCTCTGACCAGTGCATTTTCTTGGCAAAACTCTATTAGTCTTTGGCCTGCTTCATTCCGCATTCCAAGGCCAAATTTGCCTGTTATTCCAGGTGTTTCTTGACTTCCTCCTTTTGCATTCCAGTCCCCTATAATGAAAAGGACATCTTTTTGGGGTGTTAGTTCTACAAGGTCTTGTAGGTCTTCATAGAACTGTTCAACTTCAGCTTCTTCAGTGTTACTGGTTGGGGCATAGACTTGGATTACTGTGATATTGAATGGTTTGCCTTGGAAATGAACAGAGATCATTCTGTCTTTTTTGAGATTGCATCCAAGTACTGCATTTAGACTCTTGTTGACCATGATGGCTACTCCATTTCTTCTAAGGGACTTCTGCCCACAGTAGTAGATATAATGGTCATCTGAGTTAAATTCACCCATTCCAGTCTATTTTAGTTCGCTGATTCCTAGAATGTCAACATTCACTCTTGCCATCTCCTGATGGACCACTTCCAATTTGCCTTGATTCATGGACCTGACATTCCAGGTTCCTATGCAATATTACTCTTTACAGCATCGGACCTTGCTTCTATCACCAGTCACATCCACAGCTGGGTATTGTTTTTGCTTTGGCACCATCCCTTCATTCTTTTTGGAGTTATATCTCCACCGATCTCCAGTAGCATATTGGGCACCTACCGACCTGGGGATTTCCTCTTTCAGTGTCCTATCATTTTGCCTTTTCATACTGTTCATGGGGTTCTCAAGGGAAGAACACTGAAGTGGTTTGCCCTTCCCTTCTCCAGCGGACCACATTGTGTCAGACCTCTCCACCATGACCCACCGGTGTTGGGTGGCCCCACATGGCATGGCTTAGTTTCACTGAGTTAGACAAGGCTGTGGTCCATGTGATTAGATTGACTGGTTTTCTGTGAGTATGGTTTCAGTGTATCTGCCTTCTGATGCCCTCTCACAACACCTACCATCTTACTTGGGTTTGTCTTACCTTGAGTGTTGGGTATTTCTTCACGGCTGCTCCAGCAAAGCACAGCCACTGCTCCTTACCTTGGATGAGGGGTATCTCCTCACCGCTGCCCCTCCTGACCTTGAACGTGGAGTAGCTCCTCTCTGCCCTCCTGTGCCCATGCAGCCACGGCTCCTTGGACATTGGGTTGCTCCTCTCCGCTGCCGCCCCTGGCCTCGGGCGCGGGGTAGCTCTTCTCAGAGCTACCATGCTTCTGCAAGGTCCATCGCAGCCGGCGCGCTTCCGCCGCGCAGTCTGTCGCTTAGTATCTTCATACTTAAAAGTCTTTCTTAACAACAATTAAAACAACCTGTGAGGGCAGGTGAAATAGTTTTGACAAATGAAGACCCATGGTTTTCATATTACATTGTATACCTCCACGGGGGTGTTCACAGGGCTCATTAGATTAATATGGACTCTTTGTAGCCCTGTGTGAAAGAAACTTATTAAACTTTAAGCCAAGGAATGCTTTTTCCATGGATCATTATTGCTATCTCAAGGGATATGATTTGAAAACTCTGATCTAGACATGCATACATTACCTACATGTTGCTTCTTCATCAACAATATCATGCAAATTATTGCTTTTATTAGATTTTAATATTTCAAAAGATGTGTACAGCACCAGTGAGAATCACTTTAGAAACTATGTGTGCTCAATCCCTCTGTCCATGGGATTCTTCAGGCAAGAACACTAGGGTGGGTTCCCATTTCCTCCTCCAGAAAATTTTTCCAACCCAGCAATCAAACCCGTGTCTCCTGTACTGGCTGGTGGATTCTTTACCGCTGAACCACCTGCTAGGGCTTAGGATCGGTAGCCCACAATAATTAGATCTACCTTTCTCAAATACATATACACCATAGTTAACACTATACATTTTATATTAATATTTATATATTTTTGTTGTTTAATCACTAAGTTGTGTCTGACTCTTTGTGACCCCATGAACTGTAGACGGCCAGTCTCTCCTGTCCATGCAATTTCCCAGGCAAGAATGCTGAAGTGAGTTGCCATTTCCTTCTCTAGGGGATCTTTTACACCCAGGGATCAAACACATAATCTCGTTCATTAGCAGGTAGATTCTTTATGTTGAGAAAGGAGGGCCTCCCTTCACTAGGGAAGCCTCACTTATACATTCAGTTCAGTTCAGTTCTGTCACTCAGTCGTGTCCAACTCTTTGCAACCCCATCAATTGCAGCACCCCAGGCCTCCCTGTCCATCACCAACACCCGGAATTCACTCAAACTCACGTCCATCAAGCTGGTAATGCCATCCAGCCATCTCATCCTCTGTCATCCCCTTCTCTTCCTGCCCCCAATCCCTCCCAGTATCATAGTCTTTTCCAATGAGTCAATTCTTTGCATGAGGTGGCCAGAGTACTGGAGTTTCAGCTTTAGCATCATTCTTTCCAAAGAACACCCAGGGCTGATCTCCTTTAGAATGGACTGGTTGGATCTCCTTGCAGTCCAAGGGACTCTCAAGAATCTTCTCCAACACCACAGTTCAAAAGCATCAATTCTTCAGCGCTCAGCTTTCTTCACAGTTCAACTCTCACATCCATACATCACTACTGGAAAACCATAGCCTTGACTAGACGGACCTTTGTTCCCCATATAAAAACATCAGAAGGTTAAGCATTTACTAGAAGGAATATCGGAGAAGGCAATGGCAACCCACTCCAGTACTCTTGCCTGGAAAATCTCATGGGTGGAGGAGCCTGGTGGGCTGCAGTCCATGGGGTCGCTAAGAGTCGGACACGACTGAGAGACTTCACTTTCAATTTTCACTTTCCACTTTCATGCATTGGAGGAGGAAATGGCAACCCACTCCAATGTTCTTGCCTGGAGAATCCCAGGGACGGGGGAGCCTGGTGGGCTGCCATCTATGGGGTCGCACAGAGTCAGACACGACTGAAGCAACTTAGCAGCAGCAGCAGAGGGAATATGGGACACCTACATGTGTGCCAAGTTGTTTCAGTCATGTCCAACTCTTTTTGACTCCGTGAGCTGTAGCCCACCAGCCTCCTCTGTCCATGGGATTCTCCAGGCAAGAATACTTGAGTGGGTTGCCACGCCCTCCTCAGGGGGATCTTCCTCACTCAGGAATAGAACCTGCCTCTCTTAGGTCTCCTGCATTGGCAGGCGAGTTCTGCCTGAATACAGGACACTTGTGCCAATTCTATTTTCATCCCTAATGCTGAGACAATTGAGGCACACTCTCAGTGACTCCCTGGGGGACCCTGAGCAAGTCCCCCTCTGACTGATCTCTGTGAGAGAAGGAAGACCTGACTTGGACTGAATGCTTCAGCTTCACAATCATCCCACAGTGATGCTTTAATATACATTTTTCTTAACATAGCTGATTTTCATAATTGAAAACATAATATCAATTTTTAATTGTTTCTTTTTATTCTAATCACTCCTTCAATGTTAACAAAAATCTTTGATGGATATAAACATTTTAAAAGTGCTTTTGGTCTCCTATTTGATTGCCTAGGTATGTTCTAAGTGCCAACCCATGGAGGACTGCTATTTTTACTCATGTAGGAAAACTTTATTTCTAACAGTGGGCCAAACTACTAAAGATTTTTAGTTCCCTTCACTTCAGTTCTAGAAAAACTGTATTTGTTCCATCACAGTCTTTAAGAGCAGATTACATAATGTATTCCTAAATTAAGTTATAAATTGAACATCTAATCATGTTTGCACAGAAAATCAGGAACATGTCTTCAGCAGATAGGGAATTTTAAAATAACCCTGTAAGTATAGGTTTCTACCATCCAGAAGACAGCATTTAGTTTCTCAGAGAATATCATTCTATTTTTCAGAAGACACCAGGAGATAACATTAAATGACAAAAGATATGAGGGCTATAGATATCTAAAAGCTGAGAACATAGTGAAGACTAAGTTCTTCAGGCAAAATCTGAAGCATTAGAGAACTCCAGCAAATAGCTAACTGGCTGAGAAAAACTGTCCTCGTTATCCATTCAGTAGAAGACCAGTGTGACAAACTCATCTTTAGGCTAGTTGAGGTAACAGTGATTCTTGAATATTTATAGATTATGAGCCTCAAAGGTGAAAAGGTTTGATTTGGTGCATTTAAGGCCCATAAAAAATTTGCAATCTATTGGCTTATTTTCACCTTGCTTTTTAAACTTATATGTGTGATCAGTCACTCAGTTGTGCCCGACTCTTTGCAACTCGTGCCCAACTCTGCAACTCCATGGACTGTAGACTTCCAGGCTACTCTGTCCTTGGGATTTTCCCAACAGGAATACTGGAGTGGGTTGCCATTTCCTCCTCCAGGGCATCTGCCTGACCCAGGGATCGAACAAAGGTCTCGTGCAATGCAGGCGGGTTCTTTACCGCTGAGCCCCTGGGGAAGCCCTATGCACAAAGTGTGTGCGTGCTGAGTTGCTTCAGTCGTGTCCAGCTCTTTGCAACCCTATGGACTGTAGCCCACAAGGCTCCTCTGTCTGTGGGATTCTCCAGACAAGATTGCTGGAGTGGGTTGCCATGGCCTACTCCAGGGGATCTTCCCAACCCAGGGACTGAACTCACGTCTCTTAAGTCTCCTGCACTGGCAGGTGGGTTCTTTACCACTAGCTTCTCCTGGGAGCACATCACATGAAACCTGGGCTGGGTGAATCACAAGTTGGAATCAAGATTGCCAGGAGAAATATCAACAGCCTCAGATAAGCAGATGATAACACTTTAAAGACAGAAAGTGAAGAGGAGCTAAAAAGCCTCTTGATGAAGGTGAAAAAGGAGAGTGAAAAAGCTGGCTTAAAACTAAGCATTCATAAAACAAGATCATGGCATGTGGTCCCATAACTTCATGACAAATAGAAGAGGAAAAAGTGGAAGCAGTGATAGATTTTATTTTATTGGGCTATAAAATCACTGCAACAGTGACTACAGCTGTGAAATTAAAAGACACTTGCTTCTTGGAAGGAAAGCTATGACAAACCTGGACAATATACTAAAAGCAAAGACATCACTTTACTGACAAAGATGTATATAGTCAAGCTACGGTTTTTCCAGTATATGGATGTGAGAGTTGGACCATAAAGAAAGCTGAGTGACAAAGTATTGATGCTTTCAAATTGTGGTGCTGGAAAAAATTCTTGAGAATCCTTTGGACAGCAAAGAGATCAAACCAGTAAATCCTAAAGGAAATCAATCCTGAATATTCATTGGAAGAATTGATACTGAAGCTGAAGCTCCAGTACTTTGGCCACCTGATGCAAAGGGCCGACTCATTGGAAAAGATCTTGAAATTGGCAAAGACTGAAGGCAAAATGATGAAATGGTTAGACAGCATCACCAACTCAATGTACATGAATTTGAGCAAACTCTGTAAGACAGTGGAGGACAGAGGAGACTGACATGATGCCATTCATGGGGTTGCAAAGAGTAGGACATAGCTTAGCAACTGAACAACAACAATAAGGATTCCTCTGAAGGCAAGGTATGTAGTTTCCCATATGGCTCTCTTTTTGAGAGTTCCATGCTTGGGAAAAGGAACAAAGTTTCAATTCTGGCCCGTAAATCCAAAGTTGTTTTTCACAGTTTGAAAATCATAGTCATTTTGAATTACGACTCTGACCTGCTTTGGCTTTGGAAGACATTCATGACTCTACCAAGGTGAGATAGAAACTGATGGATTGAAAGACCATGTTCCTTTAGCCTGTGTCATTCCGAGTTTACTAGAGAGGGCTGGGATTTTTTGCATGTTCACTATTTCTAAGACTATGGGGCCATGGTTGGTGCCTTTTACATTAATGAATCCCCTGATTCACTTTTGAGATGTTCAGTTCAGTTCAGTTCAGTTCGGTAGCTCAGTCATGTCCGACTCTTTGCAACCCCATGAATCACAACACACCAGGCTTCCTTGTCCATCACCAACTCCTAGAGTTCACTCAAACTCCTGTCCATCGAGTTGGTGATGCCATCCAGCCATCTCATCCTCTGTCGTCCTCTTCTCCTCCTGCCCCCAATCCCTCCCAACACAGAGTCTTTTCCAATGAGTCAACTCTTCACATCAGGTGGCCAAAATATTGGAGTTTCAGCTTCAGCATCAGTCCTTGCAATGAACACCCAAGACTGGTCTCCTTTAGAATGGACTGGTTGGATCTCCTTGCAGTCCAAGGGACTCTCAAGAGTCTTCTCCAACACCACAGTTCAAAAGCATCAATTCTTCGGCTCTAAGCTTTCTTCACAGTTCAACTCTCACATCCATACATGACCACTGGAAAAACCATAGCCTTGACTAGACAGACCTTTGTTGGCAAAGTAATATCTCTGCTTATCGATATGCTATCTAGGTTAGAGATGAGAAAACCCAGGCAGCATAGCTAACAGTCATTATAAATAAAACAACCAATGTCCTACCAGTGCCCTCTTTAAAAAGTAGCATCGTTTAACAAGAGTTTTTATTCTTCCCTTTTTGCCATATTCAGAAATAATGTAATAAAGAAAGCCTAGAGTTGCCAGTCTCAAGAAAGAAAAAGAATATTAATAACTGTAAGGAAAAATAAACATTCTAAGAGTAAATGATCATCTTTCAAAAAACTTTGCTCTATAAGATTAGAGGAAAGCTATACCCATTCTTGTGGAACATATCATCTGAGAGGTAAAAATCCCCTACAAAGAATCCATAAAAATTGGTCATAGCCAAGAAAGGCAGAAAGTGATTGCAGGGTTGAATTTAAGAGAGACTAGAAGACAGACCTGCCTTAGAGGGTTTGGAAAGGTCCCAGTAGCAATTGTGGTAGAAATTTCTTGTTGAGTTTATCTTGGAGATTTTAGAGTTGCAAACTATAAAGAAACAAATATGATAAAACTGTTAGAGACGCTTTATCAAGCTCTAAAAGTTATACAGTGGACCCCATAGTCTTAGAAAATTGTAGGCAAGACTAATCTTCTGGTAATACCCAGAGAGGCTGGTGTGTGTTTTTTTTTTAATTTTTATTTTTACTTTATTTTACTTTACAATACTGTATTGGTTTTTCCATACATTGACATGAATCTGCCACAGGTATACATGAGTTCCCAACCTTGAACCCCCCTCCCACCTCCCACCCCATATCATCTCTGGATCATCCCCGTGCACCAGCCTGAATCCACAAGAAGGAGTTAGAGACTATTCATAAAACAGGAGACAGGTCAAATAGCATAGTTTATAGCAGTGGTTTTAACCTTCTTCATTGCTATTTCACTCACCTGGGAAACTCTGAATACATAACTCAAGCCCAACCCTCAAAAGTTTGGATTTTGGATCCAAGTTGGGTCCCTAGGCAACCTTGCTTCTTAAGTGCTACCAAGCACCATGTTCCACTTTAGTTTCTTTTGAATAGTAAAAATATCTATAATAAAGGGGGTATAGAGCATGAAAAATAGCATATTTTCATAGGAAATTTAGACAATAAAAATCAGCTAAACTAAAATTTAGATTGTCTAAAACCTCATAATACAGAGATAAATTTTTAACATTTAGGATATGAGACAAATTGTTAATTTAGGGGAACTACAAGTATAAAATTGTTTAAATATTAACAAAATTGTCATATAAGCAATTTTATATATCTATAAATAATTTTACATCTATATATCCCACCAAATAATTTATATATATATATATATATGTACACACACACACACAGAGGGAGAGAGATGTTAGTGTATATAGTAGGGAAAAGATATTTTTAAATTATGTGTATCATTAACACTCAGGGAATGAAATATTCTTTTACAAAATAGTTTATAATATATAATATTCTATGAAATTACCATGATTTATTTTTGGACATTTATATGGCTAGATCTAATTTTTATAGATAATACTGTAATAAATATTGCTGATTAAATTTTGTGTTTATTCTTAGCTATTTTAAAAGATGTGTTAATAAAAACTGAAATCTGAGTTAAAGAGTACATGTTCATACTTTAAGGATTTTTCCACAAATTGTTAGCTTCCAGACCTGTGTGCATACCCATTTCCCCACATTCTCTTCAGCACTTAATATAAAGACCTAAGAAAAAAAAAAGTTTGCCAAGTTTATAAGTGAAAACATCTCTGTTTTAATTTAGAATCTTTGATTATTATTTTGAGTATTCTTTTCATTTTGAGGAAAGTAATTTTTATTTCTTCACTAGGAACTTATTTCTTCAGCTTTTCTTGTTCTTGATTGTTTTACTTACAGATTTGTAAATGCTCATTCTGCAGTAGTGGCATTAACCCTTTCCTGACATATATATGAAAATATTTTTTTATTTTATAATGTACCCTTTTTAAAATTTAAGATGCTTTCTGACCTGCAGATGACTTTGTTTCCTATTGAGCTAAATCTATGAATTTTTTCTCTGTTGGCTTCTGTTAGGAATCATTCTTAAGATTTTTCCCTGCTCCAAAATAAATATTTACCTCATGTGTATGTGTAAATTTTTTATTTTTCTGGATTTTCAATTGTGCTCCATTCCTCTGCCTACATTCCTATGCTGACCTACTCTGTTAATCATTAGAGTCTTGCCAAATTACTATGTATCATTTGAAGTATTCCTCCCTTTTATTAATACTTTTAAAAATATTGCTTACTTATCCTTGCATACAAATTGGAGTATCCTAAAAAATTCCTTTGATGTTTTAATTAAAATACAGTTACTCTTAGAAATTGAGATATAGCGCCCCATTTTGATCTTAGTCTTGAGGATAGTGCCTGAAACACAGTGAATTCTAAATGAATAATACATATTGCTTAATTTAAACAGATGACCTCACCTTTAGTTTCATTTTATATATACAGTATTTCAGGTCTGGCCGCTACAGGAATGTTAAGAATATATCTATATATCCATATCTATATGTATCTACCTCTCTATATATATATATGTGTGTGTGTTTGTGTGTGTAGATATCTTTATTTGTATTTAGCCTTACACCTGTATCAGTAAAAATGTTGAACAAAATTAACATGATTCTTTTGGGTTAGCTGTATGTTTAAATAAAGTAATTTATTAAGTGATTTGGTATTAATCATCAAAGCAAAGGCTAAATTATTTTGTTATTACTGGGCTATATCTTGGGCTTCTCTGGTGGCTCAGCAGTAAAGAATCTGCCTGTAATGCAGGAGAAGTGGGTTCAGTCCCTAGATGGGGAAGATCCCCTGGAGGAGGGCATGGCAACCTACTCCAGTATTGCCTGGAGAATCCCATGGACAGGGAAGCCTGGAGAGTTATGGTCCATTGGGTCACAAAAAATCAGACATGACTGTAGCAACTGAGCAGGCATGCATGTCTATAATTAAAATATTAGATTAACCCCACTAACTCAGATTTGGATGAATAATATTCTTTATGAAGTACAGCAAATTCTCTCATGGCCCCCCAAATTTCCACTCCCCAGTGTCCACACATCTTCTATCAGTTAGTCAAGCAAATAATACCCTAGCTAGGTACTGCTCTGAAGGGCTTTTGCAATTAGAACTAAGTCCCAGATCAGTTAATCATCCTGAGTAGACCCAGCCTAATCAAGTGAGCCTTTAAAAAGAAACAGGACTTTCCCTAAAAAAGAGACTCAAAAAGTGAGATGGCTTTAACATGAGGAAGTTTCTCCATTGCTAGTTTACAGACAAAAGGAACCACAGAGCAAAAAATGTGGGTGACCCCAGAAGCTGAAAGCAGCCTCCAGCTTTTAATCAGCAAGGAAATGGAATATTCCATCTTGTGCCACAAAGAACTAAATTCTTGCCACCATCAGTGAGCTTGGAAGAACAAAGTCCACAAACCCCTTGATTTCAGGCTTGTGAGACGCTGAGCAGAAAATGTTTGCTGTGCCAGACTTTTCACCTAGGAAGTGTTAGCTGCTCAGTCGTGTCCAACTCTCTGTGACACCATGGACTGTAGACTGCCAGGCTTCTTGTCCATGGAATTCTCCAGGCAAGAATACTGGAGTGTGTAACCATTCTCTTCTCCAGGGGATCTTCCTGACCTAGGGATTGAACCCAGGTGTCCTGCATTGCAGGCAGATTCTTTACTGTCTGAGCCATCAGGGAAGCCCAATGAGCCAAAAAGTGGATGTTGTCTTATGCTAAGTTTGTGGTCATTTGTTATGCAACCATGGGAAACAAATATCCTTATAATGCAATTTGACTCCTATTTATTATCCCAGATCTAAAGATATTAATGTGACTTCAATCCACCAATAACTTCTTGCCCTGTTGGTCAGAATTTGGTACATCAAGAATCAGTATCAAAACCAAATATAGAGTATTTGCAGTAAGGCAAAATGCACTAGGCTGGAAGGGATTCAGTCTTCCTTGGTGGATCAGATGGTAAAGAATCTGCCTGCAATGCAGGAGACCTAGGTTCGATCCCTAGGTTGGAAAGATCCCCTGGAGAAGGAAATGGCTACTCACTCCAGTGTTCTTGCCTAAAGAATCCCTTGGACAGAGGAGCATGGTGGGCTATAGTCCATGGAGTTGCAAAGATATGGATACAACTGAGTGACTAACACTTTAACTCTTTAGAAAGGATTCAGCAATCCATATTGTCATTACAATAAAAGGGTATGTCAATAGCATCCATCATACTCTCATGCAAGGGTTCCCAACCTCCCGGGTCTAATGCCTGATGATCTGAGATGGAGCTGATGTAATAATAATAGAAATAAAGTACAAAATAAATGTAATGTATTTGAATCATCCTGAAACCATCTGCCCCACAGGCACCCTGGTACATGGAAAAATTGTTTCCATGAAACCAGTCCTTGGTGTCAAAAAGGTTGGGGACCATTGCTTTAACATATATTTATGTTTTTTTATTTTTATTATCTTTTCTTTTTCTGCCACACGACACAGCATATGGGATCTTAATTCCTCATCCAAGGAATGAACCTGAGTTCCCTGCACTGGGAGTGTGAAGCCTTAACCACTGGATCTCCACGGGGTCTCTACTCCAATGTTTTTAATAATGAAAAACAACATGTGAGCATTTTCAAAATCTCTAATGAGTGTTCAACCCTTAGTCAAGGCCTTGCTAATTAAACATTTTAAGTTATCTCTTATCTATAATCTACCCTACCATGATCTACCTCATCCTCTAATGAAATTTAGAGAATAAACACTAGGGTGCTACAGGTTACTTTTTTTGTGTGAAATGTAGTTCTAGAACAGTGACGTCTCAGTGGCTCCTTAGGCCCCTCCAAGTCTGTGATTGACAGAAGCCACTATTCAGAAATGTTCTCGTGTGCATTAGATACTAGAAGGAAGGAATAATACATGGAAACAGCAGAAGAGTTTCATTTCTTTTCAGAGAATAGAAGTGCTTTAAAGGTTTCACCATGGTCAAATGATTTCAGTCTTCCTCTGTGGGAAAATGCAGAAGCAGATATACTGAGAGATAGCCTAACACAATCAATGAGTAAAGCTCTCTTACTCATTGAAGAGAAGTGCCTCTTACGAATAAACACATGGCATGTGCTCACACATGTGGCAGCTCAACAACAACAAAAAAAAAAGAAAAAGGAAAATGACCATGGAAAACTTGGGTATGTGAGGACATTATTTCCTTTACACAAAGCATGCTTCAGTCTTTGGGAACTCCTCCAAAAAAATGAAACCATCTCTTCAATTGGCTTAGTTGTGTTTCAAGCAAGGTTATTTTTTGTAGTGGCGAGTTCATGCTTTCTTCCCTAGTAAAGTAGTTCTGAAAATAAAAGAACTTTCTTTAGCCAACATCCCTTCTATCAGTAAAGAACAGTGTAGCTTCTAGTAATGACCTTAACCTCTCTTCTTCATTTGCTGGCCTTTTATGGGGATTAGTGGCTCTCTCAGTTGAGTCTCTATAGTAGCTTATCACCTCTGACAATGGAAAATCAGGGCTTAGAATCCTCTTTTGAAAGGATGAACACAAATATCACCTTTATGGTACAAGTTTAGGATACTGGTACAGCCCGATGTATATAAGGAGTCTCTTAGCCCTCTGTACCCCTTTATGCAAGCTCCTGGGATAAAAAACGACTTTACTCTGGCTTTCAACTAAATTGAAACTACAGGATCTAGCCTGATAATCACCACCAAACCAGCTAAAGAAATGTTTTGCTGCATGCAGACCAACTTTATAGGTAATGCAGCAATGTAAGTGAAAGGAAGAAGAATCTACCCCATTTCTACACTAAAAATTATTTTTCTGCCAAGGGACAGAATAGAGCCGCCCTGCCCAAATCTCGTTCACCCAGCCTATGTTGAATCATGGCATTCTTGCAAACTCATAGTTCCATTCTGAAGCTACCCTAAAGGTAATTTAAGAAAAAAAAATCTTAACGTAATAATGCCCTCAACCATGTATTTGAATAAATGATAAAAGGAAACAAACTAGAGTGGGAATTAATTATTTTATCTCCCTCGTTTTTAAATCTACATTGAACCAAAATCATATATTCATATTAACTTGGGTTTGAGTCCAAATAAAAATTTTAAATCCTCCATATTAAATGCTAGTTGGCTTAAGGAAGAAAAATAACTTAGAAAAACCTCTGGTTTTCTTTCTCTCCAAAATCCTTGATGGAAGATAACTGGAGTGATGTGTAGTCAGGGAAATGGGAGAGAGAACAAAAGGAATATTGTTTGTTTGAAAATCTACCACTGAGCACTGCAAACCTGAAGTGGCTATGAGAGCTTCACGGAGTAGTCACAGCAATCCAGGAAGTTTGTCTGGGACTCAAGTCTGTTTCTTCCTTTCTTTTCTTTTTTTAACATGATGGTAATGATGCCTGTCTGCATTTCTGATCATTTCCTGAAACTCTGGGGAATATGTGCTTTGGGTCAGAAACTGACTTTTGGCAACTTAAATTCCTGATGGAACTTGAAAAATCACTCCCATGTTTCCTGAATATCTTAAAAAGATGTCTGGAATGTTGGAATTTATTCTGGAAAAAAGAGAACTAGAAGTAAATTGGTACCAAGAAGGTGATCCTCTGAAGAGCCTGGATTAGTGCACTAATAAACTATACTAATATCACTTTTTAGAGATCAACCTCTTTAAAATAATAATCTATCTCAACTGAAACCATGCAAGAAAAAGGAGTCATACATTTTCATTCAGCTCCTCTATTTTATGCCAGGCCCTTCATGTACATGATTGCATTTAATTCTTACAATATCCTTGAGAGGTGAGTAGTAGTACCCCCACTTTATTAAAGAGGAAATCAAGGTTCAAGGTGTTTAAATGACTTATCCAAAGTCACATGACCTATAAGTGGCAGATGCAAAAGTTAACGCTTGTTGATTAACTGCTATTGGTCTTATAAAATGAGAACCTCCAGAATAAGTTGGCTCTAATATATATAAATATGTACATCAGAAGGCCATGCATCAGCTCTTCACAGAGCATCAGATCAGAGAATTGGAGGAATATATCTGTTCTTAGGTCAGAATAGGAAAAGGTGAACAAAGTGGAATAAATTATATCAAAAAATAACAATGGTGAGTATTATCAAAGAGACCAATTAAAAGAAATGGAGAGAGCTTCTTTACTGGTCCAGTGGTTAAGAATTTGCCTGCCAATGCAGGGGACATGGGTCCAATCCCTGGTTCAGGAAGATTGCACATGCTGGAGCAAATAATCCCATGCACAGCTACTGAGCCCGTGTTCTGGCAACTCCTGAGGCTCGTGTGCCTAGAGCCTGTGCTCCACAACAAGAGAAGCCCCTGCAACGAGAAGCCCACGCATGGCTATGAAAAGTACCTCTAGCTCACTGCAACTAGAGAAAGCCCACGCGCAGCAACAAAGATCCAGGACAGCCAAAAAAAAAAAGAAGAAATGATGAACAGCAGATAATATACAATCAGTCAATAAGGCAATCAATAAAGTAAAATTTGAAATAAATAATAAAATTGATAAAAAGAATTTTAAAAGCAATAAATATGACATTGTTCTTAAATTTTTCTCCTTTGTTTCCTCTGTCCTACCAAGCCATCTAGAAGTAGGATGACCACATATGTTGTCAAACTGGGATATTTTTGAAAATGAAAGGAGGCCCTATTAGAAGTTATTCTCTTTCAGCACATGTAAGCCAGGACCTTAAAACACTGTGACAATAAAAGATGATGAAGATTTTATCCTATGGCAAGTAATTTCTTCCATAGTAGAGTTGATAACAAGCAAAACATAAACCTCTAGTACCTTTGGTATTCAAATTCCCTACAGTTTCTAATTTTTTCCCCTAAAGTTACCAAAATGTATCCTTTAGAAAGGAAAAAGATCTTACAAGGCATTAGTGACTGAATATATTTCCCTCCCAGGAATATTTAGATTTTAACACAAAACTATTTCTTAAGCCAAAGGAATGAATTTCTAACTGTAAAGTATTAGGTATAAGCAGCAGAGGTATCTGGGGAAGCCAAAAGACTCCTCAGCACCTGCTAAAACACACCATCTGTGGGTATGAAAAGCCCTATTTATTAATTCACCTCTAGCTATAAAAACAACAATGAGACTAACCCCAGGGAAGTTTCTCCATGAAGACCAAGGTTATTTGGAAACAGCCATTGAGTGATTCAACTGAAGTTCTCTAATATAATCCAGAGAAAGCCTTGTAGGTCTATTGATTTTTTTTCTACTGACAACTTGAAACGTCATCAAGAAAATGGTGCATAATCGTCCTTGTTGAAGAAGGGGCCTGAAAGACCCACCCAAATGAATTAACCACTCAAGAAGAGGGTTATTGCAAATGGAAAACCCTGAGATCAGGCTAATCACAGGCACGAGCGAATAGGTATTTTCCTAGGACTATGATGGCACAGACCAGACACTGAAACATGCTTAATAAATCAGTAAGAATGATTAAGTAAGTGACATCAGTGAGCCTATGACTAGAGCCTGAGTTAGCCCTCTCTGTAGATCCTCTAACTCCATGTGATGCATTCCTTCAGCTATGCAAGACTCCATCTCACATTCTTAAAAGTAGTCACATCGTACAGAGGACAACAGCTATTAAAGCAAGACAAAATCTGCAATCAACCACATCTTCACTTAAACTAGAAAGAGGAGAGAAATAGATTTTTAAAACGAGAAAGAAGTATATAGAAATGGGAATTTAGAGATGGATGTGTTCAAGAAATAAAAAACAAGAATGCTGTTACATCCAAGGTTAGAAAGATGAATAAAAAGATGAAATGCTTTAAAAATAGGGTAAGGATGGAATGGAAGACAAAAAGAATATTGTGGTTATTTTGTATTTAGTTACTATAAAATGAATGGTTCTATCAAAAATAAGTAAATAAAACCATATGACAGAGGCTTTGAAAAAAGGGAGAGAGAGGAGCATTGATGCTGGGGAACAGAAATATTCAAAGTTATAATGCATAGGAGGAAGGGAGGAAGAGATGCAGCTTCAAAATATATAAGGGCTGATAAAGGAATGCAGAATCAGCAAAGGAAATGTGACTTGAAGTAACAGATAAGCAACAGAATCTATCGGAGAGAAAATCCAAGCATGACATTTTAAAGTTGAGCATAATTAGATAGAAGGAAAGCAAACATCAGAAGTGACAAAGGCAAAAATAAAATAAAATAAAAAGAAGTGATAAAGGCAAATATACAAGACCATGCACCAAAAATAATGGTAATAATAGAACAAAGGGCAGAAAGGACG
>SJXQ01003622.1:716698-772623 GCA_006408695.1 Aepyceros melampus | reverse complement strand
TTGGGGGGTGTGGGGGGGGGGAGGGAAGAAGGGGAAAGAAATACAAAGAAAGCAAATTTTTTTTCTTCAGAGAATTCTTTCCTAAAACTTCCCATTTCCATACGTACACTCTGTAAAAGAACCAGACACGCAACTCTTTTCCCAGACATTGAGAATGCCTTTGCCCCCAGACGTCACCCCTAAGCCCCCCTTACAAAAATTCTCCTGGGAAAAGCAACCGTTCAGGCAGCGGTGCCTGGGTTGGTCCTTCATTAGAATAGTTCCCACAGGCATGTGTCCTCGCTGGTAATACATAGGAATCCCATATGGCACAATCTGGATCTCCCAGAGGTGGAATCTGCATAAAGGAGAACGAAGCCAGGGCCGCACAAAAGCAGAGACATGCCTGTAGCGACACCGGCTCCGTGCCCTCTGACCCAGCGCTGCGCCCGTTCCCACACTTCAGCCAGCCCAGGCGAGTGTGTCCAAGGGCTTGTAGGTAGCAGCAGTCTGTCACAGGGTGAGGATGGGGCTGAAAGGAAGCCCGGAATTAGTCCCTCGACAGTGCGCAGTTCAATTTTAAGGCAGTGCCCTGTCATCCAAAAAGAAAACCCACGTGTGGCTGCAATTAACCCCATTAGCATGTGTCTAGCATTGTCCGACTGCCAAGCAGATGACCCTGCAGGGAGCTGACCAGAGCAGAAGATTCCTCTGCTATCTCAGCTGCCTGCTCTCTGTGACTAGAGCTAACGGACCTAAGTAGTCAAGGTTTCTTTTGTGTATGTGTGAGTATGTATTTTGGAAGTGGTCTTTGTCGTTTGTTATTGCTATTGTTTGCCTTTTTTTAATTTTTGGTGTTGCTATTATTTCAAGTAAATCCATCTTGAAATAAAGCTATACTTATATCTGTAATTTTGGGGGGGAAACAGATTTCCAAGGATTTTAAATTAGGTAAGTTACACATTATGGTATTGTAAGCTATTAGAAAAATTCATAAACTTAAACATATTAACTAATAAGCATCTCTTAACAGAAGGTCACATAATGTACATTTATGTGTGTACACACACACACACACACACACATAAACACATACTCTAGACACCATTTCCCAGCTGTTCAATGCAAGGGGATGAGGCCAAAGCTACCCTTCAACTCAGAGATCAGATCTCTAGCTTGTGCCAGTGTTTGTGGGGTGTTTCATGCTCCCTGAATGGAAAAAAAAAAAAAAAAACTAGAAACAGTATAAACTAGTTACTTCTTGGTAACACTCAGTTACCCCAAAGCTGGCATTTTGATCATGACAACTCAAAAACATATGGAAAATTATGATAAAATTTGCATTTGAATTCAAAGATGGGTGTTCTATTTTTTGAAACAAAAATGCCACTCCAATTGTCATGATCTTTTTTCTATGTACATTTTAAATACTTCAGTGTAAAGGGGTTAGGTGAGGCCATGGGAAATAAAATTTCAAACTTCCTTATTCAACTTTTTTCTTTTAGGGGTTTGAAATAAATACAGTTATCACAGAATCTTTATTTTGATGGGCAAGAAACTTTAAGCCTTTTCCAGAAAGTTTTTCCAATGTCCACCAAATGCTTGAAAAGAAATGAGGGCTAGAAGGAATCGCACTGAATTATTCAGGAACGACTGGAAACGACTGTCTCTCCTTGCCAGGCATCCTGGGCTCCTGTGAAATGGCCTAATGGGCCTTCCCAACTCACATGCCCCCCTCTCAGTGCTCTGAACTCTCCTCCAACAGAACATCTTTATGAAGACCACGCAGCCCTGGTTTGCTATTTATCTTTACACGTGACGTAAAATCCAGGCAGGCTGCCTCACTTGAATTTTAACAAAATGGCAAAAGAGTTGCTATGAGGGGCAGCTAAGACAACAGAATTTATTTGTAAGGAAGTTGCAAGTAACGCTTGTCATAAATGCCTACTCTGCATACCCCATGCAGGGGACAGTTGGCGTCACAGCCAAACATGCTGTGCTATAGCCCAGCCCCGTCACTCCCTAAAGCCGGGGGTGCTTCCGTGGGAGCAGAGACAGTGTAATGGATCCTTGCCTTACCAGGATAATGTCTGGAAGATTTCAGCATACAGTGGATAGTGAAATAAGAAGCCAAGAAAGGACAGAGGAGATGGGTAAAAGAAAAACAGGGACATGATTTTGTAACATAACAATAATTTGAAATCACAGAAGGGACTTTTCTCTTTTAGGTTTTAGATTGTTGGTTGTTTTCTGAATCGTACCATAATCATATTTTTAAGAATAGCATTGCTTAAATGTTGTACTATTTTAAGCAATTCAGAATATTGTTTTATCCTCTGTGTTCGCTTAGCCACTTAGTCATGTCTGACTCTTTGCGACCTCATGGATTGTAATCCACCAGACTTCTCTGTCCATGGGGATTTTCCAGGCAAGAATACTGGAATGGGCTACCATGCCCTCCTCCAAGGGATCTCCCAGGTCTTCCCAGGGATTGAACCCAGGTCTCCCGCATTGCAGGTAGATTCTTAACCATCTGAGCCACAAGAGAAACCTCTAATATCTTCTAATACTTTTCTAGGCATTGACTTCTATTGACTTCTAGTCAAAGTAAAATGATACAACGTTGCTTATCATTGTATTTATCAAGAGCACCACAGGATGTTTGCTACAAATGGTTTCTAACTTAATGTTATCTCCTTTCATCAAGTAACTTCAATTTAAAATATAACAAGGCAGCAGGTATAGATGGGCAAAACTCCATGTCTGCAACAATAGATTTTTTCTCAGGTGAATGTTCTGATAAAAAGTTTAGACGCATTGAATGTGTTGTAAGGCCTGTGGTACTCAGTTGAAGGATGGAGTGTGGTTAGACTTCTAGGCAGTTCGCTGGTAGGATATAATTTCAAAGGCGGTGGACGTGTCCCCCATCAGGATACATCTCCTTCACTGGGATGCCCAGAATGACATCACCAACCTTGCATTTCTTTGGGTGAAACCATGCCTGCTCCATGTGTTTGCTTTTAAGATGTGGATACCCAGCTGAGAAGGCCAGAACAGACATCTCCACACAGTAATACTAAGATGCAAGACACTGCTTACTTCACCTGAGAGGAACCTAAGGAAGAGGAAGCAGGGCCCAACCCTGACAAGTATCAAGGTTCACTGGGGGCGAGGGATGCCCACCTCATCCTTACCCTTGAGAGCTGTTCCCAAATCCCTGGTATATAACTGCAATGTGGCCAGGGCCACCCTTTATGCCCGGCTAACAGCAGAGGTGCTGCCATGGGCAAAAGGGCCATTCATTTACCTACAGCACCCTGCGGTAAGCATATAAGGCTCACTTATAGAGATAACTGTCTAGATATAATTTTGAAGGAGTTTTTTGTTCAGTTCATTTCAGTTCAGTCACTCAGTCATATCCAACTCTTTGTGACCCCATGAACTACAGCACGCCAGGCCTCCCTGTCCATCACCAACTCCTGGAGTTTACTCAAACTCATGTCCATTGAGTCGGTGATACCATCCAACCATCTCATCCTCTGTCGTCCCCTTATCTTCCCACCTTCAATTTTTCCCAGCATCAGAGTCTTTTCCAATGAGTTAGTTCTTCACATCAGATGGCCAAAGTATTGGAGTTTCTGCTTCAGCAACAGTCCTTCCAATGAATATTCAGGATGATCTCTTTTGGATGGACTGGTTGGATCTCCTTGCAGTCCAAGGGACTCTCAAGAGTCTTCTCCAACACCACAGTTCAAAAGTAGCAATTCTTCAGTGCTCAGCTTTCTTTATAGTCCAACTCTCACATCTATACATGACTACTGGAAAAACCATAGCTTTGACTATGAAGATATAACTTTGAAGGAGTTTTTTGTAGTATTTGGTAATTTTTTGTTGTATCTTACAGTACAAAACTCATTGAGTACAAATTCAATTTTGAGGCCACTCGATTTTTTTCCTAAACTGATGTCCATCTGTTCACAGCTATTTTCACATGAAAACCAAAACCAAGGTCTCCTCACTGTCCCTGATTTTCCCAGTCCCCCAGCTCTCACTACAATGCTCTAAATCCATGAAGATTTTAGTCAACTGTCTTCATAATCTGCCCTAGGTGTCTTGATTTTCCTCTTAATATTTTTCCAATGTATCAATGCTCTTTTAACAGAAAGTATTGCAGAAGAGGGAAATGAAAGCTGAACTATTTTGGACCCACGCTTAAAGTCACAACCCCCGATGAACCTACACTTGCCCCAATGAACAGATTGATTGTAACGTGCTGAGGGGTGCACACTCTCTGCGCCGCTGCCCTAGAGGGCTCATGCGAATTCAGATGCAGCCGTCTCTCCCAGCCTTCCATCCCATTGCCTCAGCAACAGAAACCCTCCGATGCACAGGTCACTCCTCCGCAGCATTGACTAGAGCACATTCCCCATGGGTGGTCTGGCTTTTACAAGTGTTTGGGCACAGATACATTAATGTGGCCTTTTTTAAGCAGCTGATTCTTCTGTGCTTCCATGGAAAAATCATCACACCAGTGCTCTGCTTTCTGAAATACTTTGCTTAAAATTGAGCAAATCCCAACTGCAGGATTTCAAACTGTTGTTGAGTCCCAGATTCCCACCGCCCTCCTGCCATCCAGTCAAACGCCTATGCATTGTCTTCATGCTTTCGGCTCGGCCGTCCTCAGAGCATCTCCATGCTTTGCTGCACTGTAGAGATATTTAGTGTCCTGTCAGTTCCCCTGGTGGCGAGAGGTGCAGCCAAGTGGCCTGCTACTTAATCGGCACAAACTGTGAGCACTTAGAAACCAGACACAGGAGGGGCTATTCCTGGCGACGACATCAAAATGCTCTCTAAATAGGTAAAATTCTCCTGACCCATTGACAAGCCGAATGTGCCCTTAAATTTTTATTCTAATTGAGGGGAAAAAGTGTTTCAAGAATCAGCTTTGTATTGATATTTGCAAATGAAGTTAATTCAATTTAGATGAGACACAGGGCACTTTTTTTTCATATAGCAGGTTGTTCAGAGTCCTAGAAAGTATTAAAATATTTTCTCCGTGATTGGAAGGAAACATTATTTGCAACAGCTGTAACCTGAAGGCGAAAATGCCTAATTCACTCGTAGATTATTAAAAGCAGCAGGACGTACTCAAAATGAAAGGCCCTTAGTTCTTCAGATTGAGGTGACTAGTTAAGGAGAGAAACAGCAGGGCTTTTCAAGGGTTCTTTTTGAGGTCTGAGTTCTAAGAAAGTTGCAAAGGCTTCTTAAAGTTCTGGTGGCTCAGGAAAGAAGCTACCAAATTAAATTGATTGCTATTAAAAGAAGGGAAAGAAGAGGTGAACAGTGAATTATTCACAAGGACCCATTAATGAAAATGTGTGTGTGTGTGTGTGTGTTTTGTCTCTGTGTGTGCGTTTCACCAAGTAACTGATTTTCACAAAACACGAATAAGTAGGTCAACTCAAAAGGAAATCTAAAATGAAGGGCAAAGTGGACGTAAAAGTCCATTTTAGGTACCAATTGACCAATGCTTGAACTTCCGGTCTGTTATCGAAAAGAATCCCCCCACCTCCGGTTTCATGAGGACAAATCTGTTTTGTCTACCTCCTTGTTCCCGGAGAGATCCTTTTTTTCCTCCTTTGTCCTGTCCCCCTTCTGTTTGACTCTTTTTTCTCTTCCCTGTAACTTCTGTCATTTTACAACACACTCTTGCCCTGTGTCATGACCTTGTTCGTGTTCTTCCAGGTCAGAGCTCCTTGAACTTCTCCCTGACCCTGACTCTCGCGCTGGCTTCATTCTTGTCCCAGAGCTGCTTGCCAGAGGGTTTCCTGGCAGCCTTCTCAGAAGATCAGGGGCAGTGTCCGTGTGGCTCAACGGCCCAATCAGTGCACACAAGGCCCTTACTGACAGCATCTTCCCAGAGGTGCAAAGCATAAGTCAATTTCAAACTTGAAAATGTTGCCTGGTTTCTAAATGCTCTGAATGTATTCTCCTGTTTCATGTGATTATCCCTTTGTAGCATGCTACTGGCTACCTAAATCCCATGCAAAACACTTGGAAGATTGTAGGCCCAGTGAAAAACCCTCTCCCACATGTACCATTAGAACCAAGCATTATTCCCTACAAATCCAGCTCTAAGAAATGAAAAAGGGAGTTATTATTATTTTTAATATTAATTGCAACTATTAACTGTTAATTTAGCCTAAATCATCTGCAAGGGAAATCTGTGCTGCTTGCTTGTTAGTTGAGTGGAGTGCATGATAATATTCTGTAGTGTGCGATGTGGCATACTTGGTTGCTAGGTTACCCAGAGCATCAGGAATTCAGGGAACAATGTACTTATATCTTTTTCAATTTTGAAAAATAAAATAGGTATTGACATAAAATACAGTGTGGCACTGAAGTAATTTTGTAGTGGAGAGATCAGAGGAAGGGGGCCTTTCATCTCAGTGACAGCAGTTTACTCCTCGTTGTGACTTACCGAGGGCAGTGGCAGGACAACACAACAGGATGGCAGTCTCTGGAAGAATGCTTGTGGTCCCCGTACCCCAGCAACTATTTCTTGAGTCAGGCTCCCCAAAGCCATCCAGCAGCTGCTGTTCTGAGCTGTGTCAACTGGTCCTACAGAAACCCATGACAGGCCCAGTGATGTATGAGCCTGCAAGGGAACAGCCAAGCCTTTCATGTTCAGAACAAATATGACAGACCTGCCTAAGGTCCTCAGCTGGCTGGGGCCATGCCGGGAGCTCTTTTTTTTTTTAAATGATTGTTATTATTATCACCTTCCTACTCGGAGATAATGTCATAATTTACAGTCAGGCATTGTGTGACCCAAATGATTGATGCCACTTGGACATGAATTGGTCGGGTTAATAATGGTCTTTCAGTAGGGCCCAGCATGGGAGGACGCTGGCTCAGAAAGGCCGCCTTCACTTTGATATTCTGCTCAAGACAGGAAGGTGGACTTCTGGGAGCCAACACTCCATCACCCTCTACTTCTGAAAGCAACCCCTGGGCCCTGGTGAAAACTAGGGACAGAGAGACCTCAAAAGCTCCTTTCTGTTCTTTCCAAAAGTACTTTTGATTTTGTTTAACCTTCAGCAGTGGATGTCACCACAGAAGCTCCACTGAGATGTGCAGCCTTAATTCTTCGATGAAAGAAGGAGTGGACTTGGAGCTATATATTGACTCCAGACGAGGAATTTGACCCATTGCCAGCACCACAGTTCAGTAGGAACTCAAACTAAAGTAGATCATTTCCATGTCATCATGGTACTCTAAGGAATACCTACCTTGGACTAAATACTCAGAGGGAATCAACAATGATTAAGATCTTTTTATTAGCTTACTTGTTATTTAACAATGATTAAGATAATACTCTAATCTTTAGAGTGGTTAAAACCAACTGGGGCTGGTGTCATAAATTTAAAAAAGAAACAGCTGAATGAATGAGATTAGCATTCATTTTATACTTATGAGGTTGGTACTTCAGTGCAATTTGGCAAAACTTAAAGAAATTGAAATTGAATCTAAGAGATATTAAGCACCTTGCTCTAGATCACACAATGAATGGAGAACCAGGATTCTAACCCAGATCTTTCTGATTCTTCCCCTGCTCTACATCTCAGTGGAAATGCAGCAGTATATGAAGAGAATAAGTCTTCTGTAATCTACTGCAAAGTTCCATGAAAACTAAAGAAAAGAAGTGTGCCTTCTGAATGAGGCCATAGAGAAGTCTTCAAGGAAAGAAGTGAAAATGAGGACCCTGAAGGATGAAAGAATTTCAGCAGATGGAGAAGAGTATATCTAGCTAGCATTGTAAAATCAAGTTTGAGCAGTTATTTTTTGGTTTGGAGGGTTATGATACCTCTGTTTCCAGCACTGCCAAAAAGGAGAACTACACTTTTAAATGATTAAACATGGACAGCTTGTGCCATTAAGTAGCAACACTCATTTTTCTCAAACACTACAGTTCACCTGTCCCTCTGAAACACATTATTAAGCTATCACCATATAAACATCATTCATCTTGAATTTCCTTTTTAACTTTATACCTACCTCCAGTAATACCTTTCCTCCAAAGGCCCTGAAGCACTTTAAAAACAGATGATATTATTACTATTTTACTGGCAATGACACTCAATCGTATCCACTATGTCTAACACTCTCTGTCCCTAGAATTATCAACATGTACTAGGATAAAGATTATTCTTTATGAACAAAAAAAGCGCAAGTGCAGTGAGTCTTCCTAAGTAATGAAATGAGGTAAAATTGATTTACAAATACACAGTAGGTGGGCAATAAATGGTGAATAAAATCAACTCTAACAACATATCAACATCCTCGAGAGTAACTTAGCTGAGGGCCCTACAGCTTTCAATTCTGAATCTATTAATATTGTCAGTTTTCAGTAGCCCTCCATAGCCAGCTCAGGAGAGCCCAAACACATCAGCCTGGTGCCAACCTCCTTCTATAATTTGACCTCAATCTGGACCTACATTTTCCAGAGTCTATTATATCCTGTGCGATTCTGAGTGAGCAGACCATAAGAGAAAGTTTCATGGGATTTGGAAGCCAAAAGTGAAACAGGAGTCATTCTGTTCTGAAAGCCAATCGCCAGAGGGTCCCAGGCTCCATTGCTATTCACACTCAGAGATGCAAAATCTCCTGGGTCACCTTCTTGCCTTCTGCAGGGCACTCATGTCATCAAGGTTACAGGTTGTGATGGAGGCAGCTTCCAGTGCAGCATCAGTCTTTGTTCAGCACCTCTTTTCTTCCAGCTTCTCTTCTCAACTGCCAGTCCCACTGACCCGCGGGCCCACCCCCAGAAAAAGAGTGACAACCTTCCATAGACTCCTTCCCCAACTCCCCAAATGGTATGCAATCACCTGCCTGCAATATACCCTATATTTCCTCTCACTCTCAGTGTGTCTCCTTCCCAGATCAAGCCCAAACAAATATACTAACTGTACATACTAACCGTCTTTATATCCCACTCCTGCATTCACACGCTGCTTTCCTCAAAGAGAATTATCATCCTGTGTTATTCCATTACTTTCCCCTAGGATGCCATTCCTGCTTCCCTACTTTTGAGATAATAATAATAGCCAACACTTAACATAAAACTATGTGCTGCTGCTGCTACTGCTGCTGCTGCTAAGTCGCTTCAGCCGTGTCCAACTCTCTGTGACCCTATAGACGGCAGCCCACCAGGCTCCCCATTCCTGGGATTCTCCAGCCAAGAACACTGGAGTGGGTTGCCATTTCCTTCTCCAGTGCATGAAAGTAAGAAGTGAAAGTGAAGTCGCTCAGTTGTGTCCGACTCTTAGCGACCCCGTGGACTGCAGCCTTCCAGGCTCCTCAGCCCATGGGATTTTCCAGGCAAGAGTACTGGAGTGGGGTGCCATTGCCTTCTCCGAAACTATGTGCTAGAAACTTCCAAATACTTTAGAGGAAGACACGGCCGCAGGATATTGCCAGGCTTATTTAAGGACCAGGTCTAGAAATCACGTCTCTCTCTTCCACTCCCTTCCTACTGGCTGCAGCCCAGGCACATGGACCCAGTCTAACCACCAGGGAGCCTGCACCTTGTAGAGCAGTACACAGTGATTGCCAAAGGCTGACAGCCCTCTGCCATGCTCATCCTTCACCTTTCATTTTCCTCCATGAAAACTGCTTTCTAAGCAGAATGAATCTCTATTTCCTCAATATCTGAAGAACTGTGTTTGCAAATCTATTTTATCAAATTAAAAAAGGAAAGAACCTGAACATTTTTAAGTCAATTTATCATGCCACCTTAGACTGAAAAACAGTACTCTTTTATTCTGGGTTGGAATGTAAATCGATGCAGAAAACAGTATGGAGATCACTCGAAAAGCTAAAAATAGAACTATCACAGGCTCCAGCAATTCCACTCCTGTGTATGCTTCCAGAAAAAAATGAAAAAACTAATCTGAAAAGACATTAACATATGCATACCAGTGTTTGCAACATTATTTACAATAGCAAGATAAAGATATAACCTAAGTGTCCATCAACAGATGAGTGGGTTAAGAAGATGTGGAGTATGTATACAATGGACTATTACTCAGCCATGAAAAAGAATGAAATTTTGACATTTGCAACAACATGGATGAAACTTGATGGTATTTTGCTCAGTGCAATAAGTCAGACAGAAAGGCAAATAATGTATGATATCACTTATATGTGGAATCTAAATAATAAAACAAGCTAGTGAATATACAAAAAACATCAGACTCATAGATATAAGGACGAACTAGTGGGGAAAGAGAAGAGAGGAGGGGCAAGGGAGGAGGGACAAGATGAGGGTAAGGGATCAAGAGGTACAAACTACTATGCATAAAATATATAGGCTATAAGGATATATTGCACAGAATAGGAAATATAGCCAATATTTTGTAATAATAATAAATGGAGCATAATCTATAAAAAAATTTCAATCATGTTGAAATCACCTGAAATCAATATAATATTCTAAATCAACTATACCTCAATAAAAAAAGTAAAACAATTCTACAAATGGGTGATTTGGAAACAAATATTCTGAGATCTAGTATGCAGAATGTATTTGGTATGTTGGGTAGTACTTACTTTTAATTTATATTAGTAGTTTGAATGGATATAGAATTCTGAGCTTCCTTTGTTGCTACTAAGAGTTTGATGTCATAATTCTTGATCGATGAGCTACTTTTCCTGTCCTGCATTTCAAAGACTCTTCTCTATATTCTTGTCCCCACATTTTCCAGCAATCTGTGTGGGTGTCAATCCCTTGTGAAGCCCTCATGCTAGGCACTCAATGGGCTCCTTCAAAGTGAAAATGCGCATCTTTCAGCCTTGGGAAATCTTCTCATATAATTCCGTTATTCAGTACTTCCCATTCTATTTCTGGAAATGCTTTATGAGATAGACATTGGCCTTTCTGAGTTGGTTGGTCTTCTATTTTTCTTACCTTTTCTTACTTTTGGTCCATTTCTTTGTCTTTTTCCTCAACTTTATGAATAATGGGCTTAATGTCTACACTTTTTATCCAGCTTTGTTTGTTTGGGGGATTTTTTTGCTGAGTTTTTGTTTGCTTTTTGTTTGGGGCTATCTTACGTTTAATTTCCAAGAATTAATTTTTTGTTTTCTGATTGCTTTTTAAAAACAATAACTTGTTCTTGATTCACAGATATGATATATTCTTTCAACTTTCTGAGAATTTTGTTAATGGCTTTGAGATGGAGGAAGGCTGCATTTCTTCCATTCTTGTCATATCTCTATTTCTCTCCTAGTTCTTTTTAGATTACTGTCGCCCTTTTCCTCTGCCATTCTTGATGGAGGCTGTATTCAGATATCTGCTGAGCTGCTTGCCCACTCACATTTAAGAGTGAAACAATAAAAAGTTGCTTGAAAACTGTATAAAGTGGAATTTAGCAATTGGTGGGTTTCACTGTTGACTAGAGACATGCCCTTTAAATGAGTGATTTAGATCAGTCGCTGGACAAACATAGACAGACATTCTATGATACTTTGGAACCTCCAGAGAAAATTTTCCACTTCCCTGCCTGTTCAGTTCAGTTCAGTCGCTTAGTCATGTCCAACGCTTTGTGACCCCATGAATCGCAGCACGCCAGGACTCCCTGTCCATCACCAACTCCCTCAGTTCACTCAAACTCATGTCCATGGAGTCGGTGATGTCATCCAGCCAACTCATCCTCTGTCATCCCCTTCTCCTCCTGCCCCCAATCCCTCTCAGTATCAGAGTCTTTTCCAATGAGTCAACTCTTCGCATGAGGTGGCCAAAGTACTGGAGCTTCTGCTTCAGCATCATTCCTTCCAATGAACACCCAGGACTGTTCTCCTTTAGGATGGACTGGTTGGATCTCCTTGCAGTCCAAGGGACTCTCAAGAGTCTTCTCCAACACCACAGTTCAAAAGCATCAATTCTTCGGCACTCAGCTCTCTTCACTGTCCAACTCTCACATCCATACATGACTACTGGAAAAACCATAGCCTTGACTAGACAGACCTTTGTTGGCAAAGTAATGTCTCTGCTTTTCAATATGCTATCTAGATTGGTCATAACTTGACCTTCCAAGGAGTAACTGTCTTTTAATTTCATGGCTGCAGTCACCATCTGCAGTGATTTTGGAGCCAAAATTAATAAAGTCTGACACTGTTTCCACTGTTTCCCCATCTATTTGCCATGAAGTGATGGGATCAGATGCCATGACCTTCATTTTCTGAATGTTGAGCTTTAAGCCAACTTTTTCACTCTCCTCTTTCCTTTCAACAAGAGGCTTTTTAGTTCCTCTTTACTTTCTGCCATAAGGGTGGTGTCATCTGCATAGCTGAGGTTATTGATATTTCTCCTGGCAATCTTGATTTCAGCTTGTGGTTCCTCCAGCCCAGCGTTTCTCATGATGTACTCTGTATAGAAGTTAAATAAGCAGGGTGACAATATACAGCCTTGATGTACTCCTTTCCTGATATGGAACCAGTCTATTGTTCCATGTCCAGTTCTAACTGTTGCTTCTTGACCTGCATACAGCTTTCTCAGGAGGCAAGCAAAGTGGTCTGGTATTCCTCTCTTTCAGAATTTTCCACAGTTTGTTGTGATCCACACAGTCAAGGGTTTGGCATAGTCAATAAAGCAGAAATGGATGTTTTTCTGGAACTCTCTTGCTTTTTCCATGATCCAGCAGATGTTGGCAATTTGATCTCTGGTTTCTCTGCCTTTTCTAAAACCAGCTTGAACATCTGGAAGTTCCCGGTTCATGTATTGCTGAAGCTTGGCTTGGAGAATCTTAAGCATTACTTTACTAGCATGTGAGATGAGTGCAATTGTGCGGTAGTTTGAGCATTCTTTGGCATTGCCTTTCTTTGGAATTGGAATGAAAACTGACCTTTTCCAGTCCTGTGGCCACTGCTGAGTTTTCCAAATTTGCTGGCATATTGAGTGCAGCACTTTCACAGCATCATCTTTCAGGATTTGAAACAGCTCAACTGGAATTCCATCACCTCCACTAGCTGTGTTCATAGTGATGCTTTCTAAGGCCCACTTGACTTCACATTCCAGGATGTCTGGCTGTATGTGAGTGATCACACCATCGTGATTATCTTGGTCATGAAGATCTTTTTTGTACAGTTCTTCTGTGTATTCTTGCCACCTCCCTGTCTGTAAGCTGCTTCTTAAGTCAAGTAGCTTAAGGAGGTCAGCAAGTCTCACCACGCAGTACAAAGACTTTAATTTTGTCCTATTTTCAATATAATATCTTCCCTCCCACCATTCACAGTAAACTTCCCAGTCTGTTTTTTCAAACATTGATTCTTTCTGCCAACATCAGAGAGGCAAAAAGGACCAAGGAGTTCTTGTTTCTTGTTACAGAAATTTCCAACCAATCCCTCCTGTTTTCTATTCCATGCTGTACTTCTGTATTCAAGGATACTAAGTATCTTTAATTTTGGAGACTTTATGGGGTCATGAGGCAAAATTTCTCCTGTTTCTCATCGTTGTTACCATCTGTAGGCACTTGGAATCAGTTTTTCATCTTTGCCGGTTTTTTGGTCCATTTCTGTCTTCTGAAAATGACTTGCTCTGTTGCTGTGTCTTCTCCCATTGTTGTTATGCTTCTCAGTTCCTACTTACTCAACTTCTTTACTCAGCGTTATTTCAGGAGAGTACAAGATAAACCTCTATATTCAGTTCACTAAGCTTAGCCTCCCCATGTTCTATCCATGTACATAATTTCTTTAACCCAGTACAGTTATAAACTCCTTGAAGGCAGGTACGTTATTCTGCCTTCTATCTTCCATGAGGTCTTGCACATGACAGGCTCTTGATAAATGTCTATTTTATTGGAGAGATGGAAAACTACCTGAAATTCTATCCAGAAGCTCACAAACCTACTTCCCTTCAAGGTATTTGAATAACACTTTTTAAGTAATACAATGCTTTTCTGTCACCAATCCCTACCATTGTGTAGACAAGTTTGTATATCTCCTTTTCTCACTGTCTTGATTTTTCTCATTGGCTAGATAAATGTTTTTCATTCAACTTCTACTTTTTTAGCCAAAAGCCCACAACAACATAATTCACAGTGAAATAAAAGGCAAAAGAGCTCTGGTTATTTCAAAATATTAAAGACAAAGTCAGCCAGAATTTTAAGGTAGGTAAATTCTTATTTGACAGAAGAATGTACTTCTGTTCATTAAGGATTTCACTCTCAATCTTTAGATTCTATTGGCACCCTCCTATTGTAATTGGAATGTTCTTCCATCAGAAATATTTAGAAGAAAGTGACTAAGTCTCTCAGTTTTTTAAATAATGTATGCATATTGACTGTTTATACAATTAGGAATGAGATAGTGCATACAAAGTAAGAGATGATGATTTAAAAGAGCAAACTATAAATCTATGACTGTTTTCTGTGATATAAAGATTATTTTAAAATCATTAACATTTTTTTCATAACTTCTGTGTATGTATGTGTGTGTGTGCATGTGTGTGTGTGTGTGTGTGTGTGTGTGTGTATACATATCTTTTTTAATTGCTCTTCCCCATTGGGGCATCATTTTAAGCTGAAATTTTTCAAAAATGTTATTTTAACTGCTGCTGTTTTGTTTTATGTATTTTAATTGAACTTTTAAATTTTGTGCTTGTACCCCATGGAGTAATAATAACCACAAAGGGTATGATTTTATTAATTGAGAAAATAAATTTCAAGACAATGCCCTAAAAAATGTAGACAACTAGGTTATAGATGGACTTTCAAGAGATATACGACTATAAATGTGTTAGTGCCTGTGCACCCTTAAATACATGTGAATTTTTTATATAATAACAAATAAAACAGTAAAAAAAAAAAGTCTAAACTGCTTTCAAAAAAGCATTACATTCTTGAACTAGTATTTATAATAATAGGGCTTTCCTGGTGGCTCAGATGGTAAAGAATCTTCCTGCAATGTGAGAGACTTGGGTTCGATCCCTGGGTCAGGAAGATCCCCATAACTGGTGTTTCTAAAGGAAGAATTTCACAAAGATTATAATGTTTGCTCAAAATTATTGGATAGCCACTGTATCCAATGGAGGAGAAAATGGCAACCCACTTCAGTATTATTGCCTGGAGAACCCCATGGACAGAGAAGCCTGGTGGGCCACAGTCCATGGGGTCATAAAGAGTTGGACCTGACTGAGCAACGAAACACACACTGTATCCGATACTATGCCATACACTAGAGAGAAAAGAAATGACTCACCCCCCAAATAATTTGCCACTGGAAAATTTGCAATAAAAAAACAGATAAACAGTTGCAAAACCATGTGAAAATAGCTAGGGTATGGCTAAACATGAGTTCTTCAGGTATAGAAAAGACGGAACCTTTGAGTTGAGACTTGCAGAATAGTTAGGCATTATCCAAGAAACTAAAAGCTATAGTGGGCATTCCTGAGGACGAGTGCAAGCTTGCAGAGCACAGAGCAAGGAACAGTTCAGTAGAGCCGGGGAGCTATGAGAGAGGGGGGAGGAAGAAGCAACGAGGCAAGAGGTAAGGGCCAGACTGTGAAAGACCCTACAGGCCATGTGAAGGAGCTGGGATGGCAAGCAGTAAGGAATACTTAAGAGAAACTTATGTAATGAAGTAACAAAATCAAATTTATAATTGAGAAAAGTCATAGTGATATGAAGGATAACCTGCCAGGGAGCAAGAACAGATAAAGAGAAGTCATCGCACTACCCAGTGAGAAAGGTCTGAACAAAGGCTCTGGTAGAAAGGCTGGAGGGAAAACTTAGACTAGATCTCAGATTCTCCAAGCCAGTCTTCAATAGTACGTGAACCAGATGTTCAAGCTGGTTTTAGAAAAGGCAGACGAACCAGAGATCAAATTGCTAACATCCACTGGATCATCGAAAAAGCAAGAGAATTCCAGAAAAACATCTATTTCTGCTTTATTGATTATGCCAAAGCCTTTGATTATGGATCACAACAAACTGGAAAATTCTTCAAGAGGTGGGAATACCAGACCACCTTGCTTGCCTCCTGAGAAAGCTGTATGCAGGTCAAGAAGCAACAGTTAGAACTGGACATGGAAAAATAGACTGGTTCCATATCGGGAAAGGAGTACATCAAGCTTTGTCACCCTGCTTATTTAACTTATATGCAGAGTACACCATGCGAAACGCTGGGCTGGATGAAGCACAAGCTGGAATCAAGATTGCTGGGAGAAATATCAACAACCTCAGATATGCAGATGATGAAGAAGAACTAAAAAGCCTCTTGATGAAAGTGAAAGAGAAGAGTGAAAAAGTTGGCTTAAAGCTCAACATTCAGAAAACTAAGATCATGACAACTGGTCCCATCACTTCATGGCAAATGATGGGGAAAAAGTGGGAACAGTGACAGACTTTATTTTTAGGGGCTCCAAAATCACTGTGGATGGTGATTGCAGCCATGAAATTAAGACACTTACCCCTTGTAAGGAAAGCTCTGATCAAACCGCTGCTGCTGCTAAGTCACTTCAGTCGTGTCCAACTCTGTGTGACCCCAGAGAAAGCAGCCCACCAGGCTCCCCCATCCTAGGGATTCTCCAGGCAAGAATACTGGAGTGGGTTGCCATTTCCTTCTCCAGATAATGAAAGTGAAAAGTGAAAGTGAAGTCACTCAGTTATGTCGACTCCTAGCGACCCCATGGACTGCAGCCTACCAGGCTCCTCCATCCATGGGATTTGCCAGGCAAGGGTACTGGAGTGAGTTGCCATTGCCTTCTCAATGATCAACCTAGACAGCATATTAAAAAGCAGAGACATTACTTTGCCATCAAAGGTCTGTCTAGTCAAGGCTATGGTTTTTCCAGTAGTCACGTATGGATGTGAGAGTTGGACTATAAAGAAAGCTGGGTGCCTAAAAAAATGATGCTTTTGAACTGTGGTGTTGGAGAAGGCTCTTGAGAGTCCGTTGGACTGCAAAGAGATCCAACCAGTCCATCCTAAAGGAGATCAGTCCTGAATATTCATTGGAAGGACTGATGCTGAAGCTGAAACTCCAATACTTTGGCCACCTGATATAAAGAACTGACTCACTAGCGAAGACCCCGATGCTGGGAAAGATTGAAGGTGGGAGGAAAAGGAGATGACAGAAGATGAGATGGCGGGTTGGCATCACTGACTCGATGGACATGAGTTTGAGTAAACTCCGGGAGTTAGTGATGGACAAGGAGGCCTGGTGTGCTGCAGTCCGTGGGGTCGCAAAGAGTCAGGCACGACTGAGCGACTGAACTGAACTGCACTGACGAGGTAGAGTTGGTAAGAACTGGTGACCGACTAGATGAAAGGCAGAAGGGAAAAGAGGAGTTGAGGAGGACCAGGACAGTTCTGGCCATGCAGATGGTAGCTCTGTTTTCTGAGGCAGGAAATAAACAGAGCAAGAAGTTGGTGGGTGAGAGGAAATGTAAGGAGCTCAGGTTTGGACGTGTTCTGTGTGATGTGGTCGTGTCACACCCAGACAGCCACTGTAGCAGATGGTTGGCTCTGTGTGTGGCCATGGCTGCCTTTCTGAACGGTCTCATTTCCTGCCGCTTCACTGCACTCCAGTCACTAAGCTTCCCCTTTCATCACTGGGACGCTCCAGGTCTGTCTCTGCCTCAGGGATATGGGGCTTCTTGTTCCTACGAGGGACCTTGCATAGCTAATTCACTCATTTCATCCGTGTTTCTATTCAAAGCGAAACAACTGTTCTTTCCATTGCATATGAATAACCTCCCACCCCATGTCACTTTCCTAGCCTTATATCTATACTTTTCTTTCTTTATAATATTTATCACTGCCTGAAATTACACCATTCATGTATTTGCCTTCTTGCTTTTTGACTGTTCGCCTTAGCGGAATGTTTCATATGGCAGCAGTCTTAACTGACATTCTTTTCTGTATCTTCAGTGCCTAGAAAAACTCATGGTGTGTAGTCAGGAATCAACAGGCAGCCCCGCGGGCCTACCTGAGAAGAAAAGTCATCAGGTTGTAGTGACACCAGCCTTGGTAGCTTCTTAGTACTCTTTATCAGCGCTCGGCAGCTTAGACATGAAAAAGGTGGGGGAGCTAGTCCACAGCATACAAGATAGCAAAACGTCTGTGTTAGAGAAATGAGAGAAGTGGCCAAAAGGAAAACATGGCCAAAACTGTATTCGATGGCCTCAAAACTAAAGAAAAGAAAGTGTATTAGAACCCTGACTCAATTTGGCTTAAGAAGAAAAACAAGAATTTGCTGGCTCATGAAACTGAAAATTGAAAGAATAAATGTCCCTTTGGGTATATCTGATTTTATTTGCTTGGACTGGGACCTAACATTATCTCGGAGCTCTGATTTTTCTCTGTGTAGGCTTTATTCTTTAACAGGTTCTCCCTTAATGGTTCTCCCTAAGCCAAATGATCAACAGCAGAAATCGTCTTGTTTCACCTACTTAGCATCCCGAGAGAGAGTGGATCTCTCTCCCCCAATAATGCCGATCAAACATGGCTTGATGTGTGCAACTCTGAATTAATCATTATGCCTAAAGAAATTGAGTATTATGATTGGCCAAGCCAGGGTCACATGCCCATCGGTGGATCAGGGGATGATATCAGCACTACTCAATCCATGAACTAAAAATTAGGGTAGGAGTGATTCCCTTAAGGAATATTGAGCAAACAAAGAACGCATGTGCAGTACAGAACAGAAAGCTCTGCGGAACCAGTCGGGTGAAGGAAATCAGAAGGGGGCTTCCCTGACAGTCCAGTGGTTAAGACTTTGCCTTCCAATGTGGAGGATGTGGGTTTGATCCTTGATCAGGGAGCTAAGATCCTACATGCTTTGCAGCCAAAAACAAAACAAAATAAAACAAAAAACCATAAAACAGAAGCTGTATTGTAACAAAGTTCAATAAAGACTTTAAGAAAATGGTCCACATCAAAAAATAAAAATAAAGAATGCTTAAAAAATAAATCAGAAAGTTCAAGTGCTTGAAGACCTTAACAAGTTCAAAGGGTGTTGTTGGAGGAGGGAGAGAGGGAATGAAAGAACTGTCAGGATGGAGACCTTAGACAGGCAGGAGCAAAGTTTCAGCAAATATGGGAATGATTCAATATTTTCTTACAATACTTAAAATTTTCTTACAATCACAGATATTCAATATCTGTGATTCAATATTTAAAAGCATAAAAGAAGGAAAGAGGATAGTAAAACCAGGTGCTATAAACCAAAAACGATCATGATTAATTAAGCAAGGGTTAAGACTAAGGTCCGTCTAGTCAAGGCTATGGTTTTTCCTGTGGTCATGTATGGATGTGAGAGTTTGGACTGTGAAGAAGGCTGAGCGCCGAAGAATTGATGCCTTTGAATTGTGGTGTTGGAAAAGAATCTTGAGAGTCCCTTGGACTGCAAGGAGATCCAACCAGTCCATTCTGAAGGAGTCAACCCTGGGATTTCTTTGGAAGGAATGATGCTAAAGCTGAAACTCCAGTACTTTGGCCACCTCATGTGAAGAGTTGACTCATTGGAAAAGACCCTGATGCTGGGAAGGATTGGGAGCAGGAGGAGAAGGGGATGACAGAGGATGAGATGGCTGGATGGCATCACTGCTCGATGGATGTGGTCTGAGTGAACTCCAGGAGTTGGTGATGGACAGGGAGGCCTGGCATGCTGTGATTCACGGGGTCACAAAGAGTTGGACATGACTGAGCGACTGAACTGAACTGAACTGAAGAGTAAAGCCTAACCAACAGTAAATTCAAGAAACAACTTGCCCATTAACTGAGCCATCAAACCAATTCTTTCCCTCAACATATTGGTTGTTTAATTGGCTTGATCAGTTAATGGAACCAAAACAATAAATATAGTAAATAAGCAGATATGGAAAAAATATAGTAAATAGAGCAAATAGGAAGAGATATTTTGAAAATAATGTATATGCAACCTTAAACATTTTATGGGAAGGACTTTATTGTGGGTCAAAAAATGTCTGGATGGGTTTTGTCCTGGCTAAATTCCTTCTACTTGTATTAATTTCATATCAACAAAGTGATCAGTTGTGTGGTGACATTGCAGCCTCCACATAATTGTTCATCTGACTATTTAGATTAGGGACTGTCATTTCCATATGCTATGTGGTTGAGCTTGGCAAAGTAATAATGTACATCAATTGATTTCTTCCCAAGAAGATAATTGTTTTTCATCTAATTTTAATGTCTTAAGAGGGTCAAATAAAAGTGGAAAATAATTATACACTATTTGGTTACTATCAGAAGTACCACCTAGAATGTGAAGTGGTGTAACCACTATGGAAAGCAGTATGGAGATTCCTCCAAAACTAAAACTGGGGCTGCCATATGATCCAGCAATCCCACTCTTGGGCATATACTCTGATAAAGCTATAATTTGAAAAGATACATGCATCCCTATTCTCATAGCAGCAATACTTACAATAGCTAAGATAGAATACACTCTGGGCTTCCCGGATAGCTCAGCTGGTAAAGAATCCACCTGCAACACAGGAGACTCTGGTTCGATTCCTGGGTCAGGAAGATTCCCTGGAGAAGGGATAGGCTGCCCACTCCAGTATTCTGGCCCGGAAATTCCATGGACTGTATAGTCCATAGGGTCTCAAAAACTCCGACATGACTGAGACTTGAGTCGGACATAATCTAAATGTCCATCAACAGATAAATGGATAAAGAAGATGTGGTATATATATCATGGGATATTATTCAGCCATTTTAAAGAATGAAATAATGCCATTTGCAGCAACATGGTGGACCTGGAGATTATCATACTAAGCAAAGGAAGTCAGAGAGAGAGAGAAATACTGTACAATATCACTTACATGTGGAATCTAAGATACAATACAAATGAACTTATTTACCAAACAAAAACAGACTTACAGACATGAGGGATGGATGTGGAGTCTGGAATTAGCAGTTGCAAACTATTAAATATAGCATGGATAAATAGCAAGGTCCTATTGCAAAGCACAGGGAACTATATTCACTATCCTGTGATAAACCGAAGGATATATATATATATATATATATATATATGTATAACTGAGTCACTTTGTACAGCAGAAATTAAATACAACACTGTAAATCAACTATACTTCAATAAAATTAAAAAACAAATGAACAACAACAAAAAAGTACACCCAAATCAGGGACAGAAGTAACTCAAATGCTCATTGTTGATGACCAGAAATCATCTCATGGGTGCAAACACCACATCACCATATTCAGTAATGGTACATAGGAAGGTTCTTACTCCATTCTGGTTTCCATGAGGAAGTGTTTTCCCCCAAGCACTCACATCTTCTTGCTTTACCTTGCTTTCTCATCATGTAGGAAGCCTACCTGTTTGCAGGGATAGGGAAAGGCCAGCTACACATGTAGCTCTTCTCCAACACTGGAAGCTGGGGTTCTGCTCTGCTCCTCCATGCTGGAAGTGGTACAGGGGCAGCCCCCATGTGGGAGGCACTGCCCATGGCTGGCTGCGCTGGTCTGATTCTGCGGTATGAAAATAGGAATCCCACTGTTGCTCCAACATTAGTTTTACCGATAATAAAGGAGACATTCGGGCTCTCCATTTGACTATCATTTGTCTTCTCTCTCAAATAATTCCATACTCAGACTGTGATAAGGTATGACATGAAAATCCCAGAAAGGTAGTAGCTACTTTTAAACCAAATGTATTTCAGGAGACTAGAACCTAAAGCAGCCCGCTGTAAGACAAAATTCTACACATTAAGCTATTGTCTTTATTGATTCAGATATTAAATAAAAAGATAAAAATAAAGCGAACTGGAATACAGACCTTAATTAACCAGCCTAGAGGAAAAACTAGAGTCCAGGCACGTGATATGAACGAGGACTCTGTCACATAACTTGGGTGTGTGTGCTCAGTCATGACCGACTCTTTGGGACCCCTTGGACTGTAGCCTACCAGGCTTCTCTGTCCTTGGAATTTTCCAGGCAGCAATAGTGGAGTGGGTTGCCATTTCCTGCTTCAGGGGATCTTCCCAACCCAGGGGTCGAACCTGCCTCTCCTGTGTCTCCTACATCGGCAGCTGATTCTTTACCACTGCACCACCTGGGAAGCCTCATATAACTCTTAATCCTCTCCAGACATGTTCAGTCTATCAGCACCTACATCAATACTGCAACTATTACATTAAAATGTCAATAACAAAAACAGATTTTAAAAACTTCCTTTAATATTACTTTCACTCCTTCTGGAGATGAAAGGGAGAAAAACCCTGTTTTCCAGATACCTAATATTCATTTCTCCAGTATATTCACCAAACATCAACTGATCGGCTATCTACAAAGGGCAACACACTATCTATAAACACTATGTATACAAACCACCATGGTTTCTACTCTCAAGAAACATACAATAAAAATGGGAGGTGGTACATGTGTACAAGAACCTAGCATAAGGCAATATTTGCTAAGTCCCATAAGAGGTAATAAAAATTCCATTGCTGTTTAAACAAATCAAGACCTCTCTCAGAGGAGAAAAGCCTGTGGAAATTAGGTGGTATTTTCTTTGGAGATAACAGGGGATGGGATAAAAGAGGGAGCAAACACTCAGAGTTTAGAAAGTGCAAGGCGAAGAGCTTTGGGGGAGAAATGAGAGATGAAACTGGAAAGGTATTTTGGGGCCATATCTGGAGCAGGGCTTGAATCTTAAAGAGAGTTAAAAATGTTTGGAAAAACTGCTGTGTGGGATGAGCAGTGAGTCAGCAAGAGATGAATAAAAGAAGTGCTGAGCAGAAATGATGGCTCAGTTAAAATGAAGGAGCATGAATTTGTGGCAGACTCAATCAGTACAGCTTTCTCTAGCAGCACTCTGCAGCCCAGCAAGGAAGCAACTGCAAGTTCAAGGTCAGTGGGGAATTTTAGGGAATAAGTAAAGACACTGCTGAGCTGGCTGTCCAAGGAAAGCAGCATAGACAGGAAAGAAATGAAGTCAGAAAGACGCTAACAGAGAGGAGGAAAGAGAGCAGAGGCAAGGCTGTGCTGTAAGTAAAGATCAGGGTCAGTGTGAGTAACAAATTCGGAATAACTGACACATGATGGGAAGAGGTAGGAGCCTCGGAACTGGAGATTGTGGAGACAGATAATGAGATCCGAGGATGGAGCCGAGTTGGGGGTTAGTCGGTGTAAAGGCGGTATGGAGTCACTGACACGATCATAAGCAACGGACAAGGTTAAATTTGGTGACTAAAGGGAACAAGGACCATAGGGCTTCGTATATCACAGGAACTAGGATAGAGGAAGGGAGGTATGAGACAGAAGAGGAGAGACTGCTGAATTTCAACAGTCAGAGAAATAACCTAGAATTGCCATTGGAGAGCATCGACTGTGTTCCCTGTGTTTATACTAAGTCAAAGCGAAAGTGAAAGTCGCTTAGTTGCGTCTGACTCTTTTCGACCCCATGGACTGGGTCCATGGAATTCTCCAGTCTAGAATACTGGAATGGGTAGCCTTTCCGTTCTCCAGGGGATTTTCCAATCCAGGGATCGAACCCAGGTCTCCCACATTGCAGGCAAATTCTTTACCAGCTGAACCACAAGGGAAGCCCAAGAATACTGGAGTGGGTAGCCTAACCCTTCTTCAGGGGATCTTCCCGACCCAGGAAATGAACCGGCCTCTCCTGCACCGCAGGCGGATTCTTTACCAGCTGAGCTATGAGGGAAGCCTGTGTTTATGCTAAAGGAAAGATAAAGGAGAAGGCTGCACTGGGAGGAATTTCACGGACAGTGATCTCATTAATGAGAAAGCAAGTTGCTTTATAGAAAAGAAGTAGAAAGAGCAGTTGTGAGAAGATATATAGACAAGTTTCATAAAAATGAGAGGAAATCTCAGAGCCTAACCCATCAGTTCCGTTCAGTTCAGTCGCTCAGTCGTGTCTGACTCTTTGCAACCCCATGAATCGCAGCACGCCAGGCCTCCCTGTCCATCACCAACTCCCGGAGTTCACTCAGACTCACATCCATTGAGTCCGTGATGCCATCCAGCCATCTCATCCTCGGTCGTCCCCTTCTCCTCCTGCCCCCAATCCCTCCCAGCATCAGGGTCTTTTCCAATGAGTCAACTCTTCGCATGAGGTGGCCAAAGTACTCTGGCAATTCAAAAAGGCAAAGTCTAATTCTAGGACTTATTAGCGTTATTCACAAACATTCCAATTCACAAAGCAGACATAACCTGAACTTGCTTTGGCTAATTAAATGTGATCAACTGATGTGTCCCTTCCGGGGGAAGCTTTGCCAACACTTAAACAGTTCACACAGTTCCCTTGACCTAAGGCAATCTAGAAGCACATGTCATAATGGAGCTCCAGTCATCTGGGTCTCTGCATGACTCTGAGACGCAGAGCCCCTTGCCAACCTTTAACACATGTATTACGTGAGCGAAAAATAAGCCTTTGTTGATTCAAGCCACTGAGATTTGGGGGATGTTTGTTACTACAGCCCAACCTGTCCTGACTGATATGCAACCCAAATAACTGGAACCAAGAAGCTGTTTTACTAGTACTTGGGATAATTCTACCCATGATTCTCATAAAATAAAATAATATTTAAAAGTCACAAGATTTTCATCTAGAAAAATAACTCTGGAAGTTTAGGCGATAACACTCCAAAGATTGGGCTCACGGATAGTTTCGGAGAAGGCAATGGCACCCCACTCCAGTGTTCTTGCCTGGAGAATCCCAGGGATGGCGGAGCCTGGTGGGCTGCTGTCTATGGGGTCGCACAGAGTCGGACACAACTGAAGTGACTCAGCAGCAGCAGCAACAGCACGGATAGTTTAGAAGCAGCAGCAGCAACAGCACGGATAGTTTAGAAGCAGCAACAGTCTCTGGGACCTACTCTCTCCTGCAAACTATCTTTTGGTGTCATTAAGCCTATGCCACAGACTCCGTGGAAAACGCAGCTGAAAGGAATCACTCTTGGGGAATGATCTGGCTAAAGAGGGAGGAGACAGCCAAGAGGAAGAGTTTGTGCTGGATAGTGTGTAAAGAATAGATAAGAAGTTAGGAAAAAATTGGTACAGAGCCTCACCAGACCTACACTGGATTCTGAGTGAGAAAGGTAAGTAGGGATCATTTAACCAATATCTGGCAATTTGGCAATGATCCAAAGGCAGAATTTACTGACTGGAGGATTTCAGGAGCTGATGGGATCAACCAACTTCAGTATTAGCTGGGTAAAACCCTGAATATTTATTGGAAGGATTGATGCTAAAGCTGGAGCTCCAATAGTTTGACCACCTCATACAAGGAGCTGACTTATCAGCAAAGACCCTGATGCTGGGAAAGATTGAGGGCAGCCAGAGAAGGGGGTGACAGAAGATAAGATGGCTAGATGGCATCACCAACTCAATGGACATGAGTTTGAGCAAGCTCTGGGAGTTGGTGATGGACAGCGAGGCCTGGTGTGCTGCAGTCCATGGGGTGGCAAAGAGTCACACACCACTTAGTGACGGAACAACCACCACTTGCTGTTTCCTTTTGGTTTTGTTTCTACCTTTATTTACCTTTCACAGATGGGAATATGGTGAGCAGGACTTGGTATGCCTGTGATGTTTCCAGTTATGCCAGCCAACATCTATAGAAAATTTTATCAGTTCATACCATTATCTTCCTCTTCCCATTTTAAATCTGCTTTCTTAGTCTTGCTCCAATTCCTAGCCCCATGGGTGCTGGCTTTGCCACCTGACAACACAGATGTTTGGTGAGATGCTGGTTCCCACCTGCATTGAGATGCTTCCATCAGGAAGTGACAGACTCCCAAGCAGGATAGTCCCACTCAGAGCTGTCATTTATGGCTTATAATATAGAGTGCACTAATGACTTCACGGCACTGTTATTCCTTTTCTTAGCTTCTCAAAGGACACCTGGCTCAACTGAACCACTAGCTTATTTTGTCACACTGTAGGTCATGCCGACCCTTAGAAACAGAATTGGAGAGAGGAGGGAGCACCATGCAACTGTCACCCCATTACTCCTGGCCTTAAAAAAGCAATGACACAGAAGTTCAGAGACGCCAAAGAGACTGCTGGGAAGGTTGGCTGCTTTCTTAGATCTGACAAGGATAATTCCAGAGCTTATGGCCTCCAGTAATAAGGTTTTAAATTGGCAGCATTTAGATGTATGTATGTTATTGACAGTTTTCTTTAGGTTACACTAAAGGCTCCTAGGATTTAGCACCACAGGCCACAGTCTAGAAGAGCAAATGAGACTCATTTATACATTTTAGTGAGGTGTGCATCAACAGAAAGAAAGAAGGTAGGTAGAGAAATTTTTGCATTTGAAGATTCTGAACAAACATCACATATCTATTATTGTTATCACTCGATTATTTTTCCATTTATTTAGCATTTTCAAAGCCAAACGCTACACCACAGGATTTCTTTCGTTGACTTTGCATCTTTTCATAAATGAGTAGGGTCTGACATCTTAATTACATCAAATATTTCTCCTCTCTCTTCATTTAAATTCTGTTTAAGCCAGGCATAAGGTACTACTTCCATTTAAACAAATTAGATTAATGGAGTTTTAATAACTCAACCACCTTGTTCATAGTAGGTCTAAATCAGACATATGTGCTGCCAACTCAGAAAGGAGTTATATTTGGAAATTATGACTTTGGATAGATAAAATGTTTTCCAACTCTTACATAATATTTACAATCACTTTTTATATACATTTTTCTAATATAAAACTTGGATCATGATTGAGTTTTGCCCAAATGAGAAATCACAATGGGCAATAATTTGCCAGAACTCTGCCCACAATACAGAATATTTTCTCTTTCAGCATCAGTTCTCAGTACGTACAAGGAGGGGTTTGGGCATACAACCTTAGCAGTGATTCCAATTCTGCCATAAAACAAAGAAGAAAAAATACAGAGAGATTCTGGGACATCACAGTGCAGCAGAACATGCGTGATCTTGCTTCATGTTTATCTTCCTCTTCTTGCTGCATTAGAAGGATGAATAAAAACATTTCCATTCTTCTTCAAAAGACATTTGAGAATTAAACCCTACCTGAATTTGAGGAAGGGGGGCAACTCCTGCCATTGGTTCTAATTTTAGATTTTACAAGCCATCATGATCTATTGAGAAAGAAAATGAAGACAATAACTTATTTTAAGAGTAGAGATAGAGACTTCCCTGGTGGTCCAGTGGTTAAGAATCTACCTGCCAATGTAGGGGATGCGGGTTTGATCTCTGGTCCAGGAAGATCCCACATCCCTTGGGACAACTAAGCCTGTGCATCACAGCTACTAGTCAGAGCTCTAGGCCTGTGAACTGCAGCTACTGAGCCCATGAACTGCAGCTGCTAAAGTCTAAAGCCTGTGCTCTGCAACAAGAAGAACTACTGCAGTGAGAAGCCCGTGCACTGCAACGAACCGTAAACCTATTCGCTGCAACCAGAGAAAGCCCATGCAAAGCAATGAAGACCCATCACAGCCAAAAATTTAAAAATTCATTAATTCTTAATTTTTAAAAAAATTAAAAAAAAATTTTTTTTAATAAAAGAGTAAGACTAAGATAGACTGGAAGGAAGAATGAAGGACAAGTTTTACCAAATGGCTCCTGACACCTGAAACCTAAAGCCAATGAGGGAATTTAAGGAGCTCCTGTTTCTGGGCTGGCTAGAATGCCCTGGATTGTGGAGGGAGAAAACCTTCACCACCAACCACCCAGGCTCCCACCACTCAAGCAGATCACCTGTATGAGTTTCCTATTGCTGCTGTAACAAATCACCACAAACACAATGGCTTGAAACAACACAAATCGACTCTCTCACAATTCTGAAATTTAAAAGTCCTAATAAGTCTTGGGCCTCCCAGGTGGCTCAGAGGGTAAAGCGTCTGCCTGCAATGCAGGAAATCTGGGTTCGATCCCTGGGTTGGGAAGATCCCCTGGAGAAGGAAATGGTAACCCACCCCAGTGTGCTTACTTTGAGAATCCCATGGACAGAGGAGCCTGGTGGGCTACAGCCATCCATGAGTCGCAAGGAGTCAGACACAACTGAGCGACTACCACACAAGTCTTACTGGGCTAAAACCAAGGTGTCAGCAGAGCAAGTTTCTTCTGGAGACTCCAAGGGGGAATCTGTTCCTTGCCTTCTCCAGCTCCTAGGGGTTGTCATTCCTCACCCATGCCCTCCTTCACATCGCCTCTTCTCTCCCTGCTTCTGTCATCACATTACCTTCCACCTTTGACCTTCTACCCTCCTTGTAGTCAATCCTTGCAATAAGAACTCTTGTGATTATAATTAGGGCCAATTTGGATAAACCAGGACAATTTCACCATGACAAGATCTTTAACTCAATCACATCGGCAAAGCACCTCTTGGGATTTAAGACAAGATTCACAGGGGTCAGCAAAATAGTTAACTGGAATAATGCATGTTCTTCACAGAGAGGTAAATAATTCTCTTGTTAGAGCTGGTCATAGAAAAACTAAACCATTTCATGCCCACCCGTCAGGTCTGGGTGGCTCAGGGGCAGTGTAAAGCTATTTATAGATTCCCACGCTCTCTTTGCAGCCAGACAGCAGCGCCTGGCTCCTTACCGTGGAGAGGTATAAATCTGAAGCACAAGTGGAGGAGAAAGCTACCATTCCAATAATCCCAGATCCTTTAAAAGTCTCAACACTCAAGAACGATGTGAAGAAGGTTATGTTTGAAGACAATACACAGCACAGGCTTCTTACAATCAATTTTATTAGGTTTTTAAAGAGAATTATAGATCATAATGGATCCGTGGGATAATGGATGGTCCCAGAGGAACTGCAAAGCTGTGGTGCTCATGAAGGGCTCCAGTAATGCTGTAAACAGTGGACATGTAGGCCCAGCAGTTTATGAATAGCCAATGTATTCATACAAGAAATTTAGCTTCATATTAAAGTTGATATAATCTACTAGTATTTAATTCTCAGTAATGATTTTTATTGATTCCACATTTTAGTAGTGCAAGCAAAGAAAATGCCTTAGAACCTCACAGACACTCTTCTGGAAAGAAAAATATGTTTATCCTTATAATCAGCTCATGGTGATAGCTTTTCATTCACTCATTCATTTATTAAACAAATATCTTCTGAACGCCTGCTCTCATGATGGATGTTGTGGAGATAAATAATGACAATTATTTAATCATCTATAGTTTTAAGGTTTACATGATATTCTTTCAAATATTATTTCATTTAATAGGCTGGGTAACCTGTGAGATATGTATTTTAACCATTGCTTTACAGATGGGGAAACCAAAGGCTCACATAGTCAAGTACCTTCCCAAAGGTCACACGGTCTGGGGAGCTGACAGACTTACAACCTAATCTCAATTCTGTATCTCCAGAGCTACTACACCACAGCATATCATTTATTCCCTGCCTTCTGAAATCCAATGACCTTTCAGGAGTACTGTACATAAATATTTGTAATACCAGGTAAGAAGTCATCTATAGCACAACCTTAAGGATGTGCAAGTATTTTCCCAGGCTCCTGCTATCTCAGCAGTCACATTTTCTGAAGGATTACTCCTTTCCCATTCCTCTCCTCAAATCAAAAGTTAACTACCTCTTCAGTTTTCTTCTAAAGTTTTATCTCTCGATTAACAGCCATTTCCCACATGGAGTATAGCTTTTAATGAGTTCACAAAACTTACTGCCTATATTACAACAGAGAAAGAACAGTGAAATCTTGCTGGGGTCTGGGAGAAGCCCATCTGAGAAAATTCACCACTGCACCTGCAGCTTTGCAAGAGACGAGACCTGGATTACACCTCAGCAATGCTGACAATGCTTTTGAGTCGGGTCTTTGTGAGGTCTTGTGATAATCAAAAGTCAAATGGTATATCCGAGAGTGGGCAGTTTCTACTGTGTACAGGAAGTGCTGCTGAGGAAGCTGGGAGTAAAGAGAAATCACAGATGGTGGAGGGAAGCTGGGAAGGCTTCATGGAGAAAGCAGCCTTGGAGCTGAGCATTGATGTCTAAATCAGCATAGAGTGGGAGCTTGTGAAGAAGAGATTACAAGAGGAGGAAACATCATGGGTGTATGTATGAACAGAGAGATGCTCTGGGTCTGTTCCAGATTCATTTCGTAGCCACTGGAAAGTAAAGTGGGGGTGGGGGTGGGGGGCTGAATTTTATTGTATTCACTAGCAATAAAAGTTATTGAAATGATTAAAAAAAAAAAAACAAGGATTTAATGTATAGCACAGGGAGACTCTTCAGAGTCCCTTGAACTGCAAGGAGATCCAACCAGTCCATCCTAAAGAAAATCAGTCCTGAATATTCATTGGAAAGACTGATGCTGAAGCTGAAGCTCCAATACTTCGGCCACCTAACAGGAAGAGCCAACTCATTAGAAAAGACCCTGATGCTGGGAAAGATTGAAGGCAGGAGGTGAAGGGAGTGACAGAGGGTGAGATGGTTGGATGGTATCACTAACTCGATGGGCATGAGTTTGAGTAAACTCCAGGAGATGGTGAAGGACAGGGAAGCCTGGCATGTTGCAGTCCATGGGATCACAAAGAGTCAGACATGACTGAGTGACTGAACAACAACAACAAGGAATTATATTCATTATCTTTTAATAACCTATAATGGAAAAGAATCTGAAAAATAGTATACACACATATTTTATATATATTATATATATATCCAAATCACTTTGCTGTACACCTGAAAATAACACAAATATAAATATAAATCAACTATCAGTTCAGCCACTCAGTCATGTCCAACTCTTTGCAACCCCATGGACTGCTCTCCTCCAATTATACTCCCCATCCTGGCTACCCTTGCACTGCTGCTGCTGCTGCTGCTGCTGCCAAGACGCTTCAGTTGTGTCCGACTCCTAGCGACCCCATGGACTGCAGCCTGCCAGGCTCCTCCAGAGGAAATTGACCCAGTGCCGGCTAATAAGAAGGCAAGAGAAGTCTTCCAAGAGTTATCGGAGAAAGCTTTTCTCCCCTGATGATAAAAAAAAAAAAAAAAAGAAACCCCTCCTCTTTCCTGCTGTTAAATTCTCTTGTGAGGACCCGATGCTTGGGGCTGCTGCACACATATCGTGACCATAGGGGAAGGCAAGCAAGTCACAGAATGCCAACTCAGAACCCTAATATTGCTGAAGTATTAAACCTACTCTGGAACGTCATACTTAGGATCTTGAAATGGAGGAAAATTAAGTGCCTACCATTTAAGCTGTGTTTAGGTGGGGCTTGAGGTGTTCTCTTGGAGTTTTTTGTTGTTTACTGAATTCTGTGAAATATATTCATCATGCAAATGTTGAAAGATGAAGCTAAGCATCCTTAAGTTATTAATAACTACTCTAGAGATATTTCATACCAAATGTGGCTCCCCATCTTTACAACCAAAGAAAAGCTTTTTTTAAACTCTAATAAAAGAGTTCATATAGTAGCAGGAAACCAATATCCCACCATTACCTCATGCCGTACTTGCAAATTGGTTATAGCATGATTCTTAAGTTTCTTTGGAGGACAGAACACTCATGAGGTCTCTAATATAGGTGACTGAAACATTTACACAGTAAAGTAACGTGATATACATCTCTCTCTCTTTTCTTTTCTATGTCTTCTCTCTTCTTTCCTTAGGCTGACTGCTTTGAACATTTTTTCATATTGATCAAATCTGTTCAATCAATAGGAATAAGAATTCTGAAAAAATTACTCATAGTAAGTTATTTAGGGAGGATGCTGCTGCTGCTAAGTCGCTTCAGTCGTGTCCGACTCTGTGCGACCCCATAGACGGCAGCCCACCAGGCTCCCCGTCCCTGGGATTCTCCAGGCAAGAACACTGGAGTGGGTTGCCATTTCCTTCTCCAGTGCATGAAAGTGAAAGTGAAAGTGAATTCTCTCAGTCGTGTCTGACTCTTAGCAACCCCATGGACTGCAGCCCACCAGGCTCCTCTGTCCATGGGATTTTCCAGGCAACAGTGCTGGATTGGGTTGCCACAACAGCAGCAAAAAAAATTGTTTTTCAACATATAGGCATGAATTACTTAAGATAGAGCAAGGAAACAGTAGGAGACATCTCTTTGCCCAGATTCCTTCGGGATGCCCCTAAATCATAACCGCATATGGAACCACCTTTTATAATGATAAAAATTTTAAAGTTTGGAAAATGAATAGGGGTAATAAAAAACTGTCTGTACCACCACATTCAGGAAGAACCAGATGGAAAAACTGAGTCAGTGTGACTGACTGACTGCTGTATTTCTTGGATCTCTTTAAACATTAGGACAATAATAAATATTCTGCCCATTGTTGCAAAAACAAACAGTAAAAATGTCCATGAAATGTCAGTATGTTGGCCCATTTCCCAGACTACTTCTCCTATCTGGAAGGAACAAAATCTCCGCCATCCTAGGTATTCCAGTTGGTGTTTAAGAAAATGTCTCACCATATGTGAGCCACAAAAATCAGATACTATGATTAAGAAAAGTCAGTGAAAAATTCAAACACATTATGGCCTGATATTTAATCATGGTGTTCATACAATCAGATCATGAATCAGTAGTCCCAGAATTCTGCCTATAGAACACCATATCTGCTAAAGCTGAGGGAAAATTCAAACTGAATCTTATATATTTGTGGTACAGTGGGGATCATAGCTGCTTGGCAAACTCAATCTTGTTTTAGACGTTCTTCCTAGGGCCATATATGTGTATGACCGCAAAATGTGAGGAAAGATCACAAGCCTTGAGTGCATTCTGTTCACCAGGCCCATATCATTTATTCAAGTGCAATTTTGAAGGCCTGGGCATGGAGACCTTTCTCCATGGTCCCCTAAGACCCCAGAACCTAAACATCTTCTCCCCACTGCCTGAGAGGTGCTGCCCCTTCATAGGGCCACATGTGGGAGGGCCGCCCAGGTCCTCTCTCACAAATTTTACCTTTCTCTTTATTCTGGAGCAATCTCCACTAGGACCAGGAAAATCTGTATTCCCCTAAGAAAAGTGAAAAAGTGAAAGTGTTAATCACTCACTCTTGTCCTACTCTTTGGGAGCCCATGGACTGTAGCCCACCAGGCTCCTCTGTCCATAGAATTCTCAAGGCAAGAATATTGGAGTGGGTAGATATTCCTTTTTCCAGAGGATCTTCCCAACCCAAGGATCAAACCCGCCCCTGCATTGCAGGTGAATTCTTTACCATCTGAGCTGCGAGGGAAACCCTTGGTAATTCAACTCAAAGCATCAGATTTTGTCTCTCCCTGCTCTAGAACATTAGTGATTTATTTAAAACACAAAACAAGAAAATCCAGTAAGAGAAGCCAATAAAGACAATTAAGGTTTTTAGAAATATAATCCTAGATTCATCCTCCAGGGATGGATAATGAAATACCATTTTTCTCGAGGGAATTCTTGAATAAGACAAGTTTCTTTAAAAAAAGAAAAGTTCTAGAGACTACCTACGTATTAGCTTGAACTTACAAAACTGTCATTTTCTTAGTTCAAGATGTCTAAATATCACCAAGTTCATGTTTTTTAGACTAATATTTTCTTAATAACTTATTCTACTATATTACATTAAATCAGTTTTTCAATTGATCAGTTACTTGAGCATCAGCCTCTACCTAAACATGAAAACATGTAAGTGACTCATTAACCTTTCTCCAGAGTTCAGTTCAGTCCCTGAGCCATGTCTGACTCTTTGCTACCCCATGGACTGCAGCATGCCAGGCTTCCCTGTTCATCACTACTCCCAGAGTTTACTCAACTCATGTCCATCGAGTCGGTGATGCCATCCAAGCATCTCATCCTCTGTCATCTCCATCTCCTCATGTCTTCCATCCTTCCCAGCATCAGGGTCTTTTCCAATGAGTCAGTTCTTCATGAGTTCTAGCATCAGGTGGCCAAAGTATTGGAGTTTCAGCTTCAGCATCAGTCCTTCCAATAAATATTCAGGATTGATTTCCATTAGGATTGACTGGTTTGATCTCCTTGCAGTCCAAGGGACTGTTTAGAATCTTCTCCAGCACCACAGTTCAAAAGCATCAATTCTTCGGTGCTCAGCTTTCTTTATAGTCCAACTCTCACATCCATACATGACTACTAGAAAAACCATAGCTTTGACTTGATGGACCTTTGTTGGCAAATAATGTCTCTGCTTTTAATATGCTGTCTAGGTTGGTCATAGCTTTTCTTCCAAGGACCAAGTGTCTTTTAATTTCATGGCTGCAGTCACCACCTGCAGTGATTTTGAAGCTGAAAAAAATAAAGCCTGTCACTGTTTCCATTGTGTCCCCATCTATTTGTTATGAAGGGATGGAACTGGATGCCATAATCTTCTTTTTTGATTGTTGAATTTTAAGCCAACTTTTTCACTCTCCTCTTTCACTTTCATCAAGAGGCTCTTCAATTCCTCTTCACTTTCTGCATATCTGAGGTTTTTGATATTTTTCCCAGCAGTCTTGATTCTAGCTTGTAACTTATCCAGCCCAGCATTTCGCATGATGTACTCTGCATATAAGTTAAATAAGCAGGGTGATGATATACAGCCTTGACATACCCCTTTCCTGATTTGGAACCAGTCTGTTCCATGTCCACTTCTAACTGTTGCTTCTTGACCTCAATACAGATTTCTCAGGAGGCAGGTCAGGTGGTCTGGTAGTCCGATCTCTTGAAGAATTTTCCACAGTTTGTTGCAATCCACATAGTCAAAGTCTTTGACATAATCAATAAAGCAGAAGTAGATGTTTTTCTAGAACTCTTGCTTTTCTATGATCCAATGGATGTTGGCAATTTGATCTCTGGTTCCTCTGCCTTTTCTAAAACCAGCTTGAACATCTGGAAGTTTACAATTCATGTACAGCTGAACCTAGCTTGGAAAATTTTGAGCATTACTTTGCTAGCATGTGAGGTGAGTACAATATTACAGTAGTTAGAACATTCTTTGTCATTGCCTTTCTTTGGGACTGGAATGAAAACTGACCTTTCCAGTGCTGTGGCCACTGCTGAGTTTTCTACATTTGCTGGCATGTTGAGTGCAGCACTTTAACAGCATCATCTTTTAGGATTTGAAACAGCTCAACTGGACTTCCATCACCTCCACTAGCTTTGTACATAGTGATGCTTCCTAAGGCCCACTTAACTTTGCATTTCAGGATGCCTGGCTCTAGATGAGTGATCACATCATCATGATTATCTTGGTCATGAAGATCTTTTTTGTACCATTCTTCTGTGTATTCTTGCCACCTGTTCTTAATATCTTCTGCTTCTGTTAGGTCCATACCATTTCTGTTCTTTATCGAGCCCATCTTTGCATGAAACGTTCCCTTGGTATCTCTAATTTTCTTGAAGAGATCTCTAGTCTTTCCTGTTCTATTGTTTTCCTCTATTTCTTTGCACTGATTGTTGAGGAAGGCTTTCTTATCTCTCTGTGCTCTTCTTTGGAACTCTGCATTCGAATGCATATATCTTTCCTTTTCTCCTTTGCCTTTAGCTTCTCTTCTTTCCTCAGCTATTTGTAAGGCCTCCTCAGACAACCATTTTGCCCTTTTGCATTTCTTTTTCTTGGGGATGGTCTTGATCACTGCCTCCTATACAATGTCATGAACCCCATCCACAGTTCTTCAGGCACTGTCTATCAGATCTAATCCTTTGAATTTATTTGTCCTGTCCACTGTATGATCATCAGGGGTTTGATTAAGGTCATACATGAATGGTTCAGTGGTTTTCCCTACTTTCTTCAATTTAAGTCTGAATTTGGCAATAAGGAGCTCATGATCTGACCTACAGTAGCTCCCAGTCTTGTTTTTGCTGACTGTATAGAGCTTCTCCATCTTTGACTGCAAAGAATATAATCAATCTGATTTTGGTATTGACCATCTGGTGATGCCATGTGTAGAGTCTTCTCTTGTGTTGTTGGAAGAGGGTATTTGCTGTGACCAATGTGTTCTCTTGGCAAAACTCTATGAGCCTTTTCCATGCTTCATTTTGTACTCCAAAGCCAAACTTGCCTGATCCTCCAGGTATCTCTTGACTTCCTACTTTCCAATTCTAGTCTCCTATGATGAAAAGGACATCTTTGGGGGGTGTTAGTTCTAGAAAGTCTTGTAGGTCTTCATAGAACCATTCAACTTCAGCTTCTTCAGCACTACTGTTTGGGGCATAGACTTGGATTACTGTGATATTGAATGGTTTGCCTTGGAAATGAGCAGAGATCATTCTGTCATTTTTGAGAGTGCACCCAAGTACTCTTCTGCTGACTCTGATGGCTACTCTCTTTCTTCTAAGAGATTCTTGCCCACTGTAGAAGATATAATTGTCATTTGAATTAAATTCACCCATCTGGCCCATTTCAGTTCTCTGATTCCTAAAATGTCGATGTTCACTCTTGCCATCTCCTATTTGACCACTTCCTATTTCCCTTGATTCATGGACCTAACATTCCAGGTTCCTATGCAGTATTGCTCTTACAGCGTTGGACTTTACTTCCATCACCAGTCACATCCACAAGTGGGTGTTGTTTTTGCTTTGGCTCCATCCCTTCATTCTTTCTGGAGTTACTTCTCCACTGATCTCCAGTAGCATATTGGGCACCTACTGACCTGGGGAGTTCATCTTTCAGTGTCCTATCTCTTTGTGTTTTCATGGGGTTCTCAAGGCAGGAATACTGAAGTGGTTTGCCATTCCCTTCTCCAGTGGACCACATTTTGTCAGAACCCTCCACCATGACCCGCTGTCTTGGGTGGCCCTACATAGCATGGCTCATAGTTTCACTGAGTTAGACAAGGCTGTGGTCCATGTGATCAAATTGATAGTTTTCTGTGATTGTGGTTCTCAGTCTGTCAGGCCTCTGATGGATAAGGATAAGAGGCTTAGGGAAGCTTCCTGATGGGAGAGACTGACTGCTGGGGAAACTGGGTCTTGTTATGATGGGCAGGGCAGTGCTCAGCAAATCTTTAATCCAATTTTCTGTTGATGGGTGGGGCTGTGTTCCCTCCTTGTTGTCTGACCTGAGACCAAACTATGGTGGAGGTAATGAAGACAATGGCGAACTCCTTCAGAAGGTCCCATGCACGCACAGCCACACTCAGTTTCCCTGACCCTGTAGAAGGCCACTGCCAATCCACGCCTCCGCCAGAGACTCCTGGACCCTCACAGGCAAGTCTGGGTCAGTCTCTTGTGGGGTCACTGCTCCTTTCTTCTTGGGTCCTGGTGCACACAAGGTTTTGTTTGTGTCCTCTAAGAATCTGTTTTCCCAGTCCTGTGTTAAGTTCTGTAATCAAATCCACTGGCCTCCAAAGTCAAATTCTCTGGGAGTTCTCAATCCCTTTGCCAGACCCCCAGGTTGGGAAATCTGTTGTGGGTCCTAGAGCTTTCTTAACAGTGTGTGAATTTCTTTGGTATTATTGTTCTGCAGTTTGTGCGTTGTCTGCCCGGCAGCTCTATGGTGGGGTTAATGGCAACCTCCTCCAAGAGGCTGTGTGACCCAGGTAGCTGCACCCAGAGCCCCGCCCCCCACAGCAGGCCACTCATGAGCCATACCTCTGCAGGAGATTCAAACACAGGTGTGGCTCAGTCTCTGTGGGGTCTCTGGGTCCTGGTGCATGCAAGGTTTTGTTTGAGCCCTCCAAGCATCTATGGCAGGTATTAGTTTAATTCTAAACGTGATTTTGCCCCTCCTACTGTCTTGCTTGGATTTCTCCTTTGCCCTTGGACATTGGGTATCTTTTTTTGGTGGGATCCAACATTCTCCTGTCCATGGTTGTTCAGCAGCAAGTTGTAATTTTGGAGCTCTCAAGGAGAAGATGAGCACACGGCCTTCTGCTCCACCATCTGCATATGTTTTCCTTGCCTTCTTTCCCCAGAAGCCATTATTATATGGGCTAGTTCTCACAGGTGTTTCAATACAATGCTGTCTTTTGTGTGGATCCTATCAGTGTGCCATGGGTGCCTACATTTAGGCTGTCACAGTTACATCAGCCCAGCAGGCAGAGAGAGGTCCAGAAGGACTCTGAATAAAATGCTGTTTTTACCTCTCCCTCAAATCCTCTGAACCTCAGAAAGTAATTTTTAAAATATTTCCCAGATGAAAAGTATTTTATACATTTCTCTTTTCCTTGATAGCATCAGAGTAATTAAGGCCATAATGACGAGAAAAAGGCTAAAGATATCAATAAATTGTCTATTTGTTGTTAATAAAAGATACTTTGATTTCTTTTGAAAATTAAATTATTCTCAATAAAGGTATTAAACAGAATGGATCTATTTACATGCAAGATGTGAATAAAGAAAACAGCCATAAGATTTCAAATCTCAGAACTTCAGAAAAATTAAGAACACACAGTTCATGTACCTTTTTTTTTTACAGATAATACAAATATGCAACAGATTTTAGTAAGAACCAGTCACACTCATTCTAAAATTATTACAATCCAAAAAATTTATTGGATATCTCTCTCAAATAGAGATCAGAATGGCTTCCTCAATGAGCAATGCAAAGAAATAGAAGAAAATAATAGAATGAGAAAGACTAGAGATCTCTTCAAGAAAATTAGAAATATGAAAGCAACATTTCATGCAAGAATGGGCATGGTAAAGGACAAAAATAGTAAGGATGTAACAGAGTTAAAAGAGATTAAAAACAGGTGGCAAGAACACACAGAAAAACTATACAAGAAAGGCCTTCATGACTGGGATAGCCATACACTGTGGTCACTCACCTAGAGCCAGGCATCCTGGAGTGCGAAGTCAAGTGGGATTCAGGAAGCATTATTACAAACAAAGGTAGTGGAGGTGATGGAATTCCAGCTAAGTTATTTAAAATCCTAAAAATGATGCTGTTGAAGTGTTGTACTCATATGTCAGCAAATTTGGAAAATCCAGCAGTGGTCATGGGACTGGAAAACGTCAGTTTTCATCCCAGTCCAAAGAAGGGCAATGCTAAAGAATGTTCAAACTACCAGACAGTTGTGCTCATTTCCTGTACTAGTGAGGTTATGCTCAAAATTCTTCAAGCTAGGCTTCAGCAATACTTGAATAGAGAACTTCCAGATATACAAGCTAGGTTTAGAAAAGACAGAAGAACCAGAGATCAAATTGCCAACATTTGTTGGATCATAGAAAAAGCAATGGAATTCCAGAAAAACATCTACTTCTGCTTCATTGACTACACTAAAGCTTTGACTGGGTGGACCACAGCAGACTGTGGGAAATTCTTTAGGAAATGGGAATACCAGACCATCTTACCTGTCCCCTGAGAAACCTGTATGCAAGTCAAGAGGCAACTGTTAGAATCAGACATGGAACAAAAAACTGGTTCAAAATTGGGAAAGGAATACATCAAGGCTGTATACTGTCACTCTGTTTATTTAACTTATATGCAGAATACGTCATGCAAAATGCCTGGCTGGATGTTACAAGCTGGAATCAAGAGCTGAGAGAAATATCAATAACCTCAGATATGCAGATGATACCACTCTGATGGCAGAAAGCAAAGAGGAACTAAAGAGCCTCTTGATGAAGGTGAAAGAGGAGAATGAAAAAGCTGGCTTAAAACTCAAAAAACAAAGATCATGGCATCTGGTCCCACTACTTCATGGCAAATAAAAGGAGGAAAAGTGGAAACAGTGAAAGATTTTCTCTTCTTGGGCTCCAAAATCACTGTGGATGGTGACTGCAGCCATGAGATAAGAAGACGCTTGTTTCTTGAAAGGAAAGCTATAACAAACCTAGACAGCATATTAAAAAGCAAAGACATCACCTTGACAACAAAGGTCCATATAGATGGTCTTTCTGGTTATTATGTACAGATGTAAGAGTTGAACCATAAAGAAGGCTGAGTGTCAAAGAATTGATGCTTTCAAATTGTAGTGCTGGAGAGACTCTTGAGAGTCCCTTGGACAGCAAGGAGATCATACCAGTCAATCCTAAAGGAAATCAATCCTGAATACTCACTGGAAGGATTTATGCTGAAGCTCTAATACTTCAGCTACCTGATGTGAGAAGCAAACTCATTGGAAAAGACCCTGATGCTGGGAAAGACTGAAGGCAGGAGAAGAGGGCTGTAAAGGATGAGATGTCTGGATAGCATCATCTACCAATGGACATGAACTTGGGCAAACTCTGGGAGATAGTGAAGGACAGGGAAGCCTGGCATGCTACAGTCCATGGGGTCTCAGAGTCAGACATGAATTAGGAGCTGAACAACAACAACAAGATACTTTTTTTACAAAATCGAGAAAGCAAAACACAATGTGCACATGAGTATCTCTGGGGATATAAACCTGATCAGCCATAAGCAGTCATTGACCTACTAATACCTACAGAGTTAGATGGAGTTCCAGCTTCTCCAGTTCCTTACTCCAACATGAAGGGGACTTCAAATATTAAGCAAGAGCTCATCCCAGAGAAAAGCCCCAGTCCCCACCTTAATACACAAACATGCACACATGTGTACAGTTATTGTGGGTTTCTGAAGTTTAGCCCAGGCCAATAGAGGTATAAAAATTCACCTGAAATCTACCTTGACCCTGGCCCACAAGATGTACTTACACAGTTTAAAAATGATAGAGTACATCAAGATATGAAAAATAGGGACTTCCCTGGTGGTCCAGTGGTTAAGACTTGGTCTTCGAAAGCAAGGGGTGTGGGTTCGATCCCTGATTGCAGAGCTAATATCCCACATGACTCACGGCCAAAAAACCAAAACATAAAACAGAAGCAATATTGTAAAAAATTCAATCCAAGTCTTTAAAACTGGTCCACATTAAAAAAAAAAAAACTTTACAAAACAAAAGATATGAGAAATGATAATTCTTAGAAGTAGGTCAAGGGAAATTTAAAAGACAACATAGAAATGTTAACAGTGGTTGAATTTTTAATAACATATATTTTACTTTTCAATTTTTTCTGTATTTTCTAATATTTTTCCAATTTTTTTATAATCTGAAAAATTAACTAAAAGGAAATATTATGTAACAGAAAATAACCCTTTGAAAAATGACAATGTTACATTCATCTCTTTTATTACTAATTCCTAGCAAGATACATGTAGCAGGCATTCAATAGGCACATATATGGTAGGCAACTTAAATTCTCAGTTAAACAGGTAGCCTTAGCGACGGTATTTAAATGCGCAAATATCTAACAAAATCATTCTCATCTTTATTTGTAATATCATTATTAGCATGAAAGCTATTTGGCTTTATTGCACTCCAAAGTTATGTTTCACAGCTGTGCTTTTGAAGCTTTGAAAGTTAGTCCTCCAATTACATCTTAGCTGTTTACATTTTAGCTGTGAAATAGGATTTTCTTTTTAGCTAGCCAACAAGAGAAGTTTCATTACATCAATTTCAACATTGTGAAATCAGAAATAACAATTTTCAGTATATCAAAAGGGACCTTGCTTTTTCTCATGTGATAATATCTGCCATGTAATAAGTAATGAGGTTGAACATTTAAATTCCTTTTTTCCATAGAAACTCCTGCTCTGTCCTTCATATATATATATATATATAATATATATAATTTTTAAAATTTATTTATTATTGGCTGCTCCGGGTCTTCATTGCTTCATGAGGGCTTTCTATAGTTGCAGTAAGTGGGGGGCTACTCTCCATTGTGGTGTGCAGTCTTCTCACTGTGGCAGCTCCTCTTGTGGCAGAGCAAGGATCTATGTGTCTAGGCTTACTAGCTGCTGTACACGCGCTGAGCAGTTGCAGTTTGCAGGCTCTAAAGCACAGGTTCGGTAGTTGGGACACACAGGCTTAGTTAGTCTGTGGCATGCAGAACCTTCCTACACCAGGAGTTGAACCCGTATCATCTGCATTGGCAGGCAGATTCTTATCCACTGCACCTCCAGGGAAGTCCTCCTGTTAATGTTCTGTGTAACAAAGGCATCCAATCTAAGGAAATAGCAGAGGGATTTGCTGCTTCTTCACTGACAAAGTACTCAGAAATGCTCTGTTCTGAGGCAAAGTTCACAAGTACAAAACAAATATTTTGCTAAGGAACATTGTAGCTTAATGTGTGTAGCCATATTCATGCCAACCAAGATTTAACTGGCTTACCAGGATTTGCCAGTTTTGGAGAACCTGGGGCAGTGACATTCAGAGTAAAGTCTCTGGCTCAGCATCCGGGAGCTGCTTAGAAATGCTTAGTCTCAGGCCCCATCCACACTTTATGAATCTGCATTTTAACTTTAGAGAATTCATGTCCACGTTGAATTTGAGAAGCACCAGTCTACTGAGAGAGATTTTTAGCAAGAATTTTGGGCATAAGATGCAAGCTATACCTTCAGAGACAGGAATAAGGCAGATCAATAGCAAATACCCCAGTATATTTGTACTCAGATTTGTCATTTCACCCCAGCCACATTTGTCATTCTCACCGCAGTCACATTTGGAAACTACATACTTATTTACCTGATACCCATTCTTCACACTGTATTGGGAAATTCCTATGGGACTTGGTAAGACACATAAAATCAATGTCGTTACTTTATGGTTGCACCTTCTTCTGGACCAAAAAGCAGCCTTTCACACTGATTTTATTCATAAAATTAAGCCAAATAACTTTGGTCTCCTTCCAAAATCAAATCCACTTTCAAGCATAAATATTTGCTCTCTTTGGGAATAAAAAGATCAGGTTACAGTCTCTGAAAACCTGAAGAAATTTTTTAATGTTTGAATGATGCCAGCCTAATTGTAAAATGTCTAGCAAGTGACTCCTTTACAAAGAGCAGCACTAAGGGCCATCTTCTCACCTTGTCTATAGTTTTCCCTTTGCTGTGCAAAATCTAAGTTTATGGTCCCACTTGTTTATTTTTGTCCTTATTTCCATTACTCTAGGAGGCGGGTCACAGAATGGGAGGAAACAATAGTAAACAAAACAACTGACAAAGGATTAATCTTCAAAATATACAAGCAGCTCATGCAGCTCAATACCAAAAAACCAAACAACCCAATCAAAAAGTGGACAGAAGACCTAAACAGACATTGCTCCAAAGAAGACATACGGATAACTAATAAACATAGGAAAAGATGCCCGATCATCGCTCATTAATAGAGAAATGCAAATTAAAACTACAATAAGGTATCACCTCACCCTGGTCAGAATGGCCATCATCAAAGAATATCATCAAAAAATATACAAACAATAAATGCTGGAGAGGGGGTTAGAGAAAAGGGAACCCTCTTGCACTGTTGGCGGGAATGTGAATTGATACAGCCACGATAGATGGCCAAATGTAGATTCCTTAAGAAACTAGGAATTAAACTACCATATGATTGAACAATACCACTATGGGGCATATAACCTGAGAAAACAACAATTGAAAAAGACACACATAACCCAACATCCATTGCAGCACTCTTTACAACAGCTGGGACATGGAAGCAATCAAGATGTCCATCAACAGATGAATGAATAAAGAAGCTGTTGTACATTTATATGACTCAACCATAAAAAGGAAAGCAATTGAGTCAGTTCTAATGAGGTGGGTGAATCTAGAGTCTATTACACAGAGTGAAGGAAGTCAGAAAGAAAAAAACAAATATTGTATACTAATGCATATATGTGGAATTCAGAAAGATGGTAGTGATGAACTCATTTGCAGGGCAGCAATGGAGACGCAGACATAGAGAACAGATCTGTGGACATAGCGCCAGAAGGAGAGGGTGGGATAAATTGAGAAAGACATACATATTACCATATATAAAACAGAGAGCCAGTGGGAATTTGCTGTAAAACCAGTGCCCTGTGACAACCTAGAGGGCTGGGATGGGGTAAAGGGAAGGGACATATGTGCACCTATGGCTGATTCATGTTGAAATATGGCAGAAAACAACACAATATTCTCAAGCAATTATCATTCAATTAAAAATATTTGTTTAAGAAAAAAAAAAAAGAGCAGCTCTCACTTATGGATAAGTTCTGGCCTTTTTGTTTTTTAAACTGGGCGCCTCACTGAGACTTAACTAATAGGAAGACCTGATGAAAATCTAAGTGGTGCTTTGCTGTTACCCCTTTAGCAAGATGCCGTGAGCTTCCCCTAATCTAAACAGATATTTGCATTTTTATGGTCTGGATCATTCTCTTAACAAGTAAGCTCTATTGTCAGAGAAAGGAGGGGACTTCATCTTTTGTCTGGAGCCAGGGAAAGGGAAGACAGCTGATCTCAGAAGTTGAATATAGGACAGTGGATTCTGAGATGCGGAATGCACTGGGGCAGTGGGGTGGCGGGTAGTATACCTACAGGAGGTCCTTACATGATGCATGAACTCCAAGGATGGGCACCAGGTTCAGATTCCTGGGGAAAATCTCCTCATTCAAAGGCTTGGCATAGATATATATATATATACCAACATATTGATATATTTTATAAATATATATGTTCACTTCAGTTCAGTCACTCGGTCGTGTCTGACTCTTTGCAACCCCATGAATCGCAGCACGCCAGGCTTCCCTGTCCATCACCAACTCCCAGAGTTCACTCAAACTCATGTCCATCGAGTCAGTGATGTCATCCAGCCATCTCATCCTCTGTCGTCCCTTGCTCCTCCTGCCCCCAGTCCCTCCCAGGATCAGAGTTTTTACAATTGAGTCAACTCTTCGCATGAGGTGTCCAAAGTACTGGAGTTTCAGCTTTAGCATCATTCCTTCCAAAGAACACCCAGTGCTGATCTCCTTTAGAATGGACTGGTTGGATCTCCTTGCAGTCCAAGGGACTCTCAAGAGTCTTCTCCACCACACTTCAAAAGCATCAATTCTTCAGTGCTCAGCTTTCTTCACAGTCCAACTCTCACATCCATACATGACTACTGGGAAAACCATAGACTTGACTAGACAGACCTTTGTTGGCAAAGTAATGTCTCTGCTTTTGAATATGCTATCTAGGTTGGTCATAACTTTTCTTCCAAGGAGTAAGCGTCTTTTAATATATAAAATAAGGCTTCCCAGGTGGCACAGTTGATAAAGAACCTGCCTGCCATGCAGGAGATGCAAGAGACGTGGGTTCAATCCCTGAGTCAGGAAGATCCCCTAGAGAAGGAAATGGCAACCCACTCCAGGATTCTTGTCTGGATAAGCCCATGGACAAAGGAGCCTGGCAGTCTACAGTCCACGGGGTTGCACAGAGTCAGCCACGGGGTTGCACAGAGTGAGCACACACACATGTATAAACTAGATCACCAGTAAGGACCTACTGCACAGCACAGGGAGCTCCACTCAGCACTCTGTAATGACCTATATGGGAAAAGGCTCTAGAAGAGTAGACACACGTACATGTGTAACAGCTTCACTTTGCTGTGCACCCGAAGCCAACAAAACATAACAAATCAGCTATACCCCAATAACTTTTTTTTTTATTTAAGAAAAGGAGCATCCTCACTCAGAGCTCTGTGGAACCCAGTGTGGTGATAGGAAGCAATGCTGCATTTGTCCCAGGGCCTCAGGGCCCAGAGTGGCCAGGGAACTTCCCTAGAGACGCTATAAACCCAAAGAACTCTTGAATAAACCAAAAGAGGGGGAAGGGTGCTCTAAGGATATAACATTGACTTTTTTTTGTTGTTCAGTTGATAAGTCATGTCCAAATCCTTGTGACCCCATGGACTGCAGCACGCTAGGCTTCCCTGTCCTTCACTGTCTTCTGAGGTTTGCTCAACCTTGTGTCCACTGAGTCAGTGATGCTATTATTGTCTTCATTATATTAAAGTATATATCAATAGAGTGATACATTAATTCTATCTGTAGGATCATGAAAGGCTTCATCAAGAAATACATTTGAATTTTATCTTTTAGGATGAGTATAATTCTACAGGTACAAAAGGAGGGGAGCAAACAGCATTCCAGGTGGAGAGAACAAGTGGATACACTCACAAGGACACTAGAGTATGTGGTCTATCCAGGGCCAAAAGAGTGTTTAAAAATATAATCATAATACAAGGTCTGGGGGAGGAGGCAGAAATTATGATGAATGTAAAAGAAGGTTATCATGTACCAGGCCGCATTAGCGTAAGTGAGGAAGAGAAGAATCAAATGCATATTTTAGGAAGACAGTTGTGGTGCCATGCACAGACTGGACTGGAGGAGAAAAAATCAGTAGGAGAGACCATTTAAGATAGGAAATATCTGATGGAAATCACATAAACATGCCAGAAAAACCTTTGAGAGTTGTTGGTGTGAGAGATAGGCTAAACAATCTCTAATATTTTCTCTTTTACATACACACATAGCCACAAACACCTGCATTTATGGGTTGGTCACATAATCTCTGTGCCTCAGTCTTTTCATTAATTAAAAAAAAAAACAGATAATAATAAAATGTTCTGATAAATGGGATGATCCATGAAAAGTGTCCGGCATGTAGTTAAGACTGTATAAACATTACTATCTCATTTTTTCCCTAACATATCAATCCTTTTCCCCTGTTTTAATCACCGTCCCCTTCCCATCGTCAATTACTTTCATGTCACCAAAATTCCACTTGCACATTTGGGGCCTAAAATATTCAAGAAGTTCCATAACTTTGATTCAGTTCAATACATTTTAACTGGCTCCCTCTTATCTTAGAAGAATTTCCAGACAAAGTGCACGCATGGTCAGTTAGGTCCAACTCTTTGTAACCCCAGGGAGTGTATCCAGCCAGACTTCTCTGTCTGCGGAATTTTCTAGGCAAGAATACTGGAGTGGGTTGCCATTTCCTACTCCAGGGGACCTTCCATACCCAGAGAATGAACTTGTATCTCCTGCATTACAAGAAGATTCTTTACCACTGAGCCACCTCCCAGACAATGTAGGGAATAATAAAAGCAGTCATTTTCTTTTTCCTGCACAAGGAAGCTAACCTTCAAAGTCAGGAAAAATGAGAACTACATAAGCTAGTAAGTAAACTGCAATATGGAATAAAGATAATAAGAGAAGTTACAACCAAATGCAACATGGAAAAGCACTCTGATGGGAGTATGAAGACCCATGTAGGATCCAACAGTTAGTGGCCAAATTTCCTGGGGCAAGTTGCTAAAGCTTGGCGAGGCGAGAGGTATGATGGTTCAGCACTTTTGTCTAGACCTAGGTTAGGTGGATTCTTTTCTTTCAAGGAGCAGAAAAGAAAAGAATCCTTGGAAGAAAAGCTATGACCAACCTAGACAGCATATTACTTAGCCAACAAAGGTCCATCTAGTCAAAACTATGGTTTTTCCAGTAGTCATGTGTGGATGCAAGAGATGGACCATAAAGAAAGCTGAGCACAGAAGAATTGATGCTTTGGGAGTGTGGTGTTGGAGAAGACTCTTGAGAGTCCCTTGGACTGCAAGGAGATCCAACCAGTCCATCCTAAAGGAGATCAGTCCTAAATATTCATTGGGAGGACTGAAGCTGAAGTTGAAACTCCAATACTTGGGCCACCTGTGAAGAACTGACTCATTGGAAAAGACTCTGATGCTGGGAAAGATTGAAGGCAGGAGGAGAAGGGGACGACAGAGGATGAGATGGTTGGATGGCATCACCAACTCGATGGACATGAATTTGAGCAAGCTCCGGGAGTTGGTGATGAACTGAGAAGCCTGGCGTTCTACAGTCCATGGGGTCGCAAAGAGTCAGACACAACTGAGTGACTGAACTGAACTGAACTGAGGTGGATTCTTGGGCTTCCCCGGTGGTTCAATGGTCAAGAATCCGCCCGCAATGCAGGAGACACAAGAGACATGGGTTCGATCCCTAGGTTAGGAAGATCCCCTGGAGGAGGAAATGGCAACATACTGCAGTAGTTTTGCTGGGCACATGCACACACGTGCAAGTGAATTCTCATCTGACTCCACTACTTGCTCACTGTGTGACCTTGAACAGGGTACTTGATCTCTCTGCACCTCTGTGGTTTTCCCGACAGTAATTTCCACTTCCTACAGTTGCTATGTAGATCAAATGAATTAAAATATGTGAAGTTCCTAGAAAATTGTCTCACACAAAGAAAGCACTCCATAAAAAGTGATCTGTTTTCAATATTTCTGAAATATCTCTTCCTATAAAATAAAGATAATTGTTATCACCAACCAATCTTTTAAGTTGTGAAATAACTCAAATGAAATAAGATAATTTATAGGAAAATATTTTGTCAATTGTTGAGAATATAATATACAAATATATAATGTTATGTGTAACACAAAATGAATATTGTTACCTAATACCTAATTGTTACCTAATACTGTTAGGTAACGATTCCTTCTCAGAGGGTCCTTCAGTTACCTTGTAATAAGAACTCTATTTGGAGCCCTTCCTAAAAGCATCAGGCCTGGAATGCAATCGTTAGATCTACCTTGCTGAAATTCCAATCAATGAGAATTTGGGACAATATGGAAAAATGACAAAAAAGTGTTGTCGGATTTTTGTAAGAATCATTTGAATGGGTTGTCTTAACCAATGAACCTGTATGCATTGATGACCACATTTTCGAGATATTAGAGTAAATACAGGAAATTCAATCTTTTTAAAATGTTATCCACTTGGGATGTCTGTTGACATTTTGCAAAGCAAACCATAAATGTACTTAAACCGATGAGTAAAACATTAAAATTAAAAATCAGCCTATCTTTTCTCTAAGTTCCTTTTTCAAATGGCACAGAGAACTTTACACAAGCTCCAGGCACCTCTGCATTTAATTCCTAGGGTAATGGTATTCATCAGTGCATTAGGCAGCCTGGTCAGGCACTGCTGAGTCAACCCCATTCTGGGACTTGCCTTCCTTGTAAAAGCAGCACGGGCCTTGAGATGTCATTATTCCCACGTTATGATAAGGCACTCACTTATGCTGCTTTACAGGAGAAAGAACCAAAGTTTAAAAAGCCAGAGCCACTGATTTATATTACACTACTGTAACACTCTTAAATAGAATCTCATTTTAAAAGACAGGACCTGGAAGAGAAAAAGCTTTCCTGGCTTAATCCACGATCATGGAATTGATGGTCATTTAAAAATATTTCTTTTCTTTTCTCTTTTTACCATAAGGAGCTTCATTTTCATTAGAAATCCCAATCTTGGTACTGAGGCAGCACCAGTTTATTCGTGGCACAAAGCAGGACGGTGTCTTTTCTTAACGGGAGAATGACTGGAAGTCGCTGGTATGATAATGTTCACAGGCCAGTACTTCGTAGCCCATCATGTTTACTAAACACAATTGCAGCAGTGATGACGAAAAGTATGCGTGTGTACTTCTGAATTATCTTACTTGAATAAATGGTTGCAAACTAGCTTATTTGGGGGAAATGGACACTTTCTCAAAATCTTCAAAGTGCAGTGAAAAACATGAATCTTAGGTGTGTTTTAATTAATTTAAGCAGAAAATTGTTTTTACAATTTGGCATGACTAATGAAAGAAATCTATAATAGCAAAGCTTAGGGCTTATAAAGTGCGTTTTGCTGGGGGAATCTTAAAATCAAAAATAGTAACATTTTTACTCTTTTATAAGAAAACTGGTACAAATAATGTAGACCTTTTCTCAAAGTCTCAGAGCTTTAACAAAGCTAAAATGTGCCATCTTCACTCCTTGATTTATAACCTCCGAAACCTTTACTTAAGAATTTATCCAAAGTAAATTCTGAGTGTCTACTTTACTAAATGTTTCTTTTGTTGACCAGGAAAATGGAACTTTTGTTTCTAGAGTCGTTTGCCAGAAGTGATGCTGATTAACAGAACTGAAACGAAAGATGACATGCGAAGTCTCATGGGCAACAACTGGATACAATTTTAAGTTAGAAAAACTGCTGGCTTTACCAAGAGAACTAGGGTTAGAAACAGCACTCCTTCCATTGCAATGCTGTTATCACTTTTTACAGTAAAGATCGTCCTCTCCTCTGCCCCAAACCACACCCAGAAAACACACCCAGTCCGTCTCTGAACATCTGTTCACCTCTCCCCTTCCCGTCTTGTTACTGGGATGGCCACCCTTGACAAGACAGCTTTCAAATAGCTGTGAGGGGGCTAGAAATTTTTAAATACATAAATAAGCTTTAAGAAGTAATTCACAAATACTTGACATTTAATCTTGGAACTCTGAGGCACATATTAAGATACGCCCATATGCCCACAGGCTTCCCTGTTGGATCAGGGTAAAGAGTCCACCTACAGTGCAGGAGACGCAGGAGACACGGGTTTGATCCCTGGGTCAGGAAGATCCCATGGAGAAGGAAATGGCAACCTGTTCCAGTATTCTTGCCTGGAGAATCCCATGGACAGAGGAGCCTGGCAGGCTACAGTCCGTGGGGTCACAGAGTCGGACGCAACCGAAGCAATTCAGCACACACGCATATGCCCACAGGCTCAAACACTCTGTGCCTGAACTCAGCACCTACTCTGTAGAGTCCAGTTATCAGCTTTTCAGGATACAAGCAAGAGATGAACAAGAAGGAACCAAACAAGAAGAAACAAAACCCCTTGAGGGTTGACAGTATAGACCCGGACTTGAAATGACTGAATCTTCACAAGTGACACCCCCAGACCAGTGGTATCAAGTCACTCTGTATCAAGTGGTATCAAGTCATTCTGTATCAAGCACATGGGAATTCAACTCACCTGGACCTTGCATGCTGCTGCTGCTGCTAAGTCGCTTCAGTCGTGCTGGATTCTGTGTGACCCCATAGATGGCAGCCACCAGGCTCCCCCATCCCTGGGATTCTCCAGGCAAGAACACTGGAATGGGTTGCCATTTCCTTCTCCAATGCGTGAAAGTGAAAAGTGAAAGTGAAGTTGCTCAGTCGTGTCCAACTCTTAGTGACCCCAAGGACCACAGCCTATCAGACTCCTCCATCCATGGGATTTTCCAGGCAAGAGCACTGGAGTGGGTTGCCATTGCCTTCTCCAGGACCTTGCATAGCTAAGGACAATCTTTCAAAAATGATGGAAGAAATATTTAGAAACAAGTCATGGTTCCATACTACGAAGGACAGATGCTCAAATGGTCAGAAAGCTGGATAATCAACTGTATACATGTAAATTCACACATGCTAATTATCACCATCTCTAGTGAGTCTCTCCTATTGTTTCACTAAAACTACATTAGTTGAAGGACAACTTCCAAAATGGGCTTCCCAGGTGGCACAGTGGTCAAGAATCCCCTGCTAGTGCAGGAGACAAAAGTTGTGAGTTCGATGCCTGGGTTGGGAAAATTCCCTGGAGTAGGAAATGGCGACTCACTCTAGTACTCTTTCCTGGAAAACTCTGTGGACAGAGGAGTCTGGTAGGCTACATTCCATGGGGTTACAAGAGCCAGACATGACTGAGCAACTGAGCACACACAAACACAACTTCCAAATGACTGTGAACGTGTGTTTTTCTCTTCATTTGGCTATGTAAATTTTACCCAGTTTAATGCCACACAGTATTTAACATCAGGTTACACATTTAACCTCTGGAGGCAAATAACTGAACACAATTACCAGTATAATACAATAACCATTCACAAACAATCCACATTATACAACACCCTGGATAACCATGAATCCAGTCCCTGGAATCAAGAAGCAATATACCAAAAATGATTCAAACAGCCTTCAGCTAGTAAAAGGACAAATAATGTGTAGAATGCTCACATGAATGTAATATGTCCAATGAATGTAGTATGCCCAGTGAGATATTGCTTAGCAGTAAAAAGGAATAAACTACTGATAACAGCCAACAACATAACAAAGATCAAATTCCTTATGCTAAGTGCAAAGAAACCAGACACACACACACACATACACACACACAAGAGCTACCTACTTATGATTCCATTTATATGTCTGGAAAAAGCAAAACTGTAGGAATGAAAATAGAGCAGTAGTTTCCAGATTTAAGTTTATGAGGGAGTTGACTACAAAGGGCAAAGGGTGACCGCAAAAGATAGCACAAAAGAATCTGGGAAGCGGGGTGATGAGAGTGTTCTGTTTCCTACTTGTAATGGTGAGTATAGGACTCCATGCATTTGTAAGTCTCTTAGACATGTATAATCCCCCAAGAGTGATTTTATTGATTTTGGTCCCACTCCCTTTTTTTCTTGATGGGTCTGGCTAATAGTTGATCAATTTTGTATATCTTTTCAAAGAACCAGGTTTAGTTTCATTGATCTTTTCTATTTTTTTTTTAGTCTATTTCATTTTTATTTTGCTCTAATCTTATGATTTCTTTCTTCTAACTCTGGATTTTGTTTATTTTTTCTCTGATTATCTAGGTGTAAGGTTATGGTGTTTATTTGATATCTTATTTCCTGAGGTAAGCTTGTATCACTATAAACTTCCTTTTTAGAACTGCTTTTGCTGTGTCCCATAGATTTTGGATCATCATATTTTTGTTGTCATATCTCTAGGTATTTTTAAATTTCATCTTGCTTTCTTCAGTGATCCATTGGTTGTTTGGCAGCATATTGTTTAGCCTTCATGTGTTTGTGGTTTTTGCAGTTTTTTTCTTGTAGCTGATTGAAAATTTCTGAGGAAACACAAAAGATCCTGCATAGCCAAAACAATCTTGACAAAGAAGAACAGAGATGAAGGAATCATGCTCCCTGACTTCAGACTTACTACAGAGCCACAGTAATCAAGTCAGCATGGTACTGCAGCGAAAAAAGACACAGAGATCAATTGTTGTTGTTCCATCACTAAGTCGTGTCTGACTCTTTGTAACCCCAGGGCCTGCAGCACACAAGGCTTCCCTGTCCTTCACTATCTCCTGGAGTTTGCTCAAACTCATGTCCGCTGAGTCAGTGATATCATCTAACCATCTCATCCTCTGTCACCCCCTTCTGCTCCAGGTCTCAATCTTTCCCAGCTTCAGGGTCTTTTCCAGTGAGCTGGTTCTTCATATAAGGTGGCCAAAGTATTGGAGCTTCAGTTTCAGCATCAGCCCTTTCAGTGAATATTCAGAACTGATTTCCTTTAGGATTGACTGGTTTGATCTTCTTGCAGTTCAAGGGACTCTCAGGAGTCTTCTCCAGAACCACAATTCGAAGCATCAGTTCTTTGGGGCTCAGCATTCTTTATGGCCCAACTCTCACATCTGTACATGACTATTGGAAAAACCATAACTTTAACCATACAGACCTTTGTCAGCAAAGTGATGTCTCAGCTTTTTAATATGCTGTCTAGGTTGGTCGTAGCTTTCCTTCCAGGGAGCAAGTGTCCTTTAATTTTGTGGCTGCTGTACCATCTGCAGTGATTTTGGAGCCCAAGAAAATAAAATCTGTTGCTGTTGCTGCTTTTTCCCCATCTATTTGCAATGAAGTTATGGGATCAGATGCCATGATCCTAGTGTTCTGAATGTTGAATTTCAAGCCAGCTTTTTCACTCTCCTCTTTCACCCTCATCAAGAGGCTCTTTAGTTATTTTTGCTTTCTGCCATTAAAGTGGCATATCTGATACCTGAATATCAGAGGTTATTGATATTTCTCCCAGCAATCTGGATTCCAGCCTGTGATTCACCCAGCCAGGAATTTCAAATGATGTACTCTGGGAGTTGGTGATGGACAGGGAAGCCTGGCATGCTGCAGTCCATGGGGTCACAAAGAGTTGGACATGACTGAGTGACTGAATGGACTGACTGTGCATATAAAGTTAAATAAGCTGGGTGACAATATATAGCCTCGATGTACTCTTTCCCAATTTTTAACCAGTCCATTGTTCCTTATGCAGTTCTAACCATTGCTCTCTGACCTACATACAGGTTTCTCAGGGTTTGATCCCTGGGTCAGGAAGATCCCCTGGAGAAGGGAATGGCTATCCACTCCAGTATTCTTGCCCAGAGAATTCCATGGACAGAGAAGCCTGGCTGACTACAGTCCATGGGGTCACAAAGAGCCGGACATGACTGAGAGACTAACACTTTCACATAGATCAATGGAACAGGATATAAAGTCCAGAAGTAAACTCACACACTTATGGTCAATTAATCTATGACAAGGAAGGAAGAATGAACAATGGAGAAAGGACAGTCTGCTAAATAAGTGGTGCTCGGGAAACTGGACAGCTACATATAAAAGAATGAAATCAGAACATATCATATACAAAAATAAACTCAAAATGGATCAAAGACCTAAATGTAAGAACGGATACTATAAAACTCCTGGAGAAAAACATAGCAGAAATAAATCACAGCAATTTAAATTTAAACACAGAACAAAATAAATCACATATTTTTTTCAGATTCATCTTCTAAAGTAAAGGAAATAAAGAAAAAACTAAACAAACAGGACCTAATTAAACTTTTTTGCACAGCAAAGGAAACCATCAATAAGACAAAAAGACAACTTACTGAATGGGAGAAAACATCTATAAATAATTTGGCCAATAAGAGATTAATATCCAACATATATAAACAGCTCATACAACTCAACATCAAGAAAACAAACAGCACAATTCAAAAAATGGGCAGAAGAAATGAATAGACATTTCTCCAAAGAGAAAATGCAGAAGTTCAACAGGCACATGAATAGGTGCTCAGAATCTGCTAATCATCAGGGAAATGCAAACCAAAACCATGAAATATCACCTCATGCCTGTCAAAATGCCTACCGTCAAAAAGAACACAAGTAACAAATGTTGGCAAGGATGTGGAGGAAAGGGAACCCTGTGCAATGTTGATGGGAATATAAACTGGTAGAGAAACTGTGGAAAATAGAAATGGAGGTTTCTCAAAAAACTTAAAATAGAATTACTATATGACCAAGCAATTCCATTTCTGGGTATAGGTCTGAAAAAAAAAACCAAACCCTAATTTGAAAAGATATATGCACCCCAGTGTTAACCTTGTTGTTCAGCTGCCCAAGTGTGTCCGACTGTTTGTGACCCTTGGACTGCAACACATCAGGCCTCCCTGTCCCCCACTCCCACTTCTGAAAAGCCATGAGCATCTCTAAGATGGAAACCTTCCAGAATTCCCATCCCTCTCCCTAACTTCTAGTATACCTGAGAATCACGGTGAACATAATGCGCTTTTCGTGTACGATGCATAGTACGATGCTATATACTTGGCATGGAATAAGGGCTCCATAAAAACGTGTTCAATGAATAGATGCTGACAGTTAGAGTTAGTGTTAGTTGTATCTGACTCTTTGCAACCCCATGGAGTGTAGCCCACCAGCCTCCTTTGCCCATGGAATTCTCCAGGCAAAAATACTGGAGTGGGTGCCATTTCCTTCTCCAGGGGATCTCCCTGACCCAGGGATCCAACCTGGGTCTCCCACATTGCAGCAGACTCCTTACCACCTGAGCCACCAGGGAAGCCCAAATGCTGACAAAACACTCTTTCAAATCTTGTGCTCTCTACCCACCTCCAAGGTGGAAGATTTGAGGGGAAACTGAGTCAAGTTTCTAGAAATCACTGTGTCAACGTAGACATCTATGAAACAAAGTCACGTCTCTGTTCCCTGCTTTCTCTTTAGAGGATCTCAAAGCACTATACCAACCTCAATTTTCTTCAGTGACATTTTTCCCTTCAATGTACCTCACAGTACATTCCACATGTTCAGACTGCATGCAAAGCGTGAATACCCTTTACTGGTTGGTGGCTGTAAAAGGCCGTTAAATCAGACGGGATACAAGTTCCAGGAACAACCTACTACTCCCAGGTCTTGTTTTTTCTTTGAGGATTTGGTTTTTCTTCTCCTGGGTCCTGTTCGTGCTCTAAGCGCTCATCTGTGCCACAGGAAGCCCTGACTTTAAATGGCACCCCTGAAATGCAGGAGACCCAGGTTTGACCCCGGGGTTCAGTAAGATCCTCTGGGGAAGGGAATGGCACACCACTCCAGTATTCTTGCCTGAAGAATCCCCATGGACAGAGAAGCCTTGCGGGCTACAGTCCATGGGATCGCACACAATCGGACACGACTGAGCGACTAACACACACACACAGCGGGCAGTGCGCCCCACACCCGCTCCTCCACGCCCCGTCTTCTCACCCTCCTCCCCCCCGCCGCCCCCATGCCACC
>SJXQ01003622.1:649975-712184 GCA_006408695.1 Aepyceros melampus | reverse complement strand
TTTGCGAGCTTTTGAGCTGTCCTGTTGATTTGCCAGGGAGGAAGGTGCTAGGGAGCGGTCTCTCAGGCAGACAGCACCACAAAAGGCATTATTACACATTCCAAATAACAAGGGCTGTCTATATATTTACAAATCTGTTCAAATATTTAACCTCTTAACTTGCTAAATATCCCCCTCTTCTCCCTTTCTTTCTCTCTTGTGCTCTCCTCTCTCCCCTTTTCCTCCCTCTATCCGTTCCTTTTCCTTTCTCTTTCTAAATAGGTTGGAGGCAAGAAGTGCCCTTCTGGGGTCCAAACTGCGGCCAGGGGTGCTGGGCTTAACCTGATCCTCTTTGAATGCCAATTTCATTTCCAGGAAATTGCTCCTTTGCCTGCCAAAAGCCCGAGTTTGAACCTCCAGAGCTACCTTTTTTTCCCAAAGGAGAAGCTTTCATGTTGCCTCTCAGGTTTTAAACTGCCTCCAAAAGCCATCTCCTAAACAGGAGGGATTTTCCTGACCCTTTAGGAGTGCCAGTGCCTCCAATCCGCAATGTTTTCTCTACGCTGTACCTCCAAGCCCTCCAGGAACTAGTTAGTAGAGGGGAAACTTGCATAACCGAGAACCTTCTAAAGACAGCCAGGGAGTTTGGACAGTATTTGATGACCCAATCAAGGCCAGGGTTTAGGCACATGCCTATTGCAGGAACCAAATCGGAGTGCCACCATTAGGAATATCTTAGCGCCCTAATCTTTGCTCGCAGGACTAATAAACTCACTCTGAAGGCCAATGTAAAGTTGTATAGCAGTGGGCCGTTAAAGCATAATCCAGAACGGAAGGGTTCTCATTTTGATGCATAAAGGGAAATGGAAAGTTGTGCACGAGCTCAGCGGGAAAGGAGGCGGCATCCCCCTGGGTCAGGGACTCTGCTCCCCCCACCCTCCAGGCAGGTGACCTGGGTAGACTTGCCTTTGAACGACCCACAAGCAACCTCACTCTAGAGTCTTCTAACTTCACCCAGAACCCTGCTGTGTGACGCAATTTAAGTTCCCTAAGGAGGCTTCCCTGTGCCACTCTAGGGTTTCCTTTCCATCGCACCAAAGAATTGCGAGGAAAATTGGGTGCCTTTCAAGCTGACACCGAAAGGGACACTTCCTCTAGGCACGTTTCCTCTGGCCTCAAATAACTTTATGCATTTTGTTTGTTTGGGGGTAATGGCAAAAAGTGACACTACAGTTTGGTGAGATAATGAGATGTATGTCTCCATGTCAGATTTGCCCAGTTGACCACCTTCAGACGTCTATTCTCCTTTGAGGCGCCCTACCCACCAGTATGGCCAGAGACCACCTTAGACAAACCAGCCTTCACCTCGGACCCAGGCCCTCTGCAGACTCAAGTTGGGGATATTCGTCCGAGTGGTCCAAGAATTCCCCAAGTATCTCCCAGTCTCTGGCTCTCCCGATAAGCTGAAACGCACGCGCCCGCCCGCGCGGTAATGACCTTTGCTCGCTGCTGTCGGGGCTGGCACGAAGCGCCAGGAGCGCTCAGGGACGCCCAAGCTTTGGACAATGGGAAGGCGGAGCGAGAGAGAAACTCAGGTATACCTGTTTTAAAGAGGTGTGCTGAAAACTTTTACAAATGCTAATAAGAGGAGAAGGCCAAGTGAGTTGCTGTTTTTTTTTTTTTCCTTAAGTATGTTTACTCTTTGTGCCACGCCAAGCCTAGAGGAAAACGTTGGCACTGGCTTCTTATGCTATGTATTCTGTAAGACGCCATCTATTTGCATGATCACAAGACGGTCAGGACATTTCTCCCCTATTGCACAAATCCCTTAGGAAAACTGTGTTTGCGTTTCCCACTTTTACGCTGATCGGAAAAGATACTTACTCATCCAGAGACATTATCTAAATCTGCGAAAGAATGAGGGCTGCTTGTCATGCATCCTTCGTCTCCACTAACGTGTGCCACCCGATTGGAAGCAATTTAAGCAATCAAGGCCGTTATGAGAAGGGGATGTTAAAAATAGGTTTTCTATAGCCTCAGCACTCTAATTCAGAAGAAAATCTAAATTACATATGTATCATTTCTTTATATGAAATATATAATCCCAATGTCTCCTGTTCGCTCTTTTTTCCCTCCATAGTCCTTCCCCTGCCTTCCTTTAGGAAATTCGTAACAGAAGCGAAGTGTAGGACTCCGATGAAGAGAAGGGACTAAGGTTCCTAAAAAAGTCTTTCTGAGACCAAACGAGAGGGTTTGTGGGGTGCTTGGCCCAGCCTTTCCTGGGGCTCCTCGCTGTGGTAGCGACCATAATTGTGGTTGCTCTCTGACTTTGAATCCGTGGTGGGAGAAAAAAATCCCTCAAATGTCCTGCCCAGACGGAAGGACCCCACTCCAGGAATCGAGTTGTAGAACCCAAGGCTCCGGGGGTTCGAGGGCTGGCGGATCGAGGAGGTGGGCTCTGATCACTCGAGGCAAATCTGGCTAACTGCTGACAGACGCGTCCACCTTGGGCGTCCGGGGTGCAGAGAAAGGGCAGAGAGGATGTGTTAGGGGAAAGAAAAACAGGTACATGCTTCCAAACGGAACGGGAAAAGTAGAAATTAAAAAAAAAAAGTAAATGAAAACAAGAGATAGACCACAAAGCAATGTCCTCTAGCGGAAGCAAGAATGCCGTCCCCCCTTCCCCGGGTCCCACCGTGTCGGGGCGCGTGGATGGAGGCCTGGACCAGGGCCCGAGGGCGGGCGTGCCTGACGCCTGCGCCTCTCCCCCGGGCACCAGGTCAGGCCCTCCCAGCCCTGCGATCCGAGAGGCAGCTTGACCCTCCCCTCCTCTCCCTAGAGAGCTTTGGAGAGCGACTCGGGACAGGGAGCGACGCGAAGCAGTCCCAACTTCCAGGAAGTGGAGGGCCTGTCCCCGCGCTTCCTGCGGGCGAGGGTCCGGAGTCTTTGATCCCGTTGGTCACGCGGGCCCGAGTTCTCCGCAGCGAGTTGTACTCAAAGCCAAACGCCTGGAGCCCCAACCCTGAGATCTCTGGCGAGGAGGGCGTGGAGGGCGGAGAGGGGTGGCACTCTGAGCCCAGCTCTGGGCCAGGGTGGCGGGGCGCGTGGGGCCGGGGGCGCCCAGGGGATGGTCCCTGCACTTACAAGTGGACCCCCGCTTTCTGCAGGGCCTCCAGAGTGGGACTGCCTGACTGGCAGTAACACCCTCCCGAACCCAGACTTCTGGAAGAAACTTCAGGTCCGAACAACATCGCCTCTTCCCAACCGCTGAGTATCGACCCTGAATAAAGTTGGGGACGACTCTTCTCAGAAGTGCCCGTTTTCCAAATCAATAGCAGTTCTAGAGGAGGCAACGATGCCCCCACGGGACAAGCTGAGAATCTACGTCTGGGTTTCTCGGAGTGTGAGCCCCAAACCAACAGCCACACCCACAGAGGCAGAGATTAGGGCCCCCCTCCACCCACAGGCGACTCTGCACAGAAGGTTCTCACACACAGTTAGGAAATGTTGCAATATTAAAATCCTTCCTAATAGCACCTAATTTATTTCCTATTTGTTCTGCTTGTTGGTGTCTGATTCATGGACTGGAAACCATTTGATTTTTAGCAAATTGATCGATTTAATAATTCAAAAATTATTTCTGTTTTCAAATAATCTTTCCTGGAAAATGATGTCGAAATTGTTTCTTGAAGTTAAAGCTTCATGAAAATTGCTTTGAAAATTCCTTGAAAAAATAAAGACTCTATTTTTACACTATTGAATTAGAAATTGATGACATTTAAAAATGTATAGATATTATACTAATGAGGTTTTCTGATTTGACAAATATAGTTATAAGCATTTATTAATTTATTTCCTTATTTTGCAACATAATGCCCTAATATGTTGGGGTAGAAATCAGAGTAGATGTTATTGACAGGGAATGGGGCCCTTTCAAAAATTAAATTTGCCTTTTAAATCTACTCTTTTCATAAAGCAGTTTGAAAGCTCAGTACACACACACACACACATATGCATAATATATAAAATTTTCTGTGCTGTAAATTAGCTGGATGAACTCAAGTCTTTAATTTTGGAAACTGAACTAAATCTACAGTTCAAACATTGTAAATTTATGAAATATTTTACTTAAATATAGCTTGTGGTTACATAATAGCAAAATATTAATATAAAATAAATATTTTACACAAATAGCCTATATTTAAACTGTCTACTCTATGCAATATTGTTTTAACAGTCTAAGAGAACTTTCTAACATGATCCATTACCCTTAACTGTCTAAGGGACCATGAACGTACAGGAAGGATCATAAAGAATTTTATATATTTATCAATATATCTGCTTCCCAGGTTGGCACAGTGGTAGAGAGTCCACCTGCAATGTAGGAGACACAGGTTTGACCCCTGGGTTGGGATGATCCCCTGGAGTAGGAAATGGCAACCCACTCCATTATTCTTGCTTGAAAAATTCTATGGACAGAGGAGCCTGGTGGGCTACAATCCATGGGGTCACAGAGTTGGACACAACTGAGCGTGTGCACACATGCATATATCTACTCTTCTGTAAATGAGGCCATATCTTCCACTAAATTCCCAAAGAGATCCATGATTGTAAAAAGTTTAAGAATAACTGATCTACCCTGGAAGCATTCATAAGCAAAAACACAGCATTTGCATTCCTTTGCATGTATGAATGTGTTGCTTTTTATAGTCATTGAAGAGCACCAAATGTTATGTGAACTTCTAAAATAGCACTCCATCTCACTGTAGAAACCATCTTGGGAATGGTGTTATCTCTAAGACTTGTATGCCCCTAAAAAGAGCTTAAATCTTTCCTCCAGCTATTGAAGTTAGTGAATTAATACCTTTGATAACTTTACAGCAATCTCTGGAAGACAGCTAGTTTATTACAGCAATTATGAGAATCACAAACTACACAGAAAACTACGGTCTCTAGAAAGTTCTCAGAGTTGTCTTTTTCTCCATCAATAATCTTTTTTCTCTTCCTCCTCTTCCCCCATCTCTCCTCTGTTCCCAACACCCAGTCCACATTTGGGCCCATTCTTCCAGGCTGACATGAGCTTATTTAATCTGAGCAACATTTTCAGGACTCATCAGCAGCAAATTACAGCATGAGTTTCTTTTTTTATTTTTTTAATTTGACCCCAAGTCTACAAAATTAATTTCTATGCCAACCATTACAAGACTTCCTTTGGAAATATCAGTGACTACACAAGCCATAGACAGATCAAGTGTCGGTGCTCCATATTCTGAATGGGGTTGGGTTATGTTTTCAATTGGAACAAGGTATTAAGTGATTAAACTGTGCCAGAAGACATAGCACTTTTATCAAGCTCTTTTCTTTCCAAGCAGGCACAGAAATAGTCAATCTCTGGCCCTGAAAGTCTCTGAGGAAAACTTGGAATGCTTCAGGAAATCATGTTTGCAATTAAAGCACTGGCATTTTTGTCCTCATCACAGAATAAAGGCTGAATACCATTTTTGAAACTTTACCCACCCCACCCCCCTTTTTTTTTATTTCAATAAGCTGCTTAAGATCCTCTTGCATTCATTGACAGGATTTTGGGCACCATTCTGCTACACTAGTTCACAACCATTTAATTGTTAAATGTTAACAGATTACAAGTGACTTAACAGAGGCACAGTCAGAATTCCAGACACCATTATCTTAAATCCTACCACTGCCAGATTCACACAAGACAGAAGATCAAATACCGATTTGGGCACCATGTTTTGCCTGCCTTTTTGTTGACAGAGGTAGAACGCTGGTATATCTTCACTTTATTACCATCACCTTGGCACATGGCTCAGAGAATAAATGAAATTAGCAAATTTTAAGGAATAAATGTGCAGGCCAAGCTACCTAATGTCTATTTGACTACTTGGAACCATAGAAGTGGCAGCTTTTTAGTGATTCCTATTATGGGTCCTATATGGGTCTCAAATGAAAAATATAAAATGAACACAATACTAAATACATATCATAAATCTGAAATAAAATTGTTAAGCAGTTCATTATAAAATTCTTTCTAAAGTCTTCCTACTGATGGAAATGGGGTAAGTAAAATCTAAACTTCCTTGGGAAGATCAGAAGGCAATAGCGTCTGGCATTGTTCTTAGCGCTTGTGTGGATATCTCAATCTCCCGGGAAAACCCTCTGAGACATGGACTATTATGACCATTTTACAGGCAAGGAAATTGAAGCCAGGAAAGGTTAACATACTGCTCAGCATTTGAGCATTATTTGATACAGATGATTGGTCTATGTTGGAGCCAAGATTCAAAATAGAGGCACTTTAATTCTAGAGACAGAGCTCTTAGCAATTAGACAATACCTTGTTGAAAGAAATATACAAACATGAAAACCACATAAATACTCAAAAATAGCAGATACTTGCTTCCAAGACTCCAAGGATTACACTTATCCTACTAATGGTAAATAGGTAGGTAGGTAAGTAGATAGATTGGCAGGAAGCATAACATGGGCTGGAGAGTCAGGTGAGCTGGGTCTACACCATTTTTTTTTTCGGCTCCACTGTGCAGCCTGCAGAGTATTTGTTGGCTGACCAGGTTTTGAACTCCGGCCCTAGGCAGTGAAAATGCTGATTCTTAATTACTGGACTGCCAGGGAATTCGTATAATACTTTAAGTTTTTAATCAAAGTAAAACAGTACAGAATGACTTAAAATGAAAAGCCACAAGTCTCCTGCCCTAACTTATTCTACTTCCATTATAGTCCCCCATCAAGAGTCTCTTTAACTGTTTTAAACTGTTCCCGGTTGTTCTTTTTCTGATGATTACCACCATACTGTTAAATAATATGTTTATATATCTATCATGGGAAATGCAGATGTGGGTTACCTATACCACTTCCCATACGTTTCCCCATTTGTTTCTACATTGACTTTTAAATTCTAAATAATAAATTTTCACATATATTTCTTGATACAAGCAGCTCAGATAATATCCTTTGATTTCATACTTTAGCTCTCCTCCCATCCTTCACTACCCAAAGAGAATTCTTTGTATTTTGCATTTCTCTTGCCAAAATGGGTAACATTACCTTCTGCTTTATTGTTTATAAACTTTTTATAAGTTAAATATAAAATTCAAAATCAATAAAAATTTTAAATCATTGTGACAGTGTAAACATTATAATTGTACAACCATAAGGATATTTTATTTTATTTTTGTTTATCTTGGAAGTTCTATTGTCTTTTTTTCTTCAATTATCTACTGCCTCCAAAAATTTTGCAGTATCTAAGATGGTATCGTATCTTTGGAATCTACTCTAAAACCTCCCTCCATAAGCCTCTCATTTTCTACTCCAATCTTGACAAATTTCTCTCCAAGTTTTCTGCACAATTGCCAGGCTAAGGCTAAGCAATCTTTGTGGGCTGTAGCCAGTGTTTTCCACATAGGATGTCAAATCATTTTTTTTATATCACTCCTTTTTGCTCAAAGTAACCTCCTTATTTTGCTCAAGTAACCTCCTAAGCTTGAGAATGCAGGAGACAATTTTTCTGAGTCCTTTCCTGTCTGAAACTGTTCATTATTAATTAATATATCAATATGAGTTTGTATTTATTCATTGTTCTCAACATTGAGTAGATATTTTCATGGCCTTCTCATACTGTTTGTGGGGTTCTCAAGGCAAGAATACTGAAGCAGTTTGCCATTGCCTTCTCCAGTGGAGCACATTTTGTCAGAGCTCTCCACCATGACCCATCCGTCTTAGTTGGCTCTACACAGCATGGCTCATAATTTCATTGAATTAGACAAGACTGTGGTCCATGTGATTAGACTGAGACATTACTTTGCCAACAAAGGTCTGTCTAGTCAAGGCTATGGTTTTTCCAGTAGTTATGTATGGATGTGAGAACTGGACTATAAAGAAAGCTGAGATCCAAAGAACTGATGCTTTTGAACTGTGGTATTGGAGAAGACTCTTGAGAGTCCTCTGGACTGCAAGGCAATCCAACCAGTCCATCCTAAAGGAAATCAGTCCTGAATATTCATCACAAGGACTGATGCTGAAGCTGAGACTCCAATACTTTGGCCACCTGATGCAAAGAGCTGACTCATTGGAAAAGATCCTAATGCTGGGAGAGATTGAAGGCAGGTGGAGAATGGGACAACAGAGGATGAGATGGTTGAATGGCATCATTGACTCAATGACACGAGTTTGGGTAAACTGCGGGAGCTGGTGATAGGGAGGCCTGGTGTGCTGCGGTTCATGGGGTCGCAGAGTCGAACACAACTGACCGACTGAACTGAACTGAACTGACTCATGGCCTTCAATTCTAGCTTCTGTCTTTTGTCTTTTTTCCTTTGTTTCTGAAATTCCTATTTCGGGGGAGTTGGATTTTGAGATTAATTCTTTCTTCCTTGCATTTCCATTGTATTTTCCTACTTGCTTTACTTTCCTTTAAATTCACTTAATCTTGGGACTTCCCTGGCGGTCCAATGGTTAAGACTGCAAGCTTTCACTGCAGAGGTCATGGGTTTGATCCTGGTCAGGGAACTAAGATCCTATATACCATGCAGCCAAAAAACAAAAAATTCACTAATTATAATATTCAACCAATTGATTTTTTTAGTCTGAAAATCACATATTTAAATAATGAGACCATTCAGTTGATGCATAATTTCTTTTTCATAGCATCCTATTCTTTTTCATAGCCTCTTGTTCTTATTTTTTGGATGTATTATGTTTTCTAATCTTTCTGTGGTATGAATTAGAATGTTTAAGTTTTTGTGGCTGTTCTTCTGAGTTACCTGTTTCCTTCATAATATTGCCATTTCCCTGCCTGTTTCCTTTTAATGACTGGTTTTCCTGGCCTTTTTCACTCATATTGCTGGCTTTTCTCAAGCAGTTAAAGATACTTGTTTCTAATTAGGAAATACTAAAATGGCTCACTGGTAGCTCTCTGAACACTTGTAGGATCCTGTTTACTAGCAGTTCAATAAGTGAAATGTGATTGGAAAGCTGGCTACTCTGTGGAAACACACACATCTGCCACAATTGACGGGCCTTGTTCTGGGGTGTCACTGCCTTGGCCTGAGGTGTCACAAGCTTCTCTAGAGCTATTCCGGCAGTTGCTCTTGAGAAGGCTCTTCATCGCATGGCCTGGAAAATGGTATAATTTCCTGTACTCTGTGTCCTGGGAATGGGGGCTTTAACTGTATCCTACGTAACAGTCAGATGCCTGTTTTCAGTCATACATCTTACGCCCACCCTCCCTCGCACCTATAGGTTCTGAGTTCTGAGCCTGTCAGAGTTCCGCAGGGCAGACTAGCCCATCTTCGCCTGAGTCACTTCTGCATGTATTCTAGGTAATGGAGGTTTCCTCCCTGGTGCATCAGGCCACTCCTGCATCTGTTTTTCAACTTCTGGAACATTTCAAAATCTCTCTTTTGCAGTTAAGACTCTTAATTACTTTATACATTTAAAGATGGTTTTCTATAATCTATTGTTTTAGGAGGGTCAGAATGCCATATTGAGTTGGATGTTTATGTTTAAACATTTTAAAGCCTTTTCATATTGTTTATACTTATTTCATACTACACCTGATTTATTGCTTTTTATTGGCAATTTCCAATTAATCATGAACCTGAGTCTAATTTACAGTATAAATTGGAAAGTTCTAAGGAAAAAGCTTTGATGATTTAAATGGCCAAACGTAACTCTTCTTCAAATTTATGCATTGTAATATAAAATGGATATGAATGTCTGTTTCTAGGGGGTCCTATGTCAAGAGCCTAGAAAAGATAATGTTGGATTTATTGAAATCTATTTATATCACACATATTTTCAAAAGCTACTTAAAGAAACTAAAAATCCTACTTGTAGCAAAAGCATATACACCAACAACTGGTGTACCATTACTAGACAGATGTAAATTTGCTTAGCAACACAAAATATTAAGATTCTTCCTCAAAAGTATCTTTAGTACCTTGACAATGATCACAGCATTTTACTTGATAATGCAAATGATACACATTCTTTGGCCCTCATTCATTTATTCACTTTATAGATGAGCTCCGCAGAGGCTGTGGTCACATCTATTTTCCACCACTGCTTCTCCAGTGCCTAGCACAGCTCTTGCACACTGTGGTCAGTGGATAAACATGCATCAGGTAAATGCTGAAAGAACTATGTGTCCAGACGAGGTTCTAAAACTGACAGTCAGGTTTGGGAAATTAGATGTATTAAGATGTTTAGGAATAAGAGTCTGCAGTGTGTGATAAATATCATAGGGGTCACCTGAGCAAGTGCAATAATAGGCATTCAAAGGAAGGAAAGAGTGCTCTAAGCCAGGATGATTGCACTCTCAAGCAGAAAATGAGGGATGAGACTTTGATAGGTAGAAAGAAGAAAGGAAGAGCTTTACATGGAATAAAGGGTTTAAGTCAAAATAATAATTGAGCTTATAAAATGTTTGTATTTATTCAATATATTTAACTTAAAAAACAAAACCCTGACTTACAGACTTTAGAATAGTTTCATAAAGAAGCACTGAATTCGGGCAGATCAGATTTTCTTCCTTAGATCAAAGTTACTGACTAGACATTTATACCTAATCATTTTGGTATATAAAACCACATTCGTGAGGCAAGGGGAAAGAGCTTCATACCACATCTGCTTGGCTTTGGAGCTGATTTAAAGTGAAAGTGAAAGTGACTGCTAATTCAGTATTCAAATGTCCCTTACTTAGGCTTTTTTGTCCACTTTTTGGAAATAAGAACAAATATCTCTAAGTATTCATTACTTTACTAATTTTTGGCAGTTTCAACTTACAACTCTTAAATTTTCTTAATAAAAACAGAATGCCAGAATGTTTTAATATTTGTTTACAAATATCTGGGTGCTTGCATTTTAATCAAATGAAACACAAACAGAGATCAGGCAGAGCTAAATGAAACTGGATGAAAATCCCCAGTAAAGCACTGTCTGCAACAAACTGTGACATTCAGAGTGGATGGGTACACACACTTGCCACTATATTTATTATCTGGTGCCCCCATTGGAGTACAGTTGAGAGTCATCATCAATTTCAATTTTTCTGATAAGAGAAAGTTGCATGTCAAAAAGACAGGCATACACATGGCTGTTTGGGGGGAAAAAAACGTAAAGAAGGAAAGAAGAGGAGGAAATAAGAAAACAAATAATAGAATGGTAACAATAGTCAAGCATTCTAAGTTCTTTATGTGTATAAATTCATTTAAGGAAAGAAGGCAAGAGAAAGAGGCAGAAAACAAACTTATTTTCCTAGAAAGCTCCCATCTTCAAAAAACATACAATCTTCCCACTCGTGTCCATAAGGCAGTATGAGGAACTGGGCCCTTCCTTACCTGTACTGTCGTTCTGAAGTCTTGGAGCTTGTCAGAAATCAGTCCTGCTTCATTCATATTTTACAGGATAAAAGAGGCAGAGATATTCACTGGAAATTCCACCAAGACGGATGTGAAGAAATACTTAGTGCCTTTAAATTTGGGGGTCATGGGCACTCAATTATATGAATAAATCCCAATGCAAATTCTATTTCTTACACATTAAAAACTAGAATAGCATGCTGCTTTTTAAATCTATTTATAAGCTATATTCTAACATGTTAAATCCTTTTCTGAAAGAGCTACCTCATGCCCTTAAATAGAATGAAGGATCAAGAGCATGGTGGTAAAAAGCAGACTGGTGAGAGGAGTCTGGAAAATGTGGACTCTACCCTTAGCTTTGGTTAAGAATCACCTGTGTGAAGTTACCACGTGGACAAAGGTTTTTTCAAACACTTGGTGTTGCCAAATATTTGCATACTAAAGAGCTTTTTAAAGGCCACCCTCCTCCAATTCCACTGTTGAATTGGGTACACTTTTAAACTAACTTCTCTGCATTTAGCTTTGTCCTGATATAAGATTATGCTGTTAATGAACTAGTTGAATTCTACAACTCTCAGTTCAGTTCAGTTTAGTCGCTAGTTCTAGAGAAATTAAAATGTTGCGCCGTTTATAGCCATCACATGGAGAAAATGTACTAGGCAGGACATCTCAGCTGCCTAAACCCATGTTAAAGGGCAGAATTATCCATGTGTTTTACTGGAACCCCACATTACAAATCAATATCCAAACCACCTGGTCAGTTTAAATTTCAAAGATGATGCCTTATCTTTCCTATTTTCACATAAACAGGGCTTACTGACACTCTAAATACGCAAATAAAGTCCAGCAAAGTAGTGCAAGTTAATGGCAAAGCAGAAAAATATGGTTAAACCTGCTATTACAAAGTTACCGACTCTCTCAAAAGTACTAGCTGTTTAAACATGAGTCTCTATGTGTCTCAAATAACTAAAAGGTTATCTTCTCGTTTTTCAGTGTCTCAGCCACCTTGTCCACTCTTACCCACTTGTTTTTCCATGCCTCATACACCTACACTCATTCAGACACCAGTATTCTGGTAGTTTTTTTACACCATTTTATAATTCTGGTAAAGCCAAACAACAGAAGGCTGCTATGGGGTTTGCAGCATTGCCAAAAGGACACCCATGTGTGAGCGCTTCTTTTGTGGTGTGCGTCTCCAGAAAAGAAGCTGTTAGCAATACAGTACCTCTGGGCAGAACACTCAGAGCCCCTGCGTGTAAAGGAGCTACACCTGGGAAGATTATGAGCGCATTTGGGGGCTATGCTTAGTACTAAAAGCTCTGCTCCTTCCACTGCAGCTGTAGTCAGTAACAAATTGAAGCACTTTATAAAATTTGTCGCTCTTCAATAATTTTGAATCACTTTAAAGTGCTCATCCTCCAAAACCATAAAGTCTTTCTTAACCATTGCAAACTTATAAAAGGCACATCATCAGAATGACAGTAATCAACTCCTTCAATCTGAGGTGTGAAACTGTTCTGTGTTTTTTTCTCCTTGGTTTTGTTGTTCACCAAGTGGGGAAAAAAAAGAGGTCATAAGGACACGATGTAAAAAGAATTCTGTTTTTCAACAGCACCAAGTAATCAAAATTCTAAGTTGTTCTCAGATTAAGAAAGACTTGATTTTAGGTAAGATTCCCCTAAAGGGAGAGAGAGAGTGTGTGGGGGTGTGTGTTACGTCTGTCCAGGAACCTAAATGAACAGAAAGAGGCCATTCACAGATACAAAGAAGACTGCTGATGCAAGTTTTGGGGCATGATCCTGCAATAACATGCTCTGTGTTAGGGAAAGAGGTGAGATAGCAAAGGAAATGGGTTATGCACTTTACAGGGTATGAGTTTCTTTTTGAGTTAAAATTAATTTCCTATGGCTTAACCACTAACTTTAGAGCATTAAAACTGTCGTGTCAACACAATTTTCTACTTTACTTTTGTCTTTATATTCTGGAATGGATCCCATTCAGATTACATCCTTCAAGAATACTGGATTATATCAGCCCCAGTTCCAAGCTGTTCACCTCCAAACCAAATAAATCCGCACATTACTTTCTAAGTGAGGGCGTTGCACCAGACTAGTGTAATACTGTCTTCCATGTCCTGGGACAGCTAGAAATTATCTTAGTTCCCTGACCAGAGATTGAACCGGTGCCCCCTGTGATGAGAGCTTGGAGTCTTAACCACTGGACTGCCAGGGAAGTTCCCGTCACTAATTTTCTAAGTCACACCAAGTGTTCGTATAGAACTTATTCTCGAGTCTAGTATGATTTTTTTTCAAACATACCATGTGTTAAACCTTATTTTTCCTTCCTCTGCTTATATAGTTGGTGGAACTAGAATTTTTTTCCCATCTAAACAAGAGCTCAAATTCATAAGGGCAAGACACAAGCAAGCTTTTACTCTTTTGAATCCCAATGTACAATCCCAATATGTCCCCCATTTTATGCAGAAATCCTAACCACCAATGTGATGGGAAGTGGGAACTTTGGGAGGTGGTAATTAGGTCCCGAGAGTGGAACCCTCATGAACAGGATTAATGCCCTTATAAAAAAGATCCCCAAAAGATCCCCGAGAGCTCTCTCGTCCCTTTTCCCACAAGCCTGTGATAGGACACAGCTCTAGATGGCTGTTTGAAATTCCGTGGGAGAGCCCTCATCAGAACCCGACCACGTAGGTATCTGATCTCAAGCTACCAACCTCCAGAACCATAAGAAATAAATCTGTTGTTTATACATTGCCACCCACTCTGTGGCATTCTGTATAGCAGCCCAAACGAACTAAGACACAGCAGGAAAGATGGCTAGCTGAAGGGCCTAGCTTCTTTCTACTGCAGGTTGGCTACTGTTTACACCAGTGGTGAGGAAGTGGGATGAACTTGTTCCACAGCCTGTGGAGCCTGGGAAAATGTGACCCTTCCGTGTCCAGTCAGAGATGGAGTATGGCCTTTAGCACCTCAGTAGGTATGACAGACTTGGGCCACCCAGGAAAGAACTTTCTCTACGGATAAGCCTGCTAAGTGTATCTCTGGCTCTTAACCAGAATTTGACTTGCCCAAACCCAAGTCACCTACAACTGCTCTGAAAACCATATAGCTAACAAGCCAGTAACACACATTCTATATACGGTGTCATGCTGCGGGCTTCGCAGGTGGTGCTAAAGATGTGAAAGTCACTCAGTCGTATCCGACTCTGAGAACACACCTCCAATGCAGGAGACATAAGAGACACATGTTCAATTCCTGGATTGGGAAGATCCCCTGGGGGAGGGCATGGCCACTCAGTGATCCCATGGACAGAGGAGCCTGGTGGACTAGAGTCCATGGGGTTGCAAAGAGTTGGACACGACTGACTCAGGAGCAGCTGTGCTGTGCTGTTGTGTCTGATTCTCTGAGAGTCCATGGACTGTAGCCTGGCAGGCTCCTCTGTCCACAGGATTCTCCAGGCAAGAATACTGGAGTGGGTGGCCATGCGCTCCTCCAGGGGATCTTCCCGACTTAGGGACTGAACCCGTGTCTCTTGCGTCTCCTACATTAGCAGGTGGATTCTTTACCATTGCAACACCTGGGAAGCCCCCTATATATGGTATTGAGGCCTTAATTTAAACATTGATAACCCAGGTGCTTCAGGCAGATTTGTGTTTATGGCTCAGCATACTTCTTAAGAGACATTTTGATAACAGAAGAAAACCTCTTTTCAAAGCAGCATTTGGATTTGGGCCTCTGAAGCCCCCTCCAAAAATCAACAGGGGACATTTACCAACCCCAAAGCATGTAATTTTTCTTGATCAAAAAAGAACATTGATTTGACAAGGCTAATACACTCAATGTAGCATCGACTGATGTAGTGGAACTGTTCCATGTGAGTTTCCATGTAAGTTAGTGTGAACCTAAGAATATAGCAGAAAACAGCTATTACACAAGTTCAAAGAGCTCCAGGGGTTCTCAACTGTGGGAAGGGTGCCTTCCTAGGAGGCAGCTGGAAATGTGTAGGAGTTCTTTGGTTTTGCTCTTTAATTATCCCAAGTTTTTTAGCAGGGGACCTTCAGTGGCAATAGTGAGTAGGGAGTCAGGGATACCAAATATCTTGCAGTGTGTGGGACAGTCCTACAGTAAAGCTGCTAAGTCACTTCAGTCGTGTCAGACTCTGTGCAACCCCATAGATGGCAGCCCATCAGGCTCCCTTGTCCCTGGGATTCTCCAGGCAAGAACACTGGAGTGGGTTGCTTCTCCAATGCATGAAAGTGGAGTGTTTCCTTCTCCAATGCATGAAAGTGAAAAGTTAAAGTGAAGTCGCTCAGTCGTGTCCGACTCTTAGCGACTGCATGGACTGTAGCCCACCAGGCTCCTCCATCCATGGGATTTTCCAGGCAAGAGTATTGGAGTCGGGTGTTATTACCTTCTCCAAAAATACTGAACTAAACACATGCAACAACTTAGGATAAAATAAATCAAGCAAGGACTCTATTATATTCTTCTTCCAATGAAGCAGAACTCTATCACATATCCGGAGAAACGCAGATTAGTCTGGAAAGAGATAAAACACATCAAGAGACTGGAGAAACTTGAGAAACATCTTACGTTAGTTTTTAATTCAGACATTTAAAAAGTAATCTTTGATCCTTTCCTCTTCTCAAATGAAGGCATTAGGTGGGCAGAGCAAGGTAGGCATCCATGCTGGTAAGAGGGGGAGCCCTGCCATTGTCACTATATATCAATATATATTGATGGATATGAAAATAAGTGATTGCATATTGCATATGTATGTATGTTTTCAAATGTTAATGTCCTCATACTCCTATATTCATAGCTCTATCCCTTGTCCACTGAGAGCTTGGGAACTATGACAATCCAAAAGCTAATGGTTTCCAAATACCATTCTCCACTAAAAGAAACCAGGAAGATTCCATACGCCGGAGGACAACTAAGTCCATGAGCCACAACTATTAGCATGTGCTCTAGAGGCTGGGGGCCACAACTACGGAAGCCCACAAGCCTTCAAGCTGGGTCTCTGCAACAAGAAAAGCCACTGCAACGAGAAGCCCATGCAGCAACAAACACCCAGCACAGCTGGGGAAAAAAACTAACAGTAATAGTAATCTTTTTTTTTTTTAAGGTTATAAACCAGACTATTTGCTAAGTCCTAATGATGCTAAAGCTGAAACTCCAGTACTTTGGCCACCTGATGCGAAGAGTTGACTCATCGGAAAAGACTCAGATGCTGGAAGGGATTGGGGGCAGGAGGAGAAGGGGATGACAGAGGATGAGATGGCTGGATGGCATCACTGACTCAATGGACGTGAGTCTGAGTGAACTCCGGGAGTTGGTGATGGACAGGGAGGCCTGGAGTGCTGTGATTCATGGGGTCGCAGAGTCGGACACGACTGAGCGACTGAACTGAACTGAACTGAACTGAGGAACACAGTAGTAGGAAAAAAATATTTCCTGCCATTTAATGTTTCTAGGCTGGCAGGGAAAATAAGAGTTGAACAAGTAATTATAAGTGCAAGAGAGGAAGCTGTTCAACTGCAGAGGTTGAAGGAAGGTCCCCCTAAGAAGGTGATCTTTATGCTGAGGATGTAATGATGAGCAGGATTAGCCAGGTGATGGGTGAATGAGCGTGTGTGCATACTGTGGGGCATGGAGATTTTTGGACTTTGGCAACAGGATATCGCTGATATCATAAAGCTGTGTAAAAATCACCAGACGTACAGCAAAACTGATTTTTTATATCTACCAGTAATACCACAGGACTTTAAAGTATAGATACCAATAATTTAAGCTTTTCAATAAATGATTAAAATGAATTTGAGATATTATTATTGCTTAACAACAATGTAAGTAAAGTGAAGAAGTGAAGTGGCTCAGTCTTGTCCGACTCTGCGACCCCATGGACAGTAGCCCATCAGGCTCTTCTGTCCGTGAGATTTTTCCAGGCAAGAATACTGAAGTGGGTTGCCATTTCCTTCTCAGGGAATCTTCCTGATCCAGGGATCGAACTAGGGTCTCCCACACTGCAGACAGTCTCCTTACCATCTGAGCCACCAGGGATATAACACATGTGTAAAGAGTAGATTAAATTTTAAAAGAAAAATGTTATGACATCTTGATCTTATGTAGCTCCTGCTGTCAAAGGAATTCAACATATTTTCACAAATTAGTCACATTTTAAGCATTATTGTTAGGGAGTGGTTTATGTCTATTATTTTACACTTGGGAACACTGAGGCAAATGACTTGCTCAATTTTCACATCATTTTTCAGTTGGAGGGCCAAGACTATGTCCTTAATTTTTAACCTCCCACTCCAATGCTTTTTAAAATTACTCGTGTTGAAAATATATCGGCCATGTTATCACGGCAGGAAAAAGAGGAAATTATTTTCTACTCTTTTTGTCATAGAACTAAATATATTTACAAATTAAGAACAGCATTAAATACTCAGTACAATATAGAATTACTTTAATCAATGTCCACTTGATTCCCCCTCCCCCCAACTATAAGCCTCACTCTCTTCTGTCCCAGTTCTTTTTGATGACTAGAGAATTTCAGACTGTTCCCTTTGCAACTCATTCTCAAACAGAAATGAGCTCCTACTTCAATGATTCTTAACCTATTTTTAGTCACAGATCGGAGAATTTGATAAATGTTACAAACTACTTTCTCCTCAAAATGTTCACACCCAGAAACATTCGCATGAAATTTTAAGGAGTTTGCTGAGCACTCTCCCTTCTCAGGGAGAAGGCAATGGTATCCTACTCCAGTACTCTTGCCTGGAAAATCTCATGAACGGAGGAGCCTGGTGGGCTGCAGTCCATGGGGTCGTGAAGAGTGGAACACGACCGAGCGACTTCACTTTGACTTTTCACTTTCATGCATTAGAGAAGGAAACAGCAACCCACTCCAGTGTTCTTGCCTGGAGAATTCCAGGAACGAGGGAGCCTGGTGGGCTGCCGTCTATGGGATGGCACAGAGTCGGACACGACTGAAGCGATTAGCAGCTCCCTTCTCAAGGTCATTCATGTACCTCACACTATGAAGCCCTGATCTTCTAGGTGTCGATCACTGATAATTTCATCTTTATTTTCTTAACAACTCTACATGGAAGGTATTGCTTTCATAAAACAGATGAGGAAACTGGGCCATATGAACTGGTATTGCTGGGACAGGAATCAATGTGTCTTTCTTTCCCTAAGTCCTTTCACCTACATATTCTTACTTACAAAAATAGGCTTCAAAACTCACTCAACTAAATCTAAAGGCTTACATTCAGCCTTCATCCATCCTACCAGTGTCAACATGCCAAACCATTTAACCATTTTCTCACTCATCTGAGAAAAGTCAAGTTGAGGAAGGCTGCCAGGCCTCGCGGGGGCTACAGAATTATTAGTCTAAGTTATCCTCGTGCTCTGTGGTCTCTTGCAGCAGCTTCCTAAAAACCAGTCCAACTTCTAGGTTTCTGAGAAACTATTTTTAAAAGTTCCTCAGTGAGGAATGGTTCCTTTGTCCACAGTTCCCATTCATAATGATAACTAGGGAAGTGGTTGGGCTTGGCTTTCTCAGCACTCAGCCTCCTCCTCCTGCCCTGTTAACCCCCTGGGTGACAAAGCACCTTCATCTCTAGAACCATTCGTGCACCTTTCATCCTCTCTCAGTACTAAACAAAAAAGGAACTACATGGCAGTCAGGAAGAATTTTGGAACTGGCTACACATAACTGAAAGTCAATCAGGTGAAAACACTACTTCAACCAGCCACCTCCTTTTTAAAGATTTGTATGTCTAAATGTGGAATAAAATTTTTTACCTTGTATTTCTATGCTTTAGCAGGCAGATGGACAAATGATTGTTGTTTGATTGGTTGACTACTGGAGCAGAAGAGTGAATGGTTTGCAGTCCCATAGATAAATTTAACATGGGTAGATTCAAGTTTTGTGGATTCTGAAGCATAAACAATTTGGGGGACTCTTTAATAAACATAAAACTATATATAGAAAATTAGGTTAAAAAGTCAAAAGTATTGAGAATGAAAAATCACATCAAATCACTATTACAACCTTGAAAATAATACAAATGCACCCAAATCCAGAAAAATCATATTTCCATCAGGTGACATACCTCTGGCTGACATCTTATGCTGGATGAGTCAGCATAGTAGGAATTAGGAATATTCTAGAAGCCAGGCCTAGAGACGGCCAGCAATAGCTGTGCATGGAACAGACAGAAAGCTACATAAACACCCCCTACTGAAGCTGAAGGGTGTGTATCTATAATTCAGCTTCCCCTTAATTGGATGTCCCAGCCACTCCAACACCATTCAACCTCACGTACAGTACAACCAAGGGAAGTCTGAGTCTGAGCCAGCCATCTTAAACAACTGCACATTTTGCAGAGAATGTTAACATTAAAGAGATACAGGAAAACAAGCTGCTACAACTTTCTCTTGTCTATTAGCAAATAATTGTCTTTATCTCAAACTATCACATGATTTTTACCTTGGCAAAGAATGCAGAAAGAGGCTCTGCTGTTCGCTTGCTCCTCTCTTCTGTTCAGGGCTCTGCCTAGAGCCCACCTCTAGGCTCCACTAGCTTTGTCTCTGGACAAATGTATGCCCTGTACATTTAGTGTTTTTTGTTCTGTTTCCTAAGCAACTACAAAGAGGTTTATTGACTGTTTTTCATGGAAATAATATTTTAAAAATCTAAATTTATATGGGACCACCACAATAGATTCCTTTTCTTTCTTTTTGCCATGCCACAGCACATGGGAATCTTAGTTCCCTGACCAGGAATGGAACTCGCATCCCCTGCAGTGGAAGCTCGGAGCCTTAGCCACTGCACTGCCAGTTCCCGAAAGACCCCTTTTCTGAGAAGAAAAAAAAAATAAAATAAAGCTGGAGGTTATCATACTCATTGATTTCAAATTATATTACCAAGTTGTAGTACTAAAACCTGGCTTTCCTGGAGGCTCAGCAGTAAAGAATCCATCTGCAAGGCAGGAGACTTGGAGACACAGTTTCAATCCCTGGATCAGGAAAATCTGAGGAAATGGCAACCCACTCCAGTAATCTTGCCCAGAAAATCCCATGGACAGAGGAGCCTGGCAGGCTGTAGTCCATGGGGTTGCAAAGAGCTGGACACGACTGAGTGACTCAACAACAGTACTCAATACAGAATGGTACTGGCAGGAGGATGGACATACAGATTAACAGAACAGACTCAAGAACCCAGACATAAACCCACACGTATAGTCCATTAATTTAGGACAAAGGAACAAAGAAGATATAATGGAGAAAGGATACCCTCTTCATAGATGGTTGGGGAAAACTGGACAGCTACATGCAAAAGAATGAAACTACACCACTACTTACATCATACACAAAAATGAATGCAAAATAGTCTGAGACCTGAAATCATAGAACTATTAGAAGAAAACATAGGCAGTACTCTCAGTGACATTGGTCTCAGGCAAGGGAAACAAAAGCAAAAATAAATAGGACCATGTCAGATTTAAAAGGTTCTGCACAGCAAAGGAAACCATGAACAAAGTGAAAAACCACCTACTGAATGAGGAAAGATACTTGCAAATCATATATCTAATAAGAGCTTAATATCCAAAATATATAAAGAACTGATAAAACTCAACAACAAATAAAGCCAAACGATCTGATAAAAAGATGGGCAGAGGATCTGAAGAGACATTTTTCCAGAGAAGATACACAGATGCCCAAAGACACACATGAAAAGATGTTCGATATCATCAGAGAAATGAAAATCAAAACCACAATGAGACACCACCCCATGCCTTTTAGAATGACTATTACCAAAAGGCAAGAAACAACAAGTGTTGGAGAGGATGTGGAGAAAGGAAACCAACACACACTGTTGGTGAGAATGTAAACTGGGGGAGCCATTATGGAAAACAATATGGAGAGTCCTCAAAAAATTAAGAATAGAACCACCACATGATCCAGGTATTCCATTTCTGGCTTTTTATACAGAGAATACAAAAGCACTAATTTGAAAGATATATGCACCTTATGTTCAACACAGCATTATTCAGACAGCCAAGATAAGGAACAGCGGAACACCGTAGTACCCATTGAAGGGTGAATAAAACAGAGGTGGTATTTAAGTAAGCAATGGGACACTACTCAGCAATAAGAAAAGATGAAAACTTGCCATTTGTGACTTGAAGGTATTATTTTACGCTACATATAACAAGTCAGACAGATTAAGACAAACGTTACGAATTCACTCATGTGTGGACTAACACCAACAAAATTTAAAAACCAAATAAGACACACACACAGATACAGAGAGAAAAGTACTGATTACCAGCAGGGAAAGGGCGTTGGGAGCGGATGAAATGGTTAGAGGGGGTCCACTGTATGGTGACAGATGGCAACTGAGTTTTCAGGGGCGAGCTTGCTGCACTAAACAGAAGTTGAAACGAAACGTCACACACACAAAACTCACATAATATTATAAACCAACTTTACCTCAATTGAAAAATAAAACGAAATTGACAAATTAGAAAAAAAGTAAGTTTCAGGAGAGGGATTCTGAGATGTATTATCTACTTTCCCCCCTTTCATCTTATAAGCGCTCCTGCTCAAAGCAGGAATTAATTCAGATTCCCAGACTTCTCTAAGAGTCGTTTAAATAGTATTGCATATTGCTATCTCTATCTCTGATTCTAGAATATATCTTTTCCTTTCAATATTATGCCAACTACTAAGTTTGAGGTTTCAGCCTTGATTGCTCTTAACATTAAGAGAATTGATAACTCTTAACATTTTGATTTGCTTAACATTGAGCAATTTAGCCACACAAACTCTTTCAAGGCAGATTTTTGTCCTCCGTGAAGGTTTCCCTAAAAATCAAACTTACACTAATCCTTAACAAAGCACTTACCATCCTGTATGGCAATCATGTCTTCCAACTAGATTAGGAGCCACTTCAAGGCAAAGACTATACTGTTCATTTAAATGCACATCACACATTCCAGTGGAAAACAGTAACCACTAAATGTTTGCTGTGTAAACTAATACACAACTGAATGAAAGATATACATCACAAAAACATACACTCAGTTTATAGAGGTATGACTATTAATGAGAACACTTGAAACCTTGCCTTGTTTAACTCGCTATTGCCACATGAGGTTTAAATTATTTTCAGATAAACTCAAAAGATTAGTCAGTGGAACTTTCAACTCATGTAATCTAGGGAGGAAAAAAACACAAAACTCCAGCTCATTCCACCCTAAAACCCAACTAAAAACCCACAATTAATGCTTCTGGGGTTTCACTATGGGGGAGATTTCTACCACTCACCTTCTGAATCCATCGCCTCCAGATGCCGTCCTCTCCAGAGTCTTCATTTCCTACCTCACTGAGAGGGAGCTGATAATGCTCTTTTCTTGGATTCTGAACTTTGGAAGATTCTGGTGTTTCCTTTTACTGCTAGAGAGCAGCCGAGACTGCGGGAACTCGGCTTTTATTTGGTTCTTCTGCTTGTAAATATCTCCTCTACTCAAGAGTGCTAGAAAATGTCAAAAACCTATCTAGACTCTTATGTAGAGATAGATGTAAGAGAAACACCATAAAATGAGAGCATTTTGGCTCTATCCAGGAGGAGGAGCAAACTTCTGGAACCGTTTTCAGGAAATGAATTGGTGAAGTTTATGACTCTCAGACTTGGGGACTAATAAACTTTTTATTGTGGTAGTATAGTAAGTAGACCAAATCCACTATCAGCATCATTTCAAAGCAAAAGATATTTTAACATCACAAACTCAAGAAACAATCTTAAAATAAATAAAAGTTCTTTAAATTTTACCAATTCTGCTTCATGAAAAACATACTGCACCGTCAGTTACATTCTGAAACCCAACTGGAAGCTCTGATCTTCCTCACTTGGCATTTCTGTTATTTTTAAACAAACATTTAAATTTTAGAGCAATTTTAGATTACAGAAAAACTTCAAAGATGACACAGAGAGCTCTATACACACTAACCCCAGTTGCTTCTATTATTAACATCTTACATTAGTATGGTACATTTATCACAACTAATGAACCAATACTGTACATTGTAATTACCGGTAAAGTCTAGACTTTGTTCAGATTCTATTAGTTTTTACCAACTGCCATTTTTCTTTTCCAGGATCCCAACTAGGATACCACATTCATTTGTTATGTCTCTTTAGTTTTTGCTTGGTTCTAAGTTTCTCCTAATTTCCCTGGTTTTGGTATTCTTGACAGTTCTGAGACATACTGGCTAGGTATTTTGTAGAACTCTCACTTGGGATTTCTATGATGTTCTTCTCATGATTGGACTAGTGTTAGAGATTTTAGAGAGGAAGACCACAACGGTGAGGAGGCAGCTAGAAATTGTAGAAGAGTATCAGAATATCAGAGAGGAGAGCTGCAAAGAGAGTAAGCTCTAGAGATTGGCAGAGTTCTTTCTCATCTTCATCCGAGTTCTGATCAATAGATGTATCTGAGGAAATCAGGCAATGCTGGCAGCATAATCACCAGAAAGGAACAGGCAGAAAAATCCTTAGGACTCAAAGAGAGGTAGGAGTAGTTTGTTTCCATCAGACCAAAGTGAAAAAGCTGTGTAACATGTGGGTCATTGGTACAGTACTCAACAGAGTATTTCCTCAGTAACGGGTAAAAATTATCACTAAAGGGTGCTCTCATTTTTAAAGTAAATCTCAAAAGAATCAAACTATCTCCTAGGTTTCCAAAATCTTGGCTACATTCCAGAACAAAGCTCAGAAATACTTAAAGGAATATAAAAATATCCAGCACCCAACAAGACAAAATTCAGTGTCTGGCTTCCAGTCCAAGATTTTCTGGATGCAAACAAGCAATAATATATGAACCCCAATGACAAAAACCTACCAATAGATACAAGTTCCAGAGTGACACAGAAGATAACATTAGTAGACACAGACACTGAATCAACTGTTATAAATGTATTTTATATGTTCAAGAAAGTAAATATGAACATGTTAAAGAGAAACATGGAGAAAATAAAGATCCACATTGAATCTCTAGAGATTAAAAAAAAAAAAATCTGAACCTGAGATAAAAAATACACTGGGTGAGTTAAATACCGATTAGACACTGCAGGGGAAAAAAAAAAAAAAACTTCAAGACATAGCAATAAAAACTATCCAAAATTAAACAGAAGGGGAAAACAAAACTAGAAAAAAAAAAAATGAACAGGGTATCAATGAGTTGTAGGAAAATTCAATTTTTTTAAATAACAGATTAAAAAATTTTTGTTTTGCAAGCCAGTACAAAAATGATACTTCCAAATTCTCAAATAAAGTGACAAGATCAGAGGCATCTTCCATTAAAATGCTAAAACTGAAATCTCCTACTTCTTCTAAGAACTTTAATATTCTCAAGCAGAATCAATACTTTAAAAGGCAAAGAAAACTATTATAAAATTTACTGCATATGTTTGACCATGTAACTGAAAAGCCCTTTGTGGCTGACCCAGGTAACTTGTAAAGATCTACCATACTTTTCTTTCAACACTTTTTTCTGCAGAAAGAGCTTTCAAAAAAATTATTGTAAAATCCAACAAGGCAATGCAACTGCATTCCTAGTTCTTTCCTCAGGATGGAAAAATTAAGTCAGTTTTTAACTTGGCCTGAGATAAAAACCTAGTGATCTAAGAAGTTCAACTGAACTAAGTGCAATAAATGTAAGAAACTATAACAAGGGATCATATTAAAATTTCTACAGATTAAGTACTTTTTTCACGTGCTTTAACTGTGAAGTTATCTGTGTTTCTTCCCCATTCTTTTTCTGTTGGTAGTTCTTCATTTACCTTGAACATGAGTCCTTTGTCTAACGTTCTGCAAATATTTTACCAAACTATGACATGCCTATTTTCTTAACACATTTTTTAATGAGCAGAAACTTAAATCTCTATGAAATTTTACCATTAAACTTTCTGGTTAAAACAGTGTCCTAAGAAACCTCTACTTCTAAAATGATCGTATATTCTCCTATTTCCTTTAAAAACTTTATGGCTGTATCTTTTACAGTGAAAACTATGGTCCCTCCTAATTTTTGTGTGTAGTATGAGATATAGATTCATTTAAAAAAATGAATAAACTGTCTTATCATTATTTTAATGTGGATACCTACTCTAGTGACAACAGTTAAAGCTGCACTATTGCTCTTTGAAAATTTTACTATTAAAAATTGTTATTAAATTCTTAAAATAAATTTGTTGTTTATTACTATAATTCAGTTCTTTCTTTTGATGGGATCCTCAGTTTCAACAGACTATTAAGTTGACAGATTATCAACTTTAGACATCAGTCACTTACCCAAAACAGGTACACAGACCATGGACTAGAATGACAGAAATTTAAATATGTGGGAAAAAATTGCATTTCATGTTTTAAGTAATTGTTAAAAATAGAAAAGAAACAAGTATACACATATGACCAAAACACAATTACAGCAATTCCTAATCTTATCATTGCCACTTATTTAAAGTAAGCCAACTAACATGGTTTCATTTGTTTAGTCTTTTGGAATTTCCATTAAGTATAAATTGTTTCACTGTAGAATTTCAGAAAGAGAATACCTTTCAAATAAACCAAATAGATGTTAAAGCCAGGTTTTGTATATAGAGTACTATTTTTAAAAATATATCTCCCTCATATTTAATTCTTTGGCAGTGGGTACTCAATATATTCAAACTGTGCTCTATATTTAAAATTTTGATATTATTAATCCAAATTCATCATCAGCTATGTTACCTTTATGTAACAGTATCTGATACTATGACTTCTGGGTAAAATCTGTCATACACACATCATATTGTCTACCAAATGGACACATCTTCAACTCTTTAGAAACCCTTTGAATCTTTTAAAAAGTTCTACTGAAATAAAATGTTTAAATGTCCAAATTAAGTTAAAAAGCATTTGACAGAAAAACTAGAAAAAGTAGACTCAGAAGATTATACTTATTGCATATTTTAGTTCATTAGCAAACAAGAGGCATTTGATTAAATGGTTTTAATCCTTCCTGTACCATGCACCAACTGAAAAGGGGAATATACAATATTGTTCAATTCTTAAAATATTTCTTGAGTGACCTCACACTTAGCAAAATCCAAGTAATCAGGATGTTTGTTGACCAATGAACCACAGCGATATAAGAAAAACACTATGATGGTGCTCATTTCCTTCAAAGCATTATTTAGAACTTTTCTTCTCAGTGAGGCTTTCCCTCAAGACTCTTTAAAATTTTAACCCCAGCCCTCCAACTTCATATTCTCCTTTCCCTGATGCCCTAACCCCCACTCCCCACCAAACTCCTGCTCAGTAGCTCAGTGAGCTATTACTCACTGTCTAACCTATAACCTAACCCACATGTGATTCATATTCATCTTTGTTTATAATCTCCTAGAGGGCAGAATTTTGATGTGCTGTTTACCAATACATGTAGGGCAATTTCTGGAATACTATGCACTCAAGTCTTTCACTGTGTGGATCACAATAAGCTGTGGAAAATTCTGAAAGATATGGGAATATCAGACCACTTGACCTGCCTCTTAAGAAACCTGTAAGCAGGTCAGGAAGCAATAGTTAGAAATGGACATGGAACAACAGACTGGTTCCAAATAGGAAAAGGAGGACATCAACGCTGTATATTGTCACCCTGCTTATTTAACTTATATGCAGAGTATATCATGAGAAATGCTGGGCTGAAGGAAGCACAAGATGGAATCAAGATTGCCGGGAGAAATATCAATAACCTCAGATATGCAGATGACACCACCCTTATGGCAGAAAGTGAAGAGGAACTAAAGAGCCTCTTGATGAAAGTGAAAGAGGAGAGTGAAAAAGTTGGCTTAAAGCTCAACATTCAGAAAATGAAGATCATGGCATCTGGTCCCATCACTTCATGGGAAATAGATGGGGAAACAGTGGAAACAGTGTCAGATTTTATTTTGGGGGGTCGAAAATCACTGCAGATGGTGACTGCAGCCATGAAATTAAAAGACACTTGCTCCTTGGAAGAAAAGTTATGACCAACCTAGATAGCATATTAAAAAGCAGAGACATTACTTTGCCAACAAAGCTCTGTCTAGTCAAGGCTGTTTTTTCTAGTAGTCACGTATGGATGTGAGAGTTGGACTATAAAGAAGCTGAGCACCGTAGAATTGCTGCTTTTGAACTATGGTGTTGGAGAAGACTCTTGAGAGTCCCTTGGACTGCAAGGCGATCCAACCAGTCCATCCTAAAGCACATAGATCAGTCCTGGCTGTTCATTGGAAGAACTGATGTTGAAACTGAAACTCCAATACTTTGGCCACCTGATGTGAAGAGCTGACTCACTGGAAAAGACCCTGATGTTGGGAAAGATTGAAGGCAGGAGGAGAAGGGAATGACAGAGGATGAGATGGTTAGATGTTATCACCGACTCAATGGACAGAAATTTGGGTAGACTTCGAGAGTTGGTGATGGACAGGGAGGCCTGGCGTGCTGCAGTTCATGGGGTCGCAAAGAGTTGGACATGACTGAGCAACTGAACTGAATTCATATTTATTGAACAAAGAATTAAATGAGTAGAAACCAAAATACTCCTGGAGAAAATATTCTTTGTAAAGTCATTCTCAACTAACAATAAATGAATGTCTTCTAACTAATATGATATGTAACCATTCCTGCAGCCAAAAGTAGTTATTCATTTTTCTCATGCTAACATAAAACAGACGGAGAAGGCAATGGCACCCCACTCCAGTACTCTTGCCTGGAAACTCCCATGGATGGAGGAGCCTGCTGGGCTGCAGTCCATGGGGTCGCTAAGGGTCGGGCACGACTGAGCGACTTTCACTTTCACTTTTCACTCTCATGCATTGGAGAAGGAAATGGCAACCCACTCCAGTGTTCTTGCCTGGAGAATCCCAGGGTCGGAGGAGCCTGATAGGCTGCCGTCTATGGGGTCACACAGAGTCGGACACGACTGAAGTGACTTAGTAGTAGTAGTAGTAAGGAGAAGGCAATGGCACCCCACTCCAGTACTCTTGCCTGGAAACTCCCATGGATGGAGGAGCCTGCTGGGCTGCAGTCCATGGGGTCGCTAAGGGTCGGGCACGACTGAGCGACTTTCACTTTCACTTTTCACTCTCATGCATTGGAGAAGGAAATGGCAACCCACTCCAGTGTTCTTGCCTGGAGAATCCCAGGGTCGGAGGAGCCTGATAGGCTGCCGTCTATGGGGTCACACAGAGTTGGATACGACTGAAGTGACTTAGTAGTAGTAGTAGTAACATAAACAGAAGTTAATATCAGATTTAGAAATATACAGTTATATATTTAATGTAAACTATTTAACATGATTAACCAGAGGTTCTCCCTGGTGGCTTAGACAATAAAGAATCTGTCTGCAATGCAGGAGACCCAAGTTTGATACCCTGGAGAAGGACATGGCAATCTACTCCAGTATTCTTGCCTGGAGGATTCCATGGACTAAGAAGCCTGGAGAGCTACAGTCCACAGGGTCGTAAAAAGTAGGACAAGACAGAGACTAACAAACACACACCCCCCCGACAACTGAGGTCAACAAGTGATGATAATTCAGCTTTATTTAATTAGTATGGATTGAATGTCTAGTAAGTGTAAAAAAAAAACAATGGGATGCAAAGAAATGCTTCCTGATTCTAAGGTCAACATTCTTGCTACAAAATCGTGCTACTTCATTTAATAAAATGGGTAGCTTTCTGCCAAATGGGAGAAAGGGGAGGAATAACTACATACAGGGAGTTTTAAAAGAAAGAAAAAACAGAACAACAGAATAGAAAAAATGTAAACTCTCTGAATCATTAAAGATTTAAAAAAAAAAAAGGAAAAGGTTGACATCAGCTCTTTGATCATCCTTAATGCTTAATGTCCATGTTGGAGTTTTCATGGCATATAATCACCTCAGCTATAAACTCAGAGTACAGACATAATGAGACAAATGGGAATTAGATAATGAGAATGTAAGACTATTTGAGACACTGGGTTCAAGCTCTAGGACAGTGTGTTTAAATCTGATTCTTTAAGCCACCTAAAGCTCTGTGAAGACAGGATGATCGACATTCAAAAATCACTTAGTTTTATTTTGCTGAATAGCATATACCATGATAGACCATTTTCAATTATAAGACAGCTCAGAAAGTGTGTATGAATTCAGAGAATGTTGAGACTCCAAGCTTTGCAATACTGAGAATTTAATCTTTCACTTGAAAGAATAAAATCTACCCAGTTAAGCTCCCATTACAGACTTCATAATGAATTCTACTTATTGCTTCCTGGACCTATCAATTCCACTAATAGATGAATATCTCTTCTGAATCATAAGTTAAGAAGAAATGTCACTATTTTACCAATGATATTTATATCAGAAACAGTAAGACAATGAGTCCACACTGCAAGGATACATTGGTCATTTATGCATAACAATTGAAATTCTGGGGAAAAACCAAAGATAATCAAAATAACTACAATATTAAGACAGAATTATATGTTTTTCATTTTGGACAAATCAATGGGAATAGAACAGAGCTCTAATTTTTACAGTGCAATGGCAGGGGCTAGGGGCAGGAACCAACAAACTGTCAAGTAACATTCTACAGATCATAGGAAGCAAGATTTTATGGGTTCCCAGTTAATCTGGCAAAAATATAAAATAAAAATAACTGATTTCTGAAGCACTTATTCTGATTATAATGTAAAAAATAGTTCTATTGACCTAATTTGAGATATTCAAAAATATTACTTGCAGTCTCTTTGCAACATATACATATACCAAAAAACCATTGTTATACTACTTTATATGAATTATATCTCAACTTAAAAAATATTACTTAGTTTACATGAAGTACAGACCCTTTTGCATTTAATATAATCCTTAATACAAAGACAACATGCTTAAATTAACCAGTTAGTAGTTACAATCATCTTTCTCTCAAAATTTGCTTTAAAAGGCTAAAAAAACTAAGTCTACCACTTCAATTAACCAGTGGCCTCTATAAATTCATAGTATACTTAGGGAGAATTCAAGTTTAAAAAGAGTGAAATCAATAGTATTTCAGAAATACATGCTAGTCCATCTAATAATGAATTCTATTCCTTTCCCTCCATATAACTCCACTTACAGTCTTTGAAAATCAAAATAACTTTAATTGTAACTTTCATAATATAACTTTAAAAATAAGAATGGTTATAAACAACAGGAGAGATTTTTTCCAAGTCCCAACATGTGAGAACTTTCATATACAAAATATATGTCATACTTCATTGTAATCTTGTTATAAGATACTTATTTTAGTAATGCTGATATCTCAAGATATATTTGGTATGCTTCTTTTGGAAACACACAAACTATCATTAGGCTATATTCACAATTATTCAAAGACCTTTATCCAACTTAAGCACTTATTTTATTACTTAGTCTTATTCAAAATGTCAGCTATTTTCAAAATATTTAATCCACACCAAAAGATAGGAATTTGCTATACTGAGATTACTGAAATGAATATGAACCACAAGGCTTGAAAATAATGCCAAAAGAAGGGAAGAGTCTCAAAACTGCTTTCAATAGTGACAGTAGCACTGAAACATAACACAAGCCTCACAAGAGAGTTAAATCAAGAGTATTTACCAATAAATGCTATTCATTTGAGGGGGCTGGAACCTGTTTATCTCTTATATTCATTCCCTATGTAAAAAAGCATTCAAAAAAAATTTACTATTTTCCCCCATTTTTTTGAATTTCTCAGATTACTTCCATTTCTGTCCTATAAAGTAAAAACACTGCAAATAAAGTCTCTACAAAATTAAAACAAGTCCTATATAAACAGACTTAATAGCCTATATTATAGGCAAAATAGCCTATATAAATAGGCTTAAATGACACCAGATTTGTCTAGAGTGGGAAAGGTTCTAATTTTTTTTTTTGTAATGATAGAAAAAGAATTTTAGTTGGGAAGCAATCACCTAAGTATTTATAAAATTGGAAGTACTCTCACACATGTGTGTGTGCTAAGTTGCTTCAGTCGTGTCCGACTCTTTGCAACCCTATGGACGCTCTCCAGGCAAGACCATTTCCTTCTCTAGATTCTCACACATGGGCAACACAAATAAACTGCTTACTCAGATGAATTTTCAAAACGTATTTAATCTCATTCCAGGAAGAAAGAAAATTTCTAGATACAAACGCATCTCATTCAATCACATTTTAACATACATTCAGAAACTTAAAATATTATAAGAATCCAATATTTTCATATTTTATAATCTCAATATATTATATATTTGATATATAATATATATATATGTACAATACATACAGGTAGTCAGCAGGATTACAAAGTAATTTTTTAAAAGTCTGATCAACACTGATAAATACTTTTAGACTATTAAAAAGAACTAAACTTAGGATCATAGAATAAAATAAAATATGGGAGGTCCAAACCTAATGGCAAGACTGCAAATGTTCATATAGCCAATCATTTAAAAGATCCCTCAAGTTGGATAGAATGGATTTTAAAGCAATACTCTCGCTACTCTCAAGCAGCAGTACTTGTAAATATTAAGCATGTACATCTCCATTTAATTTAAAATTTCTATGCAGCTTTCTTTACTGTAATATACAGTAGCTATTTCTTCCTTTCTGTTGGATTTTGCCGTTGTTGCTATTTGAAGAGTGACTGGTATATTACCAACAGAAGTGACTTTAACTCCCTTCCCTCCCCTAAAGCATGGCTCAGTTTGAAGATTGTTCTGTAGGCAGCTACTATGAATATCAACAGTACCTTAATACCATTAACAGAACCTATCAATAACTGGAGTCATATGAGAAGTTTCAAAGACTGATGGAGGTTTCTGTAAACCAAGGTCATCAGAAGTATTACACCTGCAGATAGCCCTCTCACATCCCTTAATGCAAGGAGTTAAAATTTCAACACCATAGTATAGCAATTAACAACCTATTCTATAATTTAAAATATTAATACCATTAATCCACCCTGAGAATACAGAGGAAGTATTTAAAACAAGATTTTCTGATATGGTTTCTTTCCTTTGTATTTGCTTTCTTCTGGTTTTCGCTGGCCCTTCAAGGGTACGATATTTGAATTCAAAGTGTGACTTTGATATCCGTTTTTGTTAACTGAGGTTCATGCCACAGTGAGATACGGTGATAGAAAAGCCCAAAAAGGCTTGTAGAAAAGAGACAAGCAGCAATCCACCAGGTCAGAAAAGACAGAAGTCCTCGAAAAAGCAGAGGAGTGAAAATGTTTTTTAAGCTGCTCAGTGCCACTGTTATTTGTGTAACAGTTACTTTCATCTTCCCATCAGCAGATGGTAATTCAGAGTAAACAGAATTGGAGGGTAGACTATTATCCACTGGCAAGGCAGACACAGATTCTGGATAAATCCCCCAGGAATGATTACCTAGAAAATTAAAGATGCAAATAAAATTTGAAGAGTAAGTAATTCCAAAGCTGCTTATTAAAAAAAAAAAAAATTCCTTAACTTATATTTCAAATTAAGAACAAGAAGTTTAGTGGCACAACAAATTATTTTATGTTGAAAATAAGGTACAATAATAAGCTTTCTACATATTTAGGGAAAATTCACTTAACTTGACCAGACTATAATCTAACCTTCTCAGTAGAACTACACATAAAAGCCAAAAACTAATTTACTTTTAATTAACTGCATTAAAATCTGGTAAAATAACAAAAACATTCTCTTCCCTGTATAATCCATGAAGCAACTACCTCTACTGGAGTGACAGAACAGATTCTGTAACTTCTTAGAATCTTTTCAACCTCTAGAATATCAGAGTAATTTCTTTCTCAGAAACTATCTATGATCCCAATGTGAGAGACTATTAATAGCTTCCAGAAATTTTTTCATCATACACTTTCCTATGTTGATAGGATATGAGTCATATAATTTACCACTGAGCTACTCTTTTCCATAGATTCCTGAAAGATTATTTACATCTATCATCAGCTCTACAGTATCTAGAAGTCCACCCAACAAGGCTTTTAATTCTTTTGGGCTTCTAAAACCCTTACACTGGCAGACTGCCAGATCTAAGCAAAGAAATAATCAACTCGGTAATAGATAATTCTTGAGTAACACCACAGAGGGGGTTGATTGTTTAGTGAGGAGACTTACAGAAGAACTTTGCTCTGCAACCGAGAAATTTTATTCTATCCATGTTAAGTTATCGAAGTGGAACCCACCAAAAGATCCTACAATTCATAAATTTAAAAGTACCTCATAATAATTTAAATGTTATGCACTAACACAGTCTTAAAATACAAAATATTAAGATTAAAAAGCGCTCACTCAAGTTACTCAGAATTAACCTTTAGCAAACAATTCTTTTAACATTATAAAACCATGTGGGCCTGAGTTTTCAAAATCAAGAAGATAGATCAATGAATCAACTTCTAGAGCTTAAAGGCTCCCATGTTTCCTTGTAAAACTTCTAAAGAGAGAATCAATTTTAAGAGGCATATTTCTTTGTAGGTAACAGAAAACATTATGAATTACAGGTAGAAAGTAGAGCAATGAGCTTCCCAGCTGCCAGGATATGCCTACCTAGAGTTTTCAAAAGCAGGGTTGTGTGAAGCAGCATGACCAGAGGAGCCACATATTGCAGCGCAATGACACAAAGGTAATAAAAGACTCGAGCGACCTGGAACAACATTTTTAAGTTTCTAACACAGCTGACATGTTATGAATGAGTTAAACTTTTGTATCAAACTGAATCATCAAACTGAATCACTTAAAAGATAAATAATCCTTCCATGGGATGAAAGCTAACTGGAAATAAATTTGTACTTCATTATAAATGCCCCCAGACTGACTTCACAAAAGCTCAGTTTGAAGGTTCTTTAAAATGTGAAAAAAGCATTAAATCCCTTAAAAATAGTTAAATGATTAATACAAACTGGAGAAACAAAATCACTGAAATTCAAATGGCATATATTCACTTATTTGAAATATAAAACAAAATGCTAAAATTTCTGAAGACATCTAAAATATCAAAGTAAATAACAATAAAAGTCATACAGGAACATAACCCCTCATAAATAAAAATATTAATCCTTATTTACATTAGACTGAAGTAAAATTCAAAGTATGAAAATACATGAAAAGGTAAAACATAAAAAGTTATTTGAATCTTGACAGAGTCGAGATGAAATTTCAGAGTAAAAAAAAGAGGATCTGACACCACGTTTCTTTAAAAAGACTTGATGTCTAGTCCATTACAACGGTGGATGGATTCCTAGCACCTTCCTTCTCTGGGCTCTCCATTAAGTTAAAATTTCTGTTCCATGTTCAAGTACTTGGATTAATGTTAAAAGGAATACATTTAGTCACTAAAACTAGTATTTCCTATTCTTTAAGTCACAAAAGCGATACAATATACTGTGATGTCTTTCAGATCAGTTAGGGGAGTCCCATTTAGCAAACATAGATGTACCACAGCTTTGTAACCCAAACTGTCTGATAAAGTACTTAAGGCAGGAAGGGGAACTGAGACCCTTTCTTCACCTAACACCAAAATCAGATCAATGTCTCTGACATCTGTCAGTTTAAGATTATTCTATCTGTTCATAATAAGAACTGGATCATAGAATGAAACTACTACTGAAGGAAATCAAACACTTTTATTTTTGTGCATGTGCGTGGTAAGTTGCTTCAGTCATGTCTGATCCTTTGCAACCCCATAAACTGCAGCCCGCCAGGCTCCTCTGTCCATGGGATTCTCCAGGCAAGAACACTGGAGGGGGTTGCCATGCCCTCCTCCAGGGGATCTTCCCGACCCAGGTTCAAACCCAGTTCTCCTGCATTGGCAGGTGGGTTCTTTATCGCTAGCAACATCAGTATTTGCTATTTTTCATTTTGGTGACAGTGTAAAACTTACCATTTTCTGAAGCTCAACTGTGCTTATTCGCCCTGCTTCTTTCTTCATTTGATCCACACATTTCTGGGCTAAGTTTAAGTAAGCTTGCAGGTGACTACGCATCATGGCCAACCGCAAAGCACAGAGCACGATTATTAACCAGAGTCGCAGAGTATCGAACGTAGCTTCTGTCATTCTACAGATCAAAAAGTTGATATGGTGCTCTCAAAGACCAAAAAAGGCTAGCATGCTAGTTATATGTGTTTGTTAATGTTCATTGGATAAGATATTTAATACAAGTAAATCTAGACTTAGTTACAACTGGAGACATGAAAGTGTCCCATTCTATCACAGACTTACAGGATACTTTCACTTGCATAACAAATAAATGCATCATGAAACAAAGAAGTACCAGATAAGTCTAAAAGAAAAAAGTAGAGCAATACTTGGGATTCCTTTCTCTAGCCATCCTCCCGGTGTGCGGGGGTAGCGGAATGACTCTAAGCAAAAAGGAAGTTGGGAGTTCTTAAACTGGAGACTAAAGAAAGAAGGAAGGAAGCCCCAGGAGCTTGCTCGTGAACTATCGAGTCAACAGTCCATCTCTTTCTGGCTACAGTTTCGTTTGCTCACATAAACACCTGAGTAGGATCTTTCACTCCGCTGAATTCCTGACTGGGATCAAGAATTCTGATATAATACAATAAAATCAGATGCTCTTTAAAGGACTTTAGAAAGAAGAGGTAAATTCTGTTGTCCTTTAGGGGTTTAACATTTATAAAAGACCATGGTTTTTGCTTAGATAAAAGATAACATTGTAATCTGAAGACAATGTTTACACCGTGCCTGACTCTATTCAAATTTCTAGTACATATCAGGTAGTTAAACATATGACTGTAGAAATGTGTCTAGTGATCTGCCAGGCAGGATGTGGAACTTACAAGGGTCTCCCCCAAATTCTTAAAGACTATGAGGGTAGACTGGATGGCTATAAAGAAGAATGAGTGGGAAGAGATATAAAACCAACACTTTGTTCCAAAATAGGCTCTATTATCATCCCCATCTTCCGTTCAGCATAAGCACCTAGGAAAGGGGCTAAAACTACAATACAGAAAAAGCTGCCTGTGAAAATAAAGTTGAAAAACAGTACAAAAAAAAACAGAAAAGGCAGAGAAGATGGGAAAGGATACAGTTTTGGTTGAACTACTTATGAAACAGAGGTGAACGAGGGATGGAACAAAGGCTTTATTATGCATGCTCTTTTTTGGTTTCCTTTTTACAAGGCCATGAGAAATGCACATTGTTAGGAAGCATAAAGGCAAACTTTTATCAATACATTTACATTATAATGAACAATAGATTAAAGCATCAGTCATGTGAGAATGAGAGTACACAAAGATTTAGGACCATCCACAGCCCTGAACCCTTCTGGGGCCTACCGACAATACTGTGCTCCCTGGTGTGGTGCAACCAGGGGGCTTGGCTGGTAGAGTTCTGAAGACAGCTAGTATATACACTCTGAGGATGACAGGTAATAGAAATGAAGGGAAATGGTACAAGGCAGTGAATCAAAAAATATCTGCCCTGTTTACGAGGAATTCAGGATTTAGGTAACAGTCCTACTAATAGTTATCTAATTAGTACCTCTAATTCAGATTGCTTACTTAACTTCATAAGGATTTGGTCAGTTGATATGATAGGCTATCTCAGGAAAGAGTCTGAGCTAGGGCAAAATATGCAGGTAACGAAAAGGCAGAAGAAATTTCTCCAAATTCTAGAAGCCATTCTAGGCATCATTGTACATGTTCTCTTTTGGTTTTCTTACGAGGTTATAAGCACACATCGACTCTGCCTGCATTTCATTTCTTGATGCCCAAGCAGCACACATGGATGGATGAGCTTAAATACATTTCTGGGTGGAAACTACATTCTAACCATTTTTGCTTCTCACTACAAATAAAGGCCTTTGACCAACCATTTACTCCATGTGACAGACGAAGGACCTGGGTTAATGGGCAGCCACTCTTTCTCAATCTACCACACGGGCTTTGGATTTTAAACAAAAAATAAAAACCACTGCTGTCTAATCGCTTAATGTAATGATCTAACAAATAAAAAAGGAATAAAATGGAGCACAGATAAGACTATAATTTTGTTTCCATCATTTACCAAGCAAGAATACTGGAGTGGGTTGCCATTCCCTTTCCCAAGGGATTTTCCTGGCCCAAGGATCAAACCTGGGTCACCCACATTGCACTGCAAACAGATTCTCTACCTTAGTCTAGAACCCTACAATCCTTAGGATTAACTTTTAAATACTCAGAGTGAACCTGTCAAGTTGAAATTACCATTAAAGCTTACTTATGTGGGAAAAAAATGTATGACTTCAAAGTATACTTTCTTAGCTCAATAAAGTTAAGTGTTAAAAAAAAATAAAATCACAGCAATCACTGATGCTACACTTACTCCAACACAAATCTATACCAGGGTCTAAAAGAAACACATAATGCAAAATGCATACTGTGGAATCAATGACTAGTCAAGTTTCTCTATTTTAATTTTGATAAGGCAAAGCAGTGGAAGGAACATTTAATAAGCACTTACTTCTAGCCAGTTGCATTACATGTGTTCTTTCATTTAATTCCAATGATAACCTTGTGAGGTAGATACTATTATCTTCATCTCCCAGATGGGGAAACAGAGGCTCAGCGAAGTTAAATAATCTCCCTCAAGTGACAGCTTTAGTGAGGATCAGAACTGGGGTTTGAACCAGCTCTGCCTGAATCTTTTTATTACTCTAATATAGTTCCATAAGGCTAATGAGCTAACATATCAAGTAGTTACTAATGCCTTTTAACAAACTGTTTGTTTCCTTCTTCTTCTGTTAAAGTACAGTTGTCTAATTGGGGAATAGGACCCACTATTAGATAATAATGTTAAGGCTTTATTTTTAATTTTGATAGGAATAACAACACTGTCAAGTAGAAAAATACCTTTATTTTTTAGAGAGGCATATTGAAGTTCTTAGGGGTAAAAATGTTATGCTTCTGGTTTACTTGAAAAGATACTTTATCAAAAAATAAAACAAAAAAACTGAATATGGAAAATATTAATAACTCTTGAGGGGCTGAATATATGAACTTTCATTTATAAAATTTTTCCTTTATAATTTTCACAATTAAGAAAAAATAACAGAAATGTACGAACTGTCTTAAAAACAAGTGCTATCAAAAAAAAAGTCTCAGATATCAACTGGACATCAAGTGAAAAAACAGAAAAAGTTACAACTGTACAAGATAATATCAGTGCAGAGTAATAATAATTCACAACCATATTGAAGATCACCAAAAGTTTAAATGATGACCTGTAATTTCCATTTTATGATATTTTAAAGCATTTCTTTAATGTTTTAAAAATAGTCTTAATATTATAATTAAAAACATGAACACAGTAAAAAACATGTTAGAAAAGTTTTGATTACATAATAAAATAAAAATTAGCCCCCAAATACCCATACTTACAAAGGGACACTTTCTTTACCCAATGGTGGGTTCATAATGTAGTCTTTGGTGATAGGTTTTACCCAGAGCAGAACCATAAACAGAGGTGCCAAGAAGTTGATATGAAGTAATGTTCTGAAAGTATGTAAGAAATAAACATAAAAATCCAGAAGCAAAATACACTAATAAACTACAGAAACTTGGGACTTAAAAAATGAAGGTAGGAACTTTATTTTCAGTATTCTATATTAAGGTATTGTTGCCATTATTTTATATTAATCATTATCACTCAACACTAATTTGAGCCCTTATAAAAACACCTTATTATTTTAATGCTTCAGATGAGAACATTTAGATTGAGGAAAGTTAAATGATTTGCACATGGTAATATTACAGGTGAGAAAGAGATTAAGCACTAAAATCTAAATCTGTTCACTCCCACTCTAGGGTTCTTTAACAATCTCCTACTGTATCCCTGATTTAATACACTGGTACTTAACACAATTCTCTAAACAATCAATGAATCTAGTGGATTTTCAGGATAGGAGTCATCTTTTGATATTTTTCAGTCCAGAAGACACAAAGCGCTGATTACTTACAAATAAGAGACCTGTTACAAGGTCCAAAATACCAGACGGGATATGGCAGGTGGAAGCCACTGCATTTGTAATGATCATGTATAATGTTTTAATAATCGTTAAAATCATAAATGATTCATTTTATTTCTTCTTGAAGAATTATGAATGTATCTGAAATGAATTTCCCTATCCTATACAAACCAGGAGAAATTCACGTTACTCCCACAAGGCAATATACCCAATACAGCAAAAGGTTTCAGGTATGAGATGCAACGTCATTCCTAACTGTTGCCCGAAGTCTGTACCTTACAGAGACAGATGACTGATAAAGACTGTCCTTGTTTCGAAAGACATTCTTCAGACTATTTTATTACCATGTTCTGTTTTCATTACAAACCATTCGAGGAAGAGAGACTAAACTGGAGGGTTTAAAATACACACACACACGCACACACTTTAAAATACCACTGCAGTGCAAGAGATAGTGATCTCTGTGAGTAAACGGCTGGCTCGGGAAACCATGAAGACCTGCCAGGGAGAGGCGGAACTCTGGTTCTAAGCTCTGGCCCTGAAGCAAGTACTACTGCCTGGCCACGCTCTCACTACAAAACTGGCTTGCCACACCCTGGATCCAGGCAGAGTGCTACAACACAATGTGTGTGTGTGTGAGGGGGGCCGTTTGTAACACACGGAAAATAAAACTCCAGATTCCCAAAGGGAAAAATCGTAAGAAGCTACATTTTTCTGAGAAGAAAAAGAAAATGTGCCCCTCACCCCCCTCCCCAACCCTCAGTGTCTCCAATCCCAAACTACCACTAAATGCTTTAAATGTTTTCATAAAGTGATTCTTTCATCCCACAGCCTGGGTAAACCATCGGGTGCGAGGGAAGAAAGCAGCAGTATTAGGTATGCATTGTTGCTAGGGAACACTCTAGTATCAAGGAGCAGCCCACAGCGGTTTCAGTAGCTGGTGAAGGGCTCCCCTCCACCCACCCTTTCAGCTTATTTAAATCATAACACTGGGGTTAGTGGACTGAAGTGTGTGTGTGTAGAGAGGAGGGGGAGAACCAGGTTTTGTTTTAAAAGAAGCCATTAGAGAGATGGATGGTGGGAGAAAAGCAGGATGTAGCCAAGAGCATGCTGAGTAAAAGGAGTGGAAAAAAGAGGAATGAAGGAGTGTGTACTAGGAAGTGAGAATAAGTAAACACACACAAAGCATATGCAGGAAAAAAGAGAGGAGAGGAAAAACACAAAAACATTTTCAAAATTAAAATAAAGGGAAATGACAGAGGTAGGAGAGAGAAGAACGTGAAAAGATAGAGAATCAGCACCATTAAATGTAGGTTTTTGAAGAGCAGAAATGTTAGAAATATGACTATTCAAAGAAACTTAATGACTATAAATACATATATCAAAATGGAATATTCTCAACTTGGGCTTCTACTGCAAAACAAGAAGAGGATTTGGAAATTTGGATCTGGATATGAAATGATGAAGATAAAAATCTGTTCCTCTGCCAAGGTGTCTACACCATGAAAAGAATCTCTGACAATCACAAAGAATATAGTAAGTGGGCTCTGACTTATATAAAGAGATTCAAATATATAATTTCTCTATTTGAAAACTAAAATAGTAAACTGTAATTTAACACTATACAGTATTAGTAGTCCCAAAGTAAAATAAGCTTATAAATAGGTCAGTAATATAAAGAAAACAAACATTTCTTAGGTACACAGATTTAATTTCAAAACATTTTAAAATAAAATGCTTTAAATACAAACTTAAGTTAAATCAAATCATTTATATGAAATGTAAATAAGTACTTTTACTTTGAAAATTCTAATTTAAAGAAATTCCCATAGATCCTCAGATCAGTGGTGGAGATTATGATATCATAAACAATGAACTCTGAGTTCAAAAGAACATATATATTAATATTTCCATTTTAACAGGAAGAAAAGAAATTTAATAATTAGTGTTTTTTCTTACATAAGACTTAAAGTTTAGAAAAGAATGGAAGAAACTTGCTTATAGTAGAAAGAGGAAGCAGTGTGACATCAAATGGTTATTAATTTTCAATACAATAATTTATGATTTCATTACAATAATATACCTTCATTAAGATGGAAAACATATATTTATCTGCATGTGCTTATGTACATTTTCCGCTTACTGTGTAATTTTTTCTGTTGTCAAATTCAGGGCATCCAGATGCATTTGAGCCAGCCGTAATCCAGGAAATGTCAAAAAAGCCCCAATGAGTGAACAGAAAATAGCCAGGAAAAATTTGAAAGTAAGTTTTGAAACAGGACCCCTAAAATTAAAATTTTTTAAAAAGCTGGTAAGTTTTTGAAGTGAACCTTCTAGAAGTTTCTTTTCTTCTAATTAATACTTTATAAATCACAATAATACAAGTAATACAAAGTAAACTCCTACAGAAAGACAGTTCTTATTCTACCACTATAAGGGATTTTAGTGAATTAAGAACTTAATCAGACATCTCTTAAGCAACACTTTTAACAATCTTACCTACATATTCAACAAAAAATAACGTGACTCATGAATTTCATTTACTGTCTGATGGAAGAGGAATTAAGTTAAATAAGAGCAAATTCAAATCCGAATTCTATAAAAGATACTAAGTTTATACAAATGTAAAAAATATGAGTAAGGATATTGCTAAAAGAGACAGTCCTACTTAAAAAAGAACTCTTTTCACTGATTAAAAACAAAGAGCTACTTACAGTAAGTGCTATTTTACTAAATGGAAAAATTTAACTTGAATAATACTTAATTAAAAAAAAACTTACTGAGATTCTAAACCTTGCTTTTCAAGAAACTGCATCGCACTGTCTGAAAAATTTGTAAACCCTGTAGGGGGAAGAAAATTTACTCTTATCATAGGAGTAAAATACAGAATCTTTCTTTGGAAATAAAATGCCAGAGTATCTTAAATTCTGAAGTGACAAGCTTAGCTCTTTTATGTGCTAATTAGTATGTCATAATGCAATAAAATTTAGTTATTAGGAGAAATAGCCTTTGAAACCATCCCTTTGATATATATATATTCCAGATAATTTGCATTAAAATCTGCATCTTTACCTATGTGAGTAAACATTAGCATTAGAAACACTTAAGTTTAAGGTAAAAATGAGGAGGGGAGAGCATTTTTGGAAAAAGCTAGGAAAAACTTAGCTTAAAAAAAAAATCTTAAGAATAATAAAGGTTATTTAAACATTTCAGAATATAAACCTAATTTTAAGAACTTATATTAAATTATTACCTGTTTCAAGTCCAAATTCCAGATAGTTTTCTGTTACAATCAAGACAGCCATTGCTTTCACAAAGAAAAAAAATCCAAAGGTAACACAGACTGATCTTTCACCACCATCTTCTACTTTAAAATAGTGTTAGTTAATGAAAATAGAACTTTGCTGCAAAAGGAAAAGTTCAGGAAAAACAACAAATAACTTTGTGGAAGTAAAACACAACCATCTTTACAGGACCTGAACTCCAATAAAATTTGACTACAACATTCATTTTGATTCTGTAATATTTCTCTACAAGGTATCTTTTGGAAGGAAGTGGAAAACTAATGAAAATCTGAATAGTCTTTCAGAAAAGCAAATCTAAGCGAAGTTTGTAACATTTTAAAATAGAACATGCACATATACGTACTACACTGTATACAGTAATTAGGAAAATAATGTATTTCCAGTTTCTCTAACTCAAATTCATTAGGAGGTTATTACAGTAATTTTATGAAATAGGGTCTTGGTGACATGAAAAGCATCTTAGGGAACTTTTTATTGGGCGTGACTGTCAAGTAGTTTATATTTAGAATTAAACACACATCACAGGAACCATCTGTAAATCATCCACTAATTTAAACTTTGAGAATTACAAAAAGTTTTTGTAACAGTCATTGGTAAGCTTCGGTACAAAAACTGAGCATCTGGGATCACCATTTCACACTACAATGAAAACAAAAATCAGGTTTCTGTTGAGTACTCAAAATCAACCAAAGACTCAATATGCTCACCTATTTTTAAATATTTAAATTTTATATGAAAATACTAAATACATTATTTTATCTGAACCCCTTCTTAATAATTAATCAAATAAAGATCAATCAGTGGATGATCCACAGCTAGAAATCCAGATTTCTGTTATATCAAATTGTTCTCCTGGAAAGCATAAACCCACCCAACAAAATAAGTTGTTTGGCCAAAAAATCTAGAAAAGCAACTTTTACGTAAATTATATGCCAAGCATGAAAAATAATAACAGCTGTCATTTAGTACTTGCCAAGTGCTAAGCATTAGCAATTATTTCATTTCATCCCTACATTAGCCAACTATTATCACTACTTTTCCAGATTTAAAAAAACTGTGGCACAGACAGGTTCAGACTTCTCAGGTGGTACCAGTGGTAAGAACCCGCCTGCCAATACAGGAGACAAAAGAGACAAGGGTTTGATCCCTGGGTTGGGAAGATTCCTTGGAAGAGGGCGTGGGAATCCACTCTAGCATGCTTTTATTTTTATTTTTTAACACCAAAAACATTTTGTATTGGGGTATAGCAGTTAACCACAATTAATTATAGCATTATCACAAATAAACAATGTTGTGATAGTTTAAGGTGAACAGTGAAGGGACTCAGCCACACACACACATGTATCCATTCTCCTTCCCACTCAGGCTGGCACGTAACATTGAGCAAAGTTCCACGCGCTATACAATAGGTTTTTGCTGGTTATCCATTTTAAATAGAACAATGTGTATGTTAAGGCCTTAACTATGTCCTCCCCCCAGCAACCATGAGTTTGTTTTCTAAGTCCATGAGTCTCTTAATGTTTTGTAAGTTCATTTCTATAATTTCTTTTTTAGATTCCACATATAAAGGATGTCATATGATATTTCTCCTTCTCCGTCTTACTTCACTTAGTATGACACTCTCTACGACCATCCATGTTGCTGCAAATGGTCTTATTTCACTCTTTTTAAGGGCTGAGTAATATTCCATTGTTTGTGTGTGTGTGTGTGTGTGTACACACATCTTCTTGAGAACTACAACAAAAAAAATCTCAAAATCTGTATGGAGACAAAGAAGACCCTGAATAGTCAAAGCAATCTTGCAAAGGAAAACAGAGCTGGAGCAATCAGGCTCCCTGACTTCAGACTATACTACAAAGCTACAATCATCAAAACAGTACAGTACTGGCACAAAAATAGAAATACAAGGTCAATGCATCAGGACAGAACACCCAGAAATAAGCCCATGCACCAAAACAACCAACTAATCTATGACAAAGGAGGCAGGACCATACAAATGTGGAAAGACAGTCTCTCCAACAAATGGTGCTGGGAAAACTGGACAGCCACATGTAAAAGAATGAAATTAAAACATTCCTTAACTGCATACACAAAAATAAGCTCAAAATGAATTAAAGACCAAACATAAGTTGGGCACTATAAAACTATTAGAGGAAAACATAGGCACAACACTCTCAGACATAAATCACAGCAAAATCTTTTTTAATCCATCTTCTGGAATAATGGAAATAAAAGCAAAAATAAACAAATAGGACCTACTTAAAACTGAAAAGCTTTGGCACAGCAAAGGAAACAATAAACAAAACAAAAAGACAACACACAGATTGGGAGAAAATATTTGCAGCTGATGTGACTGATAAGAGATTAGCTGCGTGATCTTGGGCAAGTGCGTGCATGCATGCATTCAAAGTCACATCAGTTAGGTCTGACTCTTTGTGATCCCATGGACAGAGGAATGGATAAAGAAGATGAGGTATATATATCCACTCCAGTATTCCTTCCTAGAGAATTTCATGGACAGAGGTGCCTGGTGGGCTACAGTCCATGGGGTCATAAAGAGTCAGGCATGACTGATGTGACTGCATGCACTCACTTGACCAAGATCATATAGCTAGACTAGAAGCAGCTGGGATTTAAATCTAAGTTGTCTGGATCCAGAGTACATTCAGCTAACAATTTTTTATACTGTGTCTATGGAAATGCTTAAAGCACCTAAGGTACAGGATAGTTTAGCAATAACACATGAAATCATTTTAAAAATAGAGCTGCCTTGGCAGCAGTAAATGGTTTGTTCAAACATTCTCCTAGTCAGAAGAATTCTTATTCAGGATCAGATAAGCAAGGATAAGGACCCTTGTCCTTCCACTTTAAAAGGAAGCTGTCCTTTGATTCTATTCAAAATATGCTAATATAGTTACTACCCATTCTCTATTAGGATCCTACCTAGGATACTGGATATAAATGTAAATAGAGTCCCAGCTGCTCTAGCTTTGGGCATTGACCCTAAGTAAGCCAACTTGAGGTAATAAAAACAGGTGATGTTTTTGATCTTCCAAATGCAAGTTAAAATAAATCTCTGCTAGAATGTAAACTTCATATCAATAATTCTTGTCTCTTGTTCACTGCTCAGATGGGGCACCAAAAGTGACTGGCACATAGTAGGTACTTCAGTTCAGTTCCTCAGTCTTGTCTGACTCTTTGTGAATCCATGGACTGCAGCACGCCAGGCCTCCCTGTCCATCACCAACTCCCAGAGTTTATTCAAATCCATGTCCATTGAGTTGGTGATGCCATACAACTATCTCATCCTCTGTCATCCCATTCTCCTCAAGCCTTCAATCTTTCCCAGCATCAGGGTCTTTTCAAATGAGTCAGTTCTTCACATCAGGTGGTCAAAGTACTGGAGTTTCAGCTTCAACATCAGTCCTTCCAATGAATATTCAGGATTGATTTCCTTTAGGATGGACTGGTTGGATCTCCTTGCAGTCCAAGGGACTCTCAAGAGTCTTCTCCAACACCACAGTTCAAAAGCATCAATTCTTCAGTGCTCAACTTTCTTTATAGTCCAACTCTCACATCCATACGACTACTGGAAAAACCACAGCCCTGATTAGACGGACCTCTGTTGGCAAAGTAATGTCTCTGCTTTTTAATAGTCTGTCTAGGTTGGCTATAACTTTTCTTCCAAGAAGTAAGCGTCTTTTAATTTCATGGCTGCAGTCACCATCTGCAGTGATACTGGAGCCCCCCAAAATAAAGTAGGTACCTAAACAGTAACAAATTTTGCCATAGAAATAATGTTTTACATGGTAATCCAGGTAAGCTGAAACAGTATTAATTCTATGCTTTAATAGACCTTTAAATTGGAGATATCCAGGGTTCAAACACTTAACCATTATACATATACATAACCTGAGTTATGGTGAACGTAAGAATATGTATTAGCCCCTCCATAATAATTACCATTATTATAGCTCTTAGAGGGCTTCCTTGATGGCTTACACAGTAAATAATCCACCTGCAATGCAGGAGACCTGGGTTCAACCCCTGGAGTGGAAAGATCCCCTGGAGGAGGGGATGGTAACCCACTCCAATATTCTTGCCTGGAAAATCCCCATGGATAGAGGCACCTGGTGGGCTACAGTCCACAAGGTCACAAAGAGTAGATACGACTGAGCAACTAAGCACACAGCACAGGGAACATTTATTTCATCCAAGGATGGACATGATAAAGGACAGAAAAGGTAAGGAACTAACAGAAGCAGAAGAGATCAAGAAGAGGTGGCAATAATACAAAGAACTATACTAAAAAGGTCTTAATGACCCGGATAACCACCATGTGGCCACTCATCTAGGACATTCTGGAGTGTGAAGTCAAAGTGGGGGTTAGGAAGCATTACTACGAAAAAAGCTTGTGGAGGTGACAGAATTCCAACTAAGCTATTCAAAATTCTAAAAGATGATAATGTTAACGTGTTGCACTCAGTATGTCAGCATATTTGGAAAACCCAGCAGTGGCCATAGGTCTGGAAAAGGTCAGTTTTCATCCCAGTCCCAATGAAGGGCAATGTCAAAGAATCTTCAAACTACCACACAATTGTGCTCATTATACATGCTAGCAAGTCAGTCCCAACACTTAATGGCAAACAGATGGAGAAAAAGACAAAACAGTGACAGATTTTATTTTCTTGGACTCCAAAATTACTGCAGATTGTGACTGCAGTCACGAAGCAGAGATATCACTTTGCCTACAAAGGTCTGTACAGTGAAACTTATGGTTCTTCTAATAGTCATGTGCAGATGTGAGAGTTGGCTGAATGCATTAGAATTCATGCTTGCAAATTGTGGTACTGTAGAAGACTTGAGAGTTCCTAGAATCCCAGAGACGGGGGAGCCTGGTGGGCTGCCGTCTATGGGGTCGCACAGAGTTGGACACGACTGAAGTGACTTAGCAGCAGTAGCAGCACTGCAAAAAGATCAAAACCAGTCAATCCCAAATGAAATCCACTCTGAATATTCACTGAAGGACTGGTGCTGAAGCTGAAGCTTCACTACTCTGACCACGTGATGCGAAAAGCTGACTCACTGGAAAAGATCCTATGCTGGGAAAGATTGAGGACAAGAGAAGGGGTCGATAGAAGATGAGATGGTTGGATGGCATCACTGACTCAATGGACATGAGTTTGGCAAACACTAGGAGAAAGTGAAGGACAGGAGAGTCTGGTGTGCTATATATAGTCCATGGGTCGCAAAGAGACACAACTTAGAGACTGAACAACAACAACAACAAAGACCAACAACTCTCTGGGATAATCTACTCAAAGTGAAAGACAATAAAGAAGTTTTACTCTAAGATCTGTTTTCATCAGTGGTAATAACAAAAATATAAATTATTTACCACTCGGGGTTATAAATTTAAAGGATGTTCTAAATTAAAAGGCTTAGGCTTTGTATTCTTAAAGCTTATTTAGAAGACAGTTCCCCCTTTTAAAGGTAAAAAAAAAAAAGTGAAGTACAAGAATAGCTCATTTTTATCCATCTATTCCTGGGGCAATCAACCCTTCAGAAGTGTGTGATGGGAAGTATCACTAATAACCACCCTAGTCACTTTTCAGGCAGTATTATGCCCTCTCCCAACTTTCACTGTTCACACCTCGGTTAATTCCACTCTAGCTAATCTTCCTTTCACATGAACCTCTCTTACTTTTTCTCAAATACCATGATTCAAGATAAACACTTGTTCATATTTATTTTCCTAACTACTTATTAGCAAAAGCATTATTTTCTTTGAAAAATAACGTGGCCATGTGTGCTAGTTACAGATCAAATGAACTTTCATGGGCTAATCTGGGAGGAAATGCTTTTTTAGCATTATTTTTCTTAAAAGATTATTTTATTTCCAAGCATTTCAGAATACAATCTATATGCAAGTTAGAGGTACCATCTAAAAACTGCAGTCTTAGCAATTTATCTGAACTCGTTTTTAGCCATACCACATGGCATGTGGAACTTTCTGGACCAGAGACTGAACTTGCGCCCTCTGCAGTGGAAGTGCAGAGTCTAAGCCACGGGGCAACCAAGAAGTCCTTATTTCAACTTTTTAATATATTTCCTTACAGATTATTATAAAGATATTAGTTATAGTGCTACATTCTATGAAATACTTGATTTCCTTTTAAGACAAGAGAAAACCACGCATGTAAAGCTAATGACAACCTCTCAACTTTTTGATTAAAAAGATCTCAACTTTGTAATAACAAATACATGTTTTAGGACACATATAATCATAAATACATATACTGTAGAGCTCCAGCATGCACATTCTGAAGACATTTACCAAGCACATTACTTTCATTCTAAATGTCTTATGTTCACCATAACTCAGGTTATATATATGTATAATGGTCAAGTATTTGAGCCAATTACTTCTTTAAAGTAAAAATTAAAACTAATAAACAAGCAAATGCCATTGGTTTACATTAGTTCCCTAACTAAATACTCAGCACCCTCACACAGTCTTGCTCAATTTAACTCTGCAGTACTCTTGGTTATAAACCAATACACAGATATCTCAAACTGTACTGAAGAGGTTAAACCTCATAACAGATGTCAGTTTTTCTATGATACTGCACATTAGGAGAAAAGGAAAGCCAAATTATTTTCTAATAAGGGAAATAAATTTACAAGTCATATATCTGCAAAACTAACAATCTTTGCAAATTACAGTAAGAATTTAAAGAGTGATATTTACACTCTAGTTCTTACTTTGTAATGTAGAATTCTGTGGTATTTCCATGTGCTATTCCTTCAAAATGCTTTCTTAAATCATCTAACATTATTATATAAGTTTTCCCTAAACATAGTTATCAATCCTCTTCCTATTTTGGCCAATAGCTACTAAATCATTTATAAGCACCAAGAGTATACTGCATCACTGTAGAAGTTGGCATGATTTTGTTACATTAAGCCTAAGCAAGGTTGTCAAATTGATAGGATGTTAATTTCAATTAAAATGATTAATGGGTATTTAACAAAGCACATTTGGTTTCCATGTCATTTAAAGATGTAAGTGAACTTTTAAAACTTCTCTATAACTTAATCATTGCATACACATCCTATTACTATTTTTTCTCCTTTTCAATTAGAGTATTATTCATTTCAGAGTTCTTGCAGTTATGCTCTTACATGAAAGACAACTGATAGTCTACAGTTGCTTAAAGTGGAAAGACTTAGAGGGGAAAAAAAATTAGGAAGATTAGGTATCCAGGAAGAAAATGACAGTAAACACCAGTTCCAGCTAGAGGAGATAAAGGCAGGACCTGCCCCACCCTCAGTGCAAACCCATCCCATTAACCTGGGTGAAGATATATTGTGTGTAATGAAAGATGCTTCTGAGAGGAGTTAGCTGTGAGTGCAAGTAGAAAGAAAGGTTACAAAGCATAACTCTAAGCCCTCTTACATAATCTAAGCTCTTGGAATAGTTTCCTATTCCAAATTTTCTAATTAACTAAAGTAATAAACACTGTAGCTTAAATTTACATTATGATTGATTTTTTTGGTAATTCAATTAATAAAGAAAAACTACAAAGTTAAGACTTCCCTGGTTAATATTCTGAACTCCTTAGAGGAGAGACCAGCATTATAAGAGTCTATACACAATTATTTTTAAAATTATGTAATTTTAAAGCACAGCTTAATTTTACTTATGATTAAGAAGTGATATAAATCACTTCAGTAAGAGTTGAAGCCAGGTTAAGTATAAAAAATATAAAAGCAAATAACAAAGGGAAAATATCTAATTTTTAAACAGAGGACTACTGGATCCTTCCCTCATGCAAACTGTAGCTTTTCTTATAACGAAGTAAAGTACCCAGTTTTCTAAGATAGCAAGTTAAGAACAATTTCACAAGTCTTAAACTTCACCTTGGAGAAGGCAATGGCACCCCACTCCAGTACTCTTGCCTGGCAAATCCCATGGATAGAGGAGCCTGGTGGGCTGCTGTCCATGGGGTCGCAAAGAGTCGGATACGACGGAGCGACTTCATTTTCACGTTTCACTTTCATGTGTTGGAGAAGGAAATGGCAACCCGCTCCAGTGTTCTTGCCTGGAGAATCCCAGGGACGGGGGAGCCTGGTGGGCTGCCGTCTCTGGGGTCACATAGAGTCAGACACGACTGAAGCGACTCAGCAGCAGCAGCAGCAGCAAACTTCACCTAACTTTTAACATGCAAGATGGAGTTTTATGAAAGATGTGCTGCTGCTAAGTCGCTTCAGTCGTGTCTGACTCTGTGCGACCCCACCGACAGCAGCCCACCAGACTCCCCCGTCCCTGGGATTCTCCAGGCAAGAACACTGGAGCGGGTTGCCATTTCCTTCTCCAACACATGAAAGTGAAACGTGAAAATGAAGTCGCTCCGTCGTATCCGACTCTTTGCGACCCCATGGACAGCAGCCCACCAGGCTCCTCTATCCATGGGATTTGCCAGGCAAGAGTACTGGAGTGGGGTGCCATTGCCTTCTCCAAGGTGAAGTTTAAGACTTGTGAAATTGTTCTTAACTTGCTATCTTAGAAAACTGGGTACTTTACTTCGTTATAAGAAAAGCTACAGTTTGCATGAGGGAAGGATCCAGTAGTCCTCTGTTTAAAAATTAGATATTTTCCCTTTGTTATTTGCTTTTATATTTTTTATACTTAACCTGGCTTCAACTCTTACTGAAGTGATTTATATCACTTCTTAATCATAAGTAAAATTAAGCTGTGCTTTAAAATTACATAATTTTAAAAATAATTGTGTATAGACTCTTATAATGCTGGTCTCTCCTCTAAGGAGTTCAGAATATTAACCAGGGAAGTCTTAACTTTGTAGTTTTTCTTTATTAATTGAATTACCAAAAAAATCAATCATAATGTAAATTTAAGCTACAGTGTTTATTACTTTAGTTAATTAGAAAATTTGGAATAGGAAACTATTCCAAGAGCTTAGATTATGTAAGAGGGCTTAGAGTTATGCTTTGTAACCTTTCTTTCTACTTGCACTCACAGCTAACTCCTCTCAGAAGCATCTTTCATTACACACAATATATCTTCACCCAGGTTAATGGGATGGGTTTGCACTGAGGGTGGGGCAGGTCCTGCCTTTATCTCCTCTAGCTGGAACTGGTGTTTACTGTCATTTTCTTCCTGGATACCTAATCTTCCTAATTTTTTTTCCCCTCTAGAGTCTTTCCACTTTAAGCAACTGTAGACTATCAGTTGTCTTTCATGTAAGAGCATACTGCAAGAACTCTGAAATGAATAATACTCTAATTGAAAAGGAGAAAAAATAGTAATAGGATGTGTATGCAATGATTAAGTTATAGAGAAGTTTTAAAAGTTCACTTACATCTTTAAATGACATGGAAACCAAATGTGCTTTGTTAAATACCCATTAATCATTTTAATTGAAATTAACATCCTATCAATTTGACAACCTTGCTTAGGCTTAATGTAACAAAATCATGCCAACTTCTACAGTGATGCAGTATACTCTTGGTGCTTATAAATGATTTAGTAGCTATTGGCCAAAATAGGAAGAGGATTGATAACTATGTTTAGGGAAAACTTATATAATAATGTTAGATGATTTAAGAAAGCATTTTGAAGGAATAGCACATGGAAATACCACAGAATTCTACATTACAAAGTAAGAAGATTCTCCAGGCAAGAACACTGGAGCGGGTCGCCATTTCCTTCTCCAAGATGAAACACTGTTTAAAAGTGGTGACGTGGGACTTCCCTGATGGTCCAGGGGCTGAGAATCCACCTAGCAATACCTGGCTGGAGAAGCAAGGTCCCACGTGCCAACAGCAGAGCCTGCCTGCCACAACCACTGAGAAAATATTCTGGAGCCCGCACTGCATGAAGGATCCTGCATCACGAAACTAAGATCCTGTGTGCTGCAACTAAGACCTGACACAGTCAATAACTAATTAAAAAAGAAAATGTGGTAAAGACATCCCAGAAAACAGATGCTCAAACTTCTCTCTCCAGGATATTCTGAATCCCACACTCCTTATCTATCTCTTCACCACAACTTAAAAATAAAACAAACAAAGCTAGTGGTTCATTTTATTAGTATCAAACACTATGGGTCCATCTCTTTCATGGCATTCTAAAGAGGGGCTTACATATTAGGAGATGATAAGGGAAGAGGAGCAAGATTCAAAATCACAACATAAAAACTCCAAACACCACAAAGAAATGCTTCTGAGACTTAGCTATGATTTCTCTCATTGCCTGGGGGGCCCCAAGTCTAGGTTGAAAAACATTGCTTCATTTTTGAAAATGGATACTAGAGTCTATAAAGAAGACAATTTCAAACTCCTTCACTTACACTAAAAAGCAAAATAACATCTTCAGCCAGAAGTGATATCAAACGACAAAAAAGAAATTTCTCAAAGATTACACCTACTGCCAAATTCTGATACCAGAGAATTATTAAACAACTTACAAGGTATGTCAACACTAAAGGAAGAAAAAACAAAATTAGATGCAATCAAATTCAGGTGGGCAGTAAATCATATATCGTTAAAATGTTAATATAACCCTATACCTCAAACACCTAAAATGTTATAATGTCTACACCCAGAATTCATACTAGATAAATTTTCAAACCAGTTACTTATTGAGCCCCATATTGGAATAAATCCTTTCCATAACCCATAATGTAAACCACAAACAAATATTCTGATGTAAAATACCATGCTTTGGCTAGGGCCAAAGGTTCAAGCTTTCATTCCATAGTTCACAAGCCTCCACTTAAATCAGAACAGTATATTTACAATCTCCTAAGTGTAAAGCCTTTGACTGTGTGATCACAATAAACTGTGGAAAATTCTTAGAGATGGGAATATCAGTCCAAATTACCTGTTTCCTAAGAAACCTGTCAAGAAGCAACACTTAGAACTGGACATAGAACGGCAGACTGGTTCAAAATTGGGAAAGGACTACAAGGCTGTGTATGATCATTTTGCTTATTAAACTTACATGCAGAGTACATCATGCAAAATACCAGGCTGGAAGAAGCACAAGCTGGAATCAAGACTGCCGAGAAATATCAATAACATCAGATATGCAGATGATACCACTCTAATGGCAGAAAGTGAAGAGGAACTAAAGAGCCGCTTAACCCCTCATTTCTACCTGAATGGAACACCTCCTTTAAATGCTAGCTTATTTTGCTTTGTAAGATCTTCATTTTGGAAATGAACAGAATGTTCAGTTCAGTTCAGTCACTCAGTCATGCCGAACTCTTTGCAACCCCATGAACCACAGCACGCGAGGCCTCTCTGTCCATCACTAACTCCTGGAGTTCACCCAAACCCATGTCCATTGAGTCATTGTCCCCTTCTCCTCCTACCCTCAATCTTTTCCAGCATCAGGGTCTTTTCAAATGAGTCACCTCCTCTCATCAGGTGGCCAGGAGTTTCAGCTTCAACATCAGTCCTTCCAATGTAACACCCGGGACTGATCTCCTTTAGGATGGATGGTTGGATCTCCTTGCAGTCCAAGGGACTCTCAAGAGTCTTCTCCAACACCACAGTTCAAAAGCATCAATTCTTCGGCGCTCAGCTTTCTTCACAGTCCAACTCTCACATCATACATGACCACAGGAAAAGCCATAGCCTTGACTAGACGGACATTTGTTGACAAAGTAATGTCTCTGCTTTTGAATATGCTATCTAGGTTGGTCATACTTTCCTTACAAGGAGTAAGTGTCTTTTAGTATCACGGCTGCAGTCACCATCTACAGTGATTTTGGAGCCCAGAAAAATAAAGTCAGCCACTGTTTCCACATCTATTTGCCATGAAGAAAAACATACATTTCTGCTTTATTGACTATGCCAAAGCCTTTGACTTGTGTGGATCACAATAAACTGTGGAAAATTCTGAAAGAGGTGGGAATACCAGACCATCGGACCAGCCTCTTGAGAAACCTATATGCAGGTCAGGAAGCAACAGTTAGAACTGGACATGGAAAAACAGACTGGTTCCAAACAGGAAAAGGAGAACGTCAAGGCTGTATATTGTCACCCTGCTTATTTAACTTCTATGCAGAGTACATCATGAGAAAAGGCTGGGCTGGAAGAAGCACAAGCTGGAATCAAGATTGCTGGGAGAAATCTCAATAACCTCAGATATGCAGACGACACCACCCTTATGGCAGAAAGTGAAGAGGAACTAAAAAACCTCTTGAGGAAAGTGAAAGAGGAGAGTGAAAAAGTTGGCTTAAAGCTCAACATTCAGAAAACTAAGATGATGGCATCTGGTCTCATTCAGTTCAGTTGCTCAGTCGTGTCTGACTCTTTGCGACCCCATGAATTGCAGCACGCCAGGGCTCCCTGTTCGTCACCAACTCCCAGAGTTCACTTGCGGGGGTCCAGCCCCGGTGGATTCAGGGAAAGGTCTCTGCTGCGTGACCTTGTCACAGGTGGGATTCCTCACGCTGGCTCCTGGCATTCACTTAATGTCCATCAAGTAAATGATGCCATCCAGCCATCTCATCCTCTGTCATCACATCAAGAGGCTTTTTTAGCTCCTCTTCACTTTCTGCCATAAGGGTGGTGTCATCTGCATATCTGAGGTTATTGATATTCTCCCGACAATCCTGATTCCAGCTTGTGCTTCTTCCAGCCCAGCCTTTCTCATAATGTACTCTGCATAGAAGTTAAATAAGCAGAGTGACAATATACAGCCTTGACATTCTCCTTCTCCTAACTGGAACCAGTCCGTTGTTCCATGTCCAGTTAGGGATGGAATACATTTTTGCTATCATGTGCTGGATATTTTTAAACTTCTAACTTAATGCCAACATTTTTCATACTGTAATTAGGCCATAATGTACAGATGCCAATACAAAAATAAGAACAGAAAAGAAAAATCAAGGACAGGTTGGAAGATTTACTTAGTAGGAAGTATTTTAAATATACATATCTTTAAGCTGGAGATAAGAGTTTTCAAATGGCAAACAGGCTTAATTTTTTGTTTTAAAAATGGCAAATTTCTCTCATCTAGGATAACAGCTTTAATAACATAGATGTGTTAAAGTACTACCATGTTTTAACTTAATTTACACCTTCAAGACCCAATTCTTGGATTAAGAAAATGTATTCTACACCCTAACCTCATATTGTTATTCAACAATATGTTTAGATGCTCTTTTGAGAAGGAAAGAAATACCAAGAAATCATATTCTGATACGAAATGTTGCTAGTTTTTTGCCAATACATAAATCTATTGCACAGTATCCTAAGGAATAAACAGAGAGGTTTTCACAGATGTTTCTCAAAAGTTTTTCATAAAATGTATGATTACCTTTTAAAAATAGATCACATTTCCACTGTAAGCAATTTGCATGTAAACGCAAAGTTTTCCTAATCTGTGAAAGATTATATTGTTAGGGAACACTAACAATAACCTAATGTTTTTTCCTATTCAAACGATTAAACTTATCACATCTAGTTTTCCATAAGAAAAGGCAAACAAAATACTCAAAAATCACATCATACTTTGCATTCTTGCTGCAGAGAAATCGAGAACTATACTAAGGTTCTGCTATAGAACAGATATTAAAAACTAAATTAAGTAATAATCCTTAAGAGCTACCAACTAAAATCCTCTTATAATAATCTGATCCTATCTTCAAATGTTTAAAAAAACCAACAAAATTTTGATAAATTTTTAACTAAAACATTTTTTTCACATTTTCTTAGAGACAAAGCTTCAATTACTTTATTTTAGTTAAAGAGAAAAGAAATGAATCTAAAATTCTCTCAGATAAATAAAAGCCAAAAACTATTATGCAACTTTAAACCCATCTTATAAAACAGTTTACAGCCAACCTCAACTTAATCAGACTGTGGAAAAATGATGACCGGATTTTTGAAAGTATAAAGATATTGGCTTTATTAAAAAAAAGCAAACAACAAAAAACTATTAACTAATTTTCTGATTAAAATAAAGCAAAACAATGACAGTTAGCCTTATATTTTTAGATTCATGAGAAAAACTACCATTTCCTAGCTGAAAGAAAAATAGTCATACTTGACTATAATTAATAAACAAAAAAACAGTCCTACCTCTCACTTAAGTTCCCTATATAATGCTAGGTTTCTGACCTGAAAGGTGAATAATTTGACAGTATTAATGTCATAGAAGATCTCCAAAATTTGTTAAAGAATCAGGTTTTGACATACTATGTACTGTCCAAATTTTCAAGACAAAACTATGTATTGTCCAAATTTTCAAGATAAAACAAGTACCCTGAGTCTGTCCCTTTTTCACTGGGAAACAAGATATCTTAACACAGTTCACTGCAGGGTTTAGTGTTTCATTTTCCTATTAATCTAAAGCAGAACATTTTTGTAAAGAATAATTTAGAATAATTTAAGGAATTCCGAAGTCATGCTAAGTCATGCTACTTTGTTGCAGTTGTCTATTTCCTATAGCAAACAAGTATAGCATTTCATTGTAGACCTTTAGTTTACAAATCTACATACAGAACTAGATATTTAACACAGAAAACCTAAGTATTTATTTCAATTTAAACCATTCACAACTTTTGATTTGCATAAAATCTGAATGTCTGGCAACCAAGGCAAATTAAATTTTAAAACATAGTCTTAAAAATATATATCATGAGGTTTTGTACCTTAAACCATCCACACTATAAAATACAAGCCCTGTGGAAATGTGACTAACGATCCAGTTCTTTAACCAAATATAATAGGACTACTGAGAAGCTTTACCATTCTTTGTAGAACAGCTTTCTTCTCACTTAAATTCACGTAATTGACTCAGTACTACTCTGCAATACAGCTTATTCATAAGAAAAGGTTTAAAAAAAATCCATCAATTGTACAATATTTTAATTTTTAAAAGTTTTATTTCTACCAAAGGATCTCTGAATTCTGCAAGCACCATTTTTACCTTTATACTTTTCTCTTATTCTTAAATGAAAATATATCCTTCATATTACGAAATCAGTGGACATTTCTCCAGTGACTAAAACTTCATGGGTCATCATATAGGAAAGACAATTACTACAACTGCTCCATCTTCATTATAAGGCTTTCTTTACCCCTTATCTTCTACATAACATAAACCTGGCATAAATGGAAGTAAAACATACATACTTGGACAAATTGTGTTTAGAATTACAAATTGGCAAGAGTAGAGCTGAGAATTAATATGGGTTTTGGAGTAAGACTGGAAGTAAGTGTGATAGCTTAGATGCGTGTACATCTCAGCAGAAGAAGAAAGCAGAGCTGACGACAAGAGATGAACCAGTTTTAAGTTCCAGGGTTCAAGATTTGAGTGTCACATATTCTTAAAAAATCATTCGTTTTTCAAAACTTTCAAGATTCTGTAAATATTATAATTGTTGTCCAACACAAGAATGTCAAATAAAAACTGATGAGAAGGGAAATGAGCACAAAAGTAAGACAGTTTTCTTCCTCACTTTGAAGTGAACCAATTATTTAAGTTATATGTATCTAATTTGCAGACCATTTTAACAAAGGCTATTTCATCAGTAACAACTGCAGAGAATTTCTGAATTGACTGATGTATGTGTGACTCTGGATTAAGTGGAGCCATTGTCCTATGTAATCAATGGAGACATGTGTTTGACTAATAAGTAGGCACATACAATAAGAAAATAAAGAGAAGCCAGACAGAGGTCACTGCAGCTAGACTGTTCATAGGGTGTGAAAGGCATACCAGATATGTTATAACTAAGATAAAAGGCTATTAACAGGCTCTTCTTTGGAGTTAATCTGGATATCAGGCATTTAATTCTGGTTTCCTGCATGCCACTGAAGGTAGCAGGTCATTTTCTCACATGCTACACGTTCGGAAGAAAATCATGTACCCAAGCATATACACAATTCTACTTTCCTTCTTCTTCTCTACCCGCTTTGAGGAGGGTCAAAGTTGGCAGAAAATAGCTTGGATTATAAAGCCCTTCCCCACTTTCTGTCCTCCCTGGGATGGAGAGACAGCCAGCGACCAGATCCCTGCAGGGATGCTATTGTTTGGAGCCTTCCACAAGTGCACTACTTCAAACTGAGGAGAGCCAGTTCAGTGCTGAAGACTGCCTAGGACCTTTGCTCTCACATTACGGGCATTACTGAGTGAAATGAAAGGTAAAAAATTCATTCACATAAACAATACTTTGAATAGCTATTAAGAAGTACATTTTTCTAATTTCTCTGATAAGTAGACATTAAAGGCTGTATCACATTAAATAAAACTGGGTATCAAGATATGCATTTTAACATAAATTTGTCACAGCTATAAAACAAAGAGAATGAAACAAAATCAAGAATATATCATAATAAACAATATTTCAGAGAATATAACAACTCACAGTATGAAAAAAGTAATGACATATTCAGCTAGTGCTAATTATCAAGTTATAATATTTTTAGTATGTTTAATATGACAATGTCTAAGGATGCTGTTCATTTTGAATAAATGATTTTCCACTTATTTAATACTATAGAGCTAAATAGTAATATTTTAAACCCTTGAATTTAACCTACTCTTCAATAAGTATACCACTGAATATCTAAGGGTCTTATTCAACTAACACGCATGGTCAGATTTATACCCAGTACAATATAAATCTTGTGAAGATGTCAACTCTTAAGGCTTTGTTCTGGCTATTCTACTCTAAATTATACCTAAATCAATCCAAAAGAATCAACAGAAGGATAGCACAGCGGTGCTGAATATCAAATGGCATCATGTATTTTAAATGGTATCCCCTAACAAGTTTAAAAGACAATTCAGTGGTCACTGGCTGAAATAAAAAATGGAAAACATCTATTAATTCTCTTACTCCCAACTCTGACTAAATAAACCACACAAGGAAGAAAGCAGAACTCCCCAAAACAAAGACTAGGAAAAGAAATGACAGTAGAAAAAAAATTACAACAAATTTCAGAAGACATTAAGTAAATGGACAAGTAGTAACTAATTTAGGCTTCAATTTTTTCTACTATGTGAGATCTATGGGCTTCCCTGGTGGCTCAGAGGTTAAAGCGTCTGCCTCCAATGCGGGAGACCTGGGTTCGATCCCTGGGTCGGGAGGATCCCCTGGAGAAGGAAATGGCAACCCACTCCAGTATTCTTGCTTGGAGAATCTCATGGACTGAGGAGCCTGGTGGGCTGCAGTCCATGGGGTCACAAAGAGTCGGACACGACTGAGTGACTTCACTTACTTACTTACTTATGTGAGATCTACAAGGCAAGGAACCCAGTGAGAAGAAAGCCAATTCATTCATAAACCATGGTATAAAAGTCAGGAACTAGAGACAGCAGGGACCTCTGAAGGTAGGGTTGAAAACGTAGGAAAACAAGATGGTTGGTTGAATGAACAGTCATTATTAGTAATAACAACAGTCTGTATTAGTATAATCAGACTTTCCAGATTTTCTGTTTTGCCAACTTACAGAGATTAAAGTGATGGCTTTCCCCCAGTTCTGGCAGAACCCAGAAGGATTAAATTTTAAAGATATTAAACCTGGGCTTGGGGGTATTAGGTAAAACTTCAGGTGACAATAAAAAGCTGAGAACAGGGGCAGGGGGAGGACCCAGACATGCATTTAAATCAATGCCTGCAACTGAACGTTGAGTCTCTGAGTCTTCCCCAATCAGCTCTCATAACACTAGTTGTCAGGCTTAGATCCCACATATGGGACACGGCCAGCCCTTCACTCAATTAGCCAATAAAAAGCCTACCAATCAACAAGCTCCAGCCATCTGCAAGAAACTTCCAATTTTTAACCCCTCCTTCCAAATATAAACAGATACTCAAAGACCATAAGACATTCCAGAACAATTTTGAACATGACAGTGATTAAAACAAAAAGGAAGAGGGAGACTCAGAAAATAAATAACGCAAAGTGCAAATTTAAGCATAAAAGCTATTAATGTTCTTAAAAAGATATTACACAACCATGACACACAACTGCTATGAAAATGGAGCTTTCAAAGAAGTCTTAATTTTTTTTTAAGTTGATATAAAAATTTAACAAAAGGGTTAAAAGAGAAAAGTAAGAGAAAAATCAGGAAAACTGTATAATCCAGCCATCTGCAAGAAACTTCCAATTTTTAACCCCTCCTTCCAAATATAAACAGATACTCAAAGACCATAAGACATTCCAGAACAATTTTGAACATGACAGTGATTAAAACAAAAAGGAAGAGGGAGACTCAGAAAATAAATAACGCAAAGTGCAAATTTAAGCATAAAAGCTATTAATGTTCTTAAAAAGATATTACACAACCATGACACACAACTGCTATGAAAATGGAGCTTTCAAAGAAGTCTTAATTTTTTTTTAAGTTGATATAAAAATTTAACAAAAGGGTTAAAAGAGAAAAGTAAGAGAAAAATCAGGAAAACTGTATAAAATAAATGGAAAGGGAGAGATAAAAGTTAAAGAATCATTCAAAGAAATCCAACATCTTTACTAGAGTTTCTTTTTACACTGTAGGGAGTCCTGGTCAGGGAACTAAGACCCTGCATGCCATGTGGCATGGCCAAAAAAAAAAAAAAAAAAAACACATACAGAAAACTAGTGGTTATGAAAGGGGAGAAGGGAGGGGGAGAAAATTAGAGGTATGAGATTAAGAGATACAAGCAAACTACTATGGATAAAATAGATATGCAACAAGGATATAGCTGTTAACCAAATGTGGTTCAAGCCCACTCAGGGATGCATTTCACCCTTTGGGTTTCTTTGGTGGCTCAGACAGTAAAGAATCTACCTGCAATGCAGGAGACCTGAGTTCAATCCCTGCGTTGGGAAGATCCACTGGAGAGGGGAATGGCAATCCACTCCAGTATTCTTGCCTGGAGAATTCCATCAACAGAGGAGCCTCATGGGCTACAGTCCATGGAGTCACAAACAGTCGGACACGACTGAGTGACTAACACTAATCTAACTAACCCAAGGCTATATCACAAGGCACAGAGAATCATGGCCATTACCTTATAATAACTTCTAATGGAGTATCATCTGTAAAAAATATGGAATCACTATGCTATAAATATGAAACTAATACAGCAGATCAGCTATAATTCAGTTAAAAAAAAAAGAAGAGATGTATCTGAACTACTAAGGTTTAGAATTCTATAGAGAGTTTAGCTTCTATATAATAAGAATATAAAATTGTTTGAGGAGGGTAACAAGACACTACAATGCTTAACTATAAATAATATTTTTATCAGTGTAACTGAAAGCAAATACTGATTTAAGTAAAAAGTTGTCTCCTAGGGTGGGACGAGTTGACAGGGTAGCACAGAAGCACACACACTACCACATGTAAAACAGATAGCTAATGGGAAGCTGCTGTATAACACAGGGAGCTCAACCCAGTACTATG
>SJXQ01003622.1:462646-647352 GCA_006408695.1 Aepyceros melampus | reverse complement strand
GAGAGTTGGACTGTGAAGAAGGCTGAGCGCAGAAGAATTGATGCTTTTGAACTGTGGTGTTGGAGAAGACTCTTGAGAGTCCCTTGGACTGCAAGGAGATCCAACCAGTCCATTCTGAAGGAGATCAGCTCTGGGATTTCTTTGGAAGGAATGATGCTAAAACTGAAGCTCCAGTACTTTGGGCACCTTATGCGAAGAGTTGACCCATTGGAAAAGACCCTGATGCTGGGAGGGATTGGGGGCAGGAGGAGAAAGGGACGACCGAGGATGAGATGGCTGGATGGCATCACAGACTCAATGGACGTGAGTCTGAGTGAACTCCGGGAGTTGGTGATGGACAGGGAGGCCTGGCGTACTGCGATTCATGGGGTCGTAAAGAGTCGGACACGACTGCACGACTGAACTGATCTCTATTAAAAAAATTTTTTTCCAAGTATATAAAGAGGATTTCAACAAACATTCTCTAATGATCTAAAATCCTTTCTAAATCAGAGGTGAGATCTAATAGTGTTAGCTGTAAACGGAAAACAAATTCATAAATTAATATTAATGATGTTTTGAAGGATACATTGCAAAAGACAAAACAAGCAGGCACCAGACTAAGCTGATATTCATTTCTTGTGTGGGCTTCATAAAACTGTAGTAGACTTCAGTTACTAGATAGACAACTGTAGCAGCCACTGTGAAATCCACCAGCCACTGGTATTCTGGAAAGTAATGCAATGCTGAAAAATAAAGGTTTAAGAAACAAAGTTTTACTTAAACTGAAAAACAGGTTTAGGAAGATTTATCTATAATTAACTTCAAATGTGAGATTTTATTGTTTGATGATTTGCCATGTAAGGTGTGCAAATATGAGAATTCAAAATGTGAGAAATAGATTGAGAATATTAGCATCTAAAACTAAACTTTAATACACTGTAAATTAAATAATAAAACTGAAATGATTACCAAAAATTATTTAAATGGTTGTTAAAAATATAATTGCAAAATGAGTTGGTATTTTTTTAAATGATTAGCTTTCACAGAAATTATAAATCATTACTTTAAAAAAAACAATCTGAGCAATAATATTTTAGCTTTAGAATATAACTTGATAGAGTGCTATACAGATTTACTTATATTCATTTCTATGAAACTAGAGAGTTGGGCTTCATGTCACATATTACTAACCTTACTAACAGAGGATCAGAAATTTTGTGAGTTACTTACTGCAGGCTAAAATAATAAATTAAGTAAATATACTTTTTATTCTCTAGAAGAAAAGTTCAAGAAATGCCTATCAATTCTCCATAAAACCATACTCCTTCAACAAACTAATCCATCCTTAAGGGTTGACATTAAAATTAACATTGTCTCAAAGTATAATTCCATTCCCTTTTCTTGGATATTCTGGTTTATTTCTGCCAGAGAATAGTCTCAAAGATCAATATCATTTTGCAAAAGACCTTCTAGAAATGTAGAAATATATCATGTACCAGAACACCATTTTCCCATGTTCTCACTGGCACATAATAAAATGATCTACATTACTCTGGGAAATTTTTAGTTGTAAAATATAACACCTGAGGATATTTTAAAATCAGAATTTACAAAGGAAAAAAAAGGCTTTTAAAAATAAATACCACTCAAAATAAGAGTTATTTAAAATATGAAAATAAACTAACCAAACTTATATCTTCATGAGGTGACAGGAAAAATTCCAGTTCCTTTGATAATTAGGTATATTCTTTATTCATGTCAGTTTAACACACTTACTTTGCCTTCAAGCTATTTTAACTGCTTTAGGTTTTTTGTTGTAATAGACCTAATAACTTCTGAACATCAGTGTAAAAGATCTACCCTTAAGTAGTTGAAGAAATCCTACTCTGTAGAACCCTCTCCTCCCCGTAGTCATTCAGTTGAACTTTTTAAATAACCTTCTGGAAGGACAGCAGAGAAATGGATGGAACAGACAGACAAATACCTGTTTATCTACAGATAAAGTTATTTCAGTTTTTACTAACAAAAGTTAAAGTAAATGTTCTAATTCTCCATGCCTGCCCACATTCACACAGGCCCAGGGAACTCATTCACAGCAAACAGACAGGTGACATTCAAATGTTCTTATGTCCTTTAAGAGATTTGTCTAACAGATAGCTAACACAAACTGAAAGACTTTTAAGATAGTTATTAGGCTATCAATAATACATACATTCAATAAAAGAACAAATTATACATATTCTTGGTTATACATATAACTCAAGTATTACATTCTTCTTTATGTATTCAATAATGTAATTATATACATGCCTCTCAATAGAATACTGCACTAAAAACTGAGAATTCATCAATTCCAGTGATTTGTATTAGCCTCCTGAGAGCACCTTAAGGGCAGGAAGAAAACCCTCTACTTTTACCTAAACAGAGAAACAGAGCATACATTCACAAATGATTACATAAACATAAATAACATCTCTCTCTCTTACTCTGATTAACTAGAATAATCTTGATGTTACACAATCAGTTATTTAACAAGTGCGATTTGCAATTTATTGTTCAAAATTGTAAAACAAAATACTGAATAAGTATTTTGAATACTGAAGCCACACTACCCCTAACTTCAATTTTTTAAGTTCATTAAGTAGCCTTATTCTCACTAAATGTCTCTACCACATTCAGAATTATTTAACTCCTCTATCTACAAAGTTGGGGGAAAAAAAGTCAGTAATAGTTACATACCTCATAGAACTGTGAGGGCAACATAATACAAATAAAGCACATATAACAATGTCTGATAAGTAGTCAATTTAAACTATTATTAAGGTTGACTAGCTAATAATTATCCATTAAACATCAGTTATTAGTAAGAACAGCAAAATTCTGTTTTAGAAATCAGGAAACGTGTGTAAGTATTCTTGTACAAGTACCCCACCTATCAGATTAACAAAACAAATGAGATAACTAATCAAAAAGTTTAAGTGCTTTTACCTGTTTTAAATTCTACATGAAAAATAGTTAAAAAGAAAAAAAAAGGGATGAGGTAACCAGTCTCAATAGTCTGAATAACATTAGACAACGAATGTATATTGTTCATCACTGACACTTTGTAGGATACCCTTTCCATATATATATATACACACATACATACAATCTTGTAAATGTAGCATCAACTTTCAAATGTATTGAAGCCACCTTGTTTCATAAAGTAATTCTTTATGAGATGTGAAGTGACTATATATTAAGATTTTTCTATGGTGGTGTGATTTAATCCAAGAAGGACCAAATTACATAATGATACATTATATAGCATTACTAAAATTACTTTTTAAATGTCATTTTAATTTCTTATCATGTGAAACTGTAGTTCTTAAACCTAGTCAAAAAATCAGAACCATGTGGAACATTTTAAAAAATACAAATTCCCAGAAACCACTCTAGATTTACTGAATCATCAAAGGTAGGTATATAAGAGAATCTTTATCTTTAAAGAGCTGCTTAAGTGGTTCTGATATACAGCCAGGTCTGAAAACTAGTGTTCTAAACAGTATCACCTTAGATGCTTTTCGCTTCTGGGATTTGAATAATTTCATATAAATTTCACTTTAAATTTAAAATCATTATAGTTATATAATTTTAAACACTAATATACAGGGGGAAATTTGATTGACTTATTCAGAGATATCCAATAAAATCTTGAATAGTTTTCTACTTCTAATCCAATTCATCATTCTAAAACCATTTTCCTTTCTACTAAATATAACATAAAGTTGAATTGCTTTAAATATAGGTAGCTTAATACAAACATACAGATGCATTTCTACAAGCAACATTATAAAACATGTAAACTGATACAGATGGCAACTTATAATTTGATAGTAAAAACTGTAACCTCAGCATATACAAAAACTGTGTAACAAACTTGCATAAGACAGCCTCTTCTGAAAAATGAGGAAAACAAGACTTATTAATAAGTTAGGTGGATAGAAAAACAAATTCAATTCAGATGAAGTCATTTTGAGCTTCTAGCTCTGAGAAAGATATCAGAGTCTGTATAATGGACTTAATGATTAGGAAAACAAAAGAATCTAACAACAAAAGATAAATTCAAGTACTTTCACTAGCATAATATAAAACTGAGATTTACAGAACACTTTACCCAGATTTCCCTTACCTAAAGTATCCACTTCTGTAACTGACTTTGTTTCTAGATGGAGGTCAATATCCTTTGGAATGGTTAGTGGCTTACTTTCAATGTGACCATTATATTTCCTATAAAAATCAGACAAGTGACACAAAAAACAAGTTACCCTCACTGTTATTCAAGTGTTTGTATCAAACTAACTACAAATGAGGTTATATATTTCACAGTGAAAAAGAGGCAGAAGTTCTACTATTTTATCAAAAAGGAGGTAAGGCACTAAAAAGTAGTTTTCAAAAGGGGAACTACAAAATACAGATGTAAATTATTAAGAGAACATACAGATGACCAGGAAAAGAGTTACCTATACTAGTGACAGAAACAAAATCTTGACTGCTAGCTTACCATTTCACCCCATTTTTTCCTGCTCTCTTCTGGAGATTTAAAGATAGCCCTAACATCTCTTTCCTGAGGCACACAAGTAAAAGGAAATGAAGACAAAATACATTTCACTTTGAAATTATACACGTACACACATACATACATATAAACAGACCTGTAGCTATAAACAAATCAGAACTGAAAATATATATGAAGATTTATGTGCATGAGAAATTCAGAAATGTGCAAGGCCAGTTCAGAGCTGCTTTTACAAAGAATCATGGGTGGAGGAAAACAACAGAATTCTTCAGGCACAATCAAACATAAATCAAAAGCCATAAACTAAGTTTCAGTAACAATAATTATAACACCAATAAATGACTTTGTGTTTATCCTTTAATAAGTATAAACTGGGAAAATCTCAATAAAAATTTTAATTCATGTCAATAAATCAATAATAATTACTGCTACTAAAACAGGACAGTGCTGTTAATGTAACTTTTTGTAAATGTAAAGCATTTTCAACATATAAAAATTATTATAAAAATAAAATTATTGGATACAAGGCATATAATAAAAATTCAAATGTTTATAAAATAAATACTATACTACTTAAGCTCACAAATGTTGACCATGGTAGTTGTGAGAGGCAAATGCAGAGTAGTTAAAAAGAAATGTAGAAACTAAAAATTGACCTGGATTAAAATTCTGACTCTAATAGCTATGTGAACTTGAGCAATTCATTTAACACCTCTAAGCAACACCTTCCTTATGCAAAATATAAATTAAATTAATAATGAATATTTAGGGTTATTGCATGGATTAAATAAGACTGTATAAAAGTACTTTGAAAATTTTAACATTTGACAGAAATATTTTATTAAAGAATATAACCAGTGGAATACAAAGGAGGATTTACACTTAATATTCCAATGACCTTCAAGGTATACTGTAATAATAAGTGAAAAAGAAAATGGTGGCCAAATCAGAAAAGAGACTTTTAAAACTTCCAATTTCATTTCAAATAATCATTAATGTTCAAAAAAACTTTTCAGTACCTATAAATCCATTCACCCACAATAATATAATTTTTATGATATACATGAGGAAATGTTGTCACTGACATTTTACAATATATTAGAATCTCAGATTCAGATCCTAAGACATTCTCCCCAGTTAAGGAAACTAAGGCCCACTTAGAGAGGCTAACTGACGTGTACTGTCTATGAAGATTCAATATAAATAAGGACATAAAATTTTGAAGCTGGAAGAATCTTTCAAAATTACTATGTTTGGTCCTTCTTCATAGATGAGGCTGCTGGAGTCTATTCAGTGAGGTTTATTAATAGGCAATTTTCTTCATAAACTTTGAATATAATATTTAAGAGCCTGTACAGGATCTAAGAAGTTACACTGTTCACTCTTTTTATTAAAAAAAAAGAGAGAGAGAAAAGAGGTAAAAAGCAAATGAATTTGCCAATTTCTGAGTGGTAGCAAAATCTGGAAAAGAACCCAAACCAACTGCTATCTTTAAATGAGTTGCAGACATGAGTTATGGGTCTCTCAACCCCCCACTAACAATTTCAAGTAAAATTATCATTTTTGTGTTTATATATTAGATTACTACATATTGGGCGCTCTTAAAGGGCAATTCAATATTATTTTAGATCATGGATTTTTATTTCAGATTTTCCAACTGTTTATAGAATAATCAGTATATGTTACTTTAACCAAAGTACCAAAATATATTTCCATAAATTCTGTAAAATATTTAACACTTTACAAACTGAACAATATAACTTACCTGTCTTTTCTGCTTTTCCCTTTTTGCTGCTTTCCTGCAAGAATTCTTAATTCTTCTTCTGTAGGATGTTGATACCATCTCAAACTAAGAAAAAAATTTATTCTTTTTAAATAAAGAATTAAAACCACCAGAATTATTCACTTACTCTACAAACATTTATTGAGTTTCCTAATTGGGAAGACACTGCAGGGAAATATCAGCTGAAAAACTCTAACCTGAACAGATACAACTGCTTAAGCCTTAATTTAGATTCAAATTCAGCAAACACCCATCAAGCACTTACTAGATGCCAGACTCTACAATGTTGTTAGTACGTGTTTCTCTTACAACTGATACACTATTAATATATATTAAGTTCCTACTGTCTTACTTTAACAATAAATGGTGTGACCTCTGCAGGCAAGCTTGCAGGAACACATTCAAATTCTCTACCCATCCTTCATTTACACAGAAGGAATTGTTATTTGTCTTAAAAAGAGTCTCTGAATGCCCTCAAAACTACAAGTGGTCTTTGCTTTTCTTTCCTTCCTTAATTTAGCTGGAGAATTTTCAAACTTGATGTAAGAATTAGAGTGAATTGCTGTATTAACAAAACCCTTTACTCTTAACCATACCTAATCCTCTTTGGTTAGGGTTCCAAAAACATCTGATTGTATTTACCTCTACTACCCAGTCAAAATATCCAGACAAGTCATTATTCCTTCCCAAGCACCCACCTGCTCATTCACAATTTCCTGTCTCACCTGAACTTCTGTCAGCCACCTAAGTTTGATATTTGGGTTTTACCTTCAACATGCCCTTTCCATATATCAGCATTAATTCTGTTCTTTACCTCTTAAAAGTTCCAAACTTGCCTACTTCCTTAAAGGACCTCAGTTCAGCATATCGTCCTCTCTAGCTGACTATAGCAAAACTCCTCTTCTCCCCTAGACTCTCTCCTAAACACATTCTAATCCCACATTTATTTTTTTCCATAAGGTAGATCCTATCAAGGCATATATGCCTGCATAAATCCTTTTCAAGACTCCTCACAGAGTAAAGAAGTAAGGTAGCTAAGCAAAGACACCAACCAATATCCTGTTGTGAAAAAGAAACAGACACCTCACACTGAAAGATCTTCCAAATTTTCAACCACAAAAATCTAGATTTTTAAAGTGAAATACCTCATTTTTTAAAAAATGCTACTGCTGATTTTCTGTTTTAAAAATATTGCTGAACTGGCAATGTGAGTAATGACCAAATATTTAGTGATATAAGAAATTGTTAAAATTTTCTGTGATAATGGGATTATAGTAACTTTTTTAAAGTTCATATATTTTAGAGATATACACTGAAATATCTATGAATGAAATAATATTTGCTACAAAATAATGTTGGGGGGAAGAGAGGAAGGGAATACAGATGAAACAAACTGGCCACCAGCTATTGTAATGACTGTGTGGGAGCTCATAATATTTGTTACATATTCATGGTATCATTCTGTCTGTTCTTTGTGTATGTTTAAACATTTACATTAAAGCTAAAATTTACACATTACAATGCCATATATGGAGTTTGTGACCTCTTATTTTAATAGCTTTTCACAGTCTACTGTCTACTTCATCAGACTCAAGAATTCCCTTTTTGGGGGTGGAAGATTCCTGAGAGGAGGGACATAGTACATTATGGCTGATTAATGTTGATGTAGGCAGAAACTAACATGATACTGTAGAGCAATATCTTCCAATTAAAAAAAGAACCACCCTTTTGAACATACCTTCTACCTAGACTAAGTGACATTTATTCCACAAATTCTTGCATCCCTTGGCATTTTTGCATATATCCTTCCCTCTACTTGAAATACCTGTGCGGCTACTGGCAAATTTCTAATTTACTTTTGATGCTTTATAAGGCAATCTCTCTGTGGTATAACAAAGAATACATCTGGTTACTGCCCCACTTATAGCTTCAGGATGGAGGTGGGTCACCAGAAATACCATCCAATTAGAACTGGAACTTTCAGCCAGAATGGACCTCCAGGAATGGGAAGGGTAAAATCGTGCCTATGAAATGAAACTCCATAAAAATCTCTAGACATCGAAGCTCTGAGGAGCTTCCTAGCTGTTAAACATACTGAAGTACCTGGAGGGTGACATGCCCTGATTCCACAGGGAAAGGACATGGAAACGCTGTGCTCCTTCCCACACCTCATCCAATGTGTAACTTTTATATTAATAAAACTGTGATCACTGCACTTGCTTTGGTTCTAACTGTTATACAGAATTACTGAACCTGACGGGGTCATGGAAATACTGGTTGTCAAAAGTAAGGCCCAGGGATCCCAAGAACTTGCAGCTGGCATCCAAAGCCTGTGCATTCTTATGGAGGATTTTGCTTTTAACTGATGGAATTTGAGCTAACTCCAGGTAACTAGTGTCAAAATTGAACTGCAGTTGGTATCAGACTGATTGGGGTAAAATGGAATATTCCTCTAGCTGCCAGATCTTTGGAGTAAAGATTCTGTGACTTATTCCTGTATACTTCAAAACTAGTACAGTTACTGGCATATAGTAAGTGCTCAAAAAAGATCAATGAATGAATGCAGTTCTCCTCTTACAGGTTTTAAAATAAAGTATAATCCCAACCCAAATGCCCTAAACTATACTTTATACAGATAAGGAGGCACTTCCTGAAATTTCAGTTGAAGTCCAGAATTTTAACTTACAGTCGATTCTTGTTATTCGCGGTAGTTATGCTCTTAAAGTCGCCGCGAACACTGAACCATTGCTCCTAGGGGAAATACATGGTTAGGTGCCCACGAGCCTCCAGTCACAACATCTTCAATCAATCAATACAGACCCTTGTTTTATGTGTGTTTCTGTTTAAAGATACCTTAACATGTACTGTTGATTCATTAATATTAAATTCATGGTCAACAGTAATAAAACTCGGGTGTGAACGAAACATCTAATAACTGTAATCTTAAGTATAGTATTTTCCTGGTATCTGAATATTTCTAGTGAATCTTCTCCATAGGGCACATCATAACCTTCTTGAGCTTAGGAACACCAGCTATCAAGCACTGCAGCACTATACTTGGGGGCCATTTTGAACAACAAAGTCACCAAACAAGCAAAAATGTGAAAAGATGGACTAGTTAGACCACAAAAAGGACACCTGATTACAATATGAGACGTACAGCAAGAAGGTTTCAGCTGGGAACCTAGGCCTCAACTGGGAACAGTTCAGTTCAGTCGGGCAGTCATGTCCGACTCTTTGCATCCCCATGAATCGCAGTACGCCAGGCCTCCCTGTCCATCACCAACTCCCGGAGTTCACTCAGACTCACACCCATTGAGTCCATGATGCCATCCAGCCATCTCATCCTCGGTCGTCCCTTTCTCCTCCTGCCCCCAATCCCTCCCAGCATCAGGGTCTTTTCCAATGAGTCAACTCTTCGCATAAGGTGCCCAAAGTACTGGAGCTTCAGCTTTAGCATCATTCCTTCCAAAGAAATCCCAGGGTTAATCTCCCTCAGAATGGACTGGTTGGATCTCCTTGCAGTCCAAGGGACTCTCAAGAGTCTTCTCCAACACCACAGTTCAAAAGCATCAATTCTTCGGCACTCAGCCTTCTTCACAGTCCAACTCTCGCATCCATACATGACCACAGGAAAAACCATAGCCTTGACTAGACGGACCTTAGTCGGCAAAGTAATGTCTCTGCTTTTGAATATACTATCTAGGTTGGTCATAACTTTTCTTCCAAGGAGTAAGCGCCTTTTAATTTCATGGCTGCAGTCACCATCTGCAGTGATTTTGGAGCCCAAAAAAACAAAGTCTGACACTGTTTCTACTGTTTCCCCATCTATTTCCTATGAAGTGATGGGGCCAGATGCCATGATTTTCGTTTTCTGAATGTTGAGCTTTAAGCCAACTTTTTCACTCTCTTCTCTCACTTTCAACAAGAGGCTTTTTAGCTCCTCCTCACTTTCTGCCATAAGGGTGGTGTCATCTGCATATCTGAGGTTATTGATATTTCTCCCAGCAATCTTGATCCCAGCTTCTTTTTCTTCCAGTCCAGCGTTTCTCATGATGTACTCTGCATAGAAGTTAAATAAGCAGGGTGACAATATACAGCCTTGACGTACTCCTTTTCCTGTTTGGAACCAGTCTGTTTTCATGTCCAGTTCTAACTGTTGCTTCCTGACCTGCATATAGATTTCTCAAGAGGCAGGTCAGGTGGTCTGGTATTCCCATCTCTTTCAGAATTTTCCACAGTTTATTGTGATCCACAGAGTCAAAGGCTTTGGCATAGTCAATAAAGCAGAAATAGATGTTTTTCTGGAACTCTCTTGCTTTTTCCATAATCCAGGGAAGAAGACTTCCCTGGTGGCTCAGACGGTAAAGCATCTGCCTACAATGTGGGAGACCTGGGTTCAATCCCTGGGCTGGGAAGATCTCCTGGGGAAGGAAATGGCAACCTACTTCCAGTATTCCTGCCTGGAAAATCCCATGGATGGAGAAGCCACCCATGGGGTCACAAAGAGTCAGACTCAATTGGGAACAAGCCACTCAAATTTGTTACCACTCTGCATATATTCTATAGATGACTTCAAAAGCACCACAAGTATGACTTTTGGGATTACAAATAAATTTTAGCAATTAGGCAAATCACAAGTACAGAATCTACAAATAATGAGGACTGAGTATATAACATTTAGGAGAACACATAAGCAATAACTCATTTATAAAGACTAAAATTAGTTGTTTATTTCTTTGAGGAAATAATTCTCAGTGAAAGAATCTTAGTACTACAGGAAAACTTAAGTTACATTTAGAGTCCTACGATAATGAAATATTTTAAGACCCCTACATTTTCTAGGATCTATTTTCTTCTAAAATATTCTCATATTTAATTGTGTGAATCTATTTTTCTAAATACCTCTAATTCTGGTATTTAAATCCATAGGCATTAATAAGATCACCTGACAGGAAAACAAAACATAGTAGTAGACTAAACAGTTAATAAGGAAGTGGGAAAAAACAGGAAAACTGAGTTTATGAGAACAAGTATGTAACAAATTCAGCACTGAAGGAAAAACAGAAAAATAAGCCAAACCTAAGGAATGGATATGGAAGGGGCTTTGCTATTTAAAAAGGAAGGGAGGCAGAGTTGTGACTCTTGTTTATTTGTTATTATTTTTAATGGGAAACATTTTTAAAATGTGCGTGTGTACTAATAGGAATAATCCTACAGATATAAAGCAATTCATGGCATGGAAGACGGGAAATGGCCAAAGAGGCAAAGTCTGGGTGAAGGTTAGAGAGGATGGGCTACAGCCCACAAGTGCAGCTATTGGGTCTTGATGGCGAGAGATTTCCTCCATAGGCCAAAATTATAAAATGTAAACACTAAAAAACAAAAAACATAAGTGGCATGAAGATGAGAGGGAGAACAAAAACAAAAAACAAAGAGAGGCTGCACGTGCAACTAGGGCTAGGGGTTTGACGGCATGAAGATGAGAGAGGGAGAGGTTCCTGCATTAAGAGTTTAGAGCGAGGCTGAGGTAGGAATGTGTAAATGAAGAGAGGTTTGGGGCCCAAAAAGCTGGATGAAATTACAACACACAAAGACTTCTAGGCTGCATGGAGTAGCCATCTAAGGATGTGAAAACAAAGGAAAACCTATTAATAACGGTATAGTTACACACTTTTCTTCAACAGCCACTGCTTGTAGAATTTGATTTCATATGATTCCCATCTACCATACTTTAAGTTCTGGCCTAAATTTCTGGTCTCTTCCTTTGCAAAATGACTTGGAACCTGCTTCCCGTGCTGCACTTTGTTGTCGTTCGTCAGGCGTGAAGTCACGTCAGACTCCTTGTGACCCCATGAACTGTAGCATGCCAGCCTTCCCTGCTCCTCACCATCTCCCTGAGTTGGCTCAAAATCATGTCCACGGAATCAGTGACGCCATCCAACCATCTCATCCTGTTGCCCCCTTCTCCTCTCGCCCTCAATCTTTTCTAGCATTAGGGTCTTTTCCTCTTTGCATCAGGTGGCGAAAGTAGTGGAGCTTCAGCTTCAACACCAGTCCTTCCAATGAATATTCAGGGTTGATTTCCTTTAGGATGGACTGGTTGGATCTCCTTGCAGTCCAAGGGACTCTCAAGAGTCTTCTCCAACACCACAGTTCAAAAGCATCAATTCTTTGGTGCTCAGCTTTCTTTATGGTACAACTTACATCCACACACGATTACTGGAAAACCCATAGTTTTGGCTATATGGACCTTTGTCGGCAAAGTAATGTTTTTCCTTTTTAATATACTATACAGTTTTGTCATAGTTTTTCTTCCAAGGAGCAAGCATCTTTTAATTTCATGGCTGCAGTCACTACTGTCTGCAGTGATTTTGGAACCCAAGAAAATAAAATCTGTCACTGCTTCCACTGCTGTGCTAAGTCGCTTCAGTCGTGTCCGACTCTGTGCGACCCCATAGACAGCAGCTCACCAGGCTCCCCCGTCCCTGGGATTCTCCAGGCAAGAACACTGGAGTGGGTTGCCACTTTCTTCTCCAATGCGTGAAAGTGAAGTCGCTCAGTCATATCCGACTCTTAGCAACCCCATGGACTGCAGCCCACCAGCTCCTCCGTCCATGGGATTTTCCAGGCAAGAGTACTGGAGTGGGGTGCCACTGCCTTCTCTGCTGCTTCCAGTATTTCCCCTTTTATTTGCCATGAAGTGATGATCTTAGTTTTTGAATGTTGACTTTCAAGCCAGCTTTTTCACTCTCTTCTTTCACTTTCATCAAGAGGCTCTTTAGTTTTTCTTCACTTTCTGCCATTAGAGAGGTATCATCTGCCTATCTGAGGTTGTTGATATTTCTCTCAGGAATCTTGATTCCTGCTTGTGAGTCATCCACCCCAGCATTTCATGCATCACCAACTCAACAGACATGAGTTTGAATAAACTCCAGGAGTTGGTGATGGACAGGGTGGCCTGGTGTGCTGCGGTTCATGGGGTTGCAAAGAGTCGGACACGACTGAGCGACTGAACTGAATTCTGCATATAACTTAACTAAGCAGGGTGACAATATACAGCCTTGATGTACTCCTTTCCCAATTTTGAACCAGTTCGTTGTTCCATGTCCAGTTTTTTGTTACTTCTTGTCCTGCATACAGACTTCTCGGGAGGCAGGTAAGGTGGCCTGGCATCCCCATCTCATTAAGAATATTCCATAGTTTGTTGTCAACTACACAGTCAAAGGAGGAGAAGCAGATAGTTTTTTGGAATTCCCTTGCTTTTTCTACGATACAGTATATATTGGCGCTTTGATCTCTGGTTCCTTTGTCTTTTCTAAATCCAGATTGTACATCTGGAAGTTCTCAGTTCATGTACTGCTGAAGCCTAGCTTGAAGGAATTTGAGCATAATCTTGCTAGTATGTGAAATGATTGCAACTGTATGGTAATTTGAACGTCTTTGGCACTGCCTTTCTTTGGGATTGGAATGAAAACGGACCTTTTCCAGTTCTGTGGCCACTGCTGAGTTTCCCAAATTTGCTGGCATATTGAGTACATAAGGGATTTGATTTAGGTCATACCTGAATGACCTAGTGGTTTTCCCTACTTTCTGCAATCTGAGCCTAAATTTTGCAATAACTGGCTGATGCACTAGGCCTTTCAAATATGGGCTTAGAAAACAGATATAAAAGTTTATTAGTCTTAGTTTTGATGTTAAGGATAATAGTTACAAAAATACAATTAAAGACAAATGCTTCATGTTAAACAAAAGTAGCATGATGTAAAACTACACATAAAATAATCACATCCATGAGGGGGAAATATGAAAAGATTAGAAGGAAATACAACAAAATTTACACAGAGACTGTCTTTAGGTGAAAGGAATACAGTTTGTTATCTCTTATTTTTTCTCCTTATTAATTTATTGTCTTTTTCTACATCACAAGCATGTATTGTGCTAATAATTAAAAAAAAAAAGAGTAAGTACTAATAGAATTTACAACAAAACCAAACCTCCTGCATTTTAAGTTAAACAGTATCTTCTGACATTTATTTTGGCTACTTTCACTTTAATTCAGATAGTCAGAAGTGTCTCAGACAACAAAGCCAACTGTGTTAAACTCCACTAAATCACTGAAATAATTTTTCAGTAATTTTCTTGCATAAACCTCTTACATAAAATATCAGGCTACAAACTTTCTTACGAAGGCAGTTTCAAGACCACTAAAAAAAAATACTAGAAAATACAGTTGACCTAGATTCATAAAAACAAAAAAAAATTTAAACAGTAATGTTATTTAAAGTGAACTACTTAAAAATTTTTTTAGAAGTAAAAATTTCAGAAATTTAAAATGAAAATCTAAACATGAACAAATATGGAAAAGCTGGGTATTGAGAGAAAGCTAAAAACAGCTTTGATACATAAATAATCATACAAAACTCATTCACAATATAGGTCATAACACAGTTTTGGTTTCTATTCTAAATCTCAAAGTAATAATTTAGATGTGAAAAAAAAAAACTTAAAGAGAAAACAAACACCACCTAAAACCTAGAAAATCTTTCAGTACCAGTAACTAAAATATTGTTTATTACATATATATTAATACATTCTCTTGTTACTTATTGGAAACTTTACTAGAATATCATGACATTCGGGAACGGATAAGACAGCTAAGGCAGAAGAGCAAGGGCTCAGGCATTGGGCAGTAGCTGAAGGTGTGAACCTTTCCCTTAGGTCACAGGTCCCACCTACTGTGCATCTGAATAGTAGGTTTCTCTCACCAAAGGGAATTCGCAAATTCTTGGATCAGGCAACATGCGAAAGAGGAAAGGCAAAAAGAATTAAGAGCAATTGAACAGGGTGTTGTCACATCCTCTTTACCCAATATAGGATGAGACAAAATCAGAATAAATCCAACCATAATATATTTTGAGTCAGGGACATATGAAGGGAAGTATCAGACCAAAGTGAGAGCCTAGGGAGATGAAGGGGTAGAGAAAAATGCATAAGGTTTGAGCTGAACAATCAGGAGAACAGAAAGCAGGTTCAGCAAGGAAGCTATAAACGACAAAAAGCCAACTCTTGCTCCTCATGCAAAACCCACTATTCAAATGTACAAAGAATGTAACCTAACCACTTACCTCTCCATGAAAAGAGGGGCCAAGCAAACTTCAAAACAAAAAGGAACTTTAATTACAATAGAAAGCAGAGAATACTCTGGCTACAAAGCAGTGGTATGCTGGACACGATAAAGAACTAACATCTGTAGGTGATCTGAGCAATGGTTAGAACAAATGATCAGAGTAAAGGTACAGAGAAACCAACTTCCCACAATCCTTCTTTCCTTTGGAGAGGAAGGGATGGGAAGAGCAACCTGAGCACTAGACTCTACATCTGAGTTCTTCAAGGTCAGTAATTGGCTCACAGGTAACAACAAGAAAGATCTTGTTTCATAAATTCTTATTAAAGCAGGAATGCCTCAACAGTCTAATAAACAGGCATGTAAGAAAAGGAAAATAACATTTTCTAGGAGAAAAACATTTTTCTATTATAAAAAAGTAGAAGGATGGAATACAAAATAATTATGACTTAGTAATGTGGAACACATTTAATCTCAAATGGTGAGGAGAGGTATAATTTTAACAGATGATATTTCTTAAACTCTACGTCACACTTAGCATGCTTTGGTACTCAGAAAAATGCCGATGTGCCTTTAAATTTAGAATAAAAGATGACTATAGTCCTAGAGAAGCCAAGTAAAGGGAAACCATATACTTCCTGTTACCTGAGGATATCTTCTAGAAGGTTAAGCACACTAGGAAAAGAAGTAGAAAAAAGAAAACCTGAAATAAATTACTCTGTAACACCACCAGCAGAAGTCACAGTGGTTGTAGAAAAGTTTACTTCCACCAAATTCAAAATTCGGTTTAAATACATTCCAGGACAAGGGTCTGGAGTTTGATGAATAAAACCATACATCAAATAATTACTAGACTATGAGTCAGACTTCCAGGGTAAGAGGCTGGATCTAGCTTCACTTTTCAGTACGTGAACATGAGTAAAGCTATAATTTCTCATCTAAAAATGGAGACAATATTACCTACAACAAAGAAGGACTAGGCACTCATCAATCCTGCTTTCACTTTCCAAGCACAAGGAAAAGTGTATTTCCCAGCCTGCCATGCACTTGTGGTCTGAACCAGTCACAGGGCTCCAGACTATACAATGTGGGCACAAATGATGTATCTACTTCTAAGCCTGGCCCCAAGAATCTCCTGAAAAAACCAGAGCTCATTCTCTCTTTACTTGCCAACTGGCACAGTTCAGTTCAGTTCAGTCACTCAGTCGTGTCTGACTCTTGGTAACCCCATGGACTGCAGCACACCAGGCTTCCCTGTCCATCACCAACTCCAGGAGTTTACTCAAACTCATGTCCATTAAGTCAGTGATGCCGTCCAGCCATCTCATCCTCTGTCGTCCCCTTCTCCTCTCACCTTCAATCTTTCCCAGCATCAGGGTCTTTTCAACTGGCACAGCATCTAACAAAAAGGACTCCAAAGTAGCAGAAGGAACAGAAGAGCCTCAAGACAGAAGCAGCAGCCTAGAATCCCTAAGTAACACTTGAATCATCAGTTTGTGAAGGAGCTACACGGAGAGTTGCCCTACCCCTCTCAGGTACCCTAATTTGACCTTGATTCTTGTCCTGCTGTGACTGACAAACTTTTATTAAGTTCAGACACTGAGATTTCAGAGGTCATAAAATACCCCTATACATGTCTTCTTCCAAGTTCAGAGTGTAGAGATGCAAATGGGGTAATAGAAATAATTTTACCAATACAAAGCTTTTTAACATTGTAAAGGTAATATTAACGGAAATAAACCAAGCTAAAGATTATGCACTTAATTAAAAAACACTTAGATATCTACAATGTTAATTACAAAATAAAAATGTTATTTAAGAAGAACCAGAAAACTAGTCAATTTTTTAATATAAAAAAATTAACAACAACAAAAAAAATCAACAGGCTAATATATAAGCAAAAACTGCGAATTTCTTCAAGGTACTGACTTCAGGAAATTAGCAGGCTTACTTGTTAAGTCAACATAATAGAAACAGGTGCCACTTCACACCTTCCATTCTAAAAGAGACAGAAGTTGATGAGAGATATGGGCAGAAACTAATTAACATGATAAAAAGAGAAGCCATAACTTTTAAGAAAAACATGAATACTTATGATAAAATATTAAGTCAACAGATACCAAAACTAAAGTTTCTTCTGTCATACTTGTGATTAAACTATCGTGGTATCTACACCATCTATTCACTTAAATCTCTTCACTATAGCCACTCCCAAACCATCCTACACTATCTATAATTTCTAAAGTTCTCTCATAAGCTTTTCCCTTTAAATTTCTTCAAGCATTTTACAAACGACAAAGAACGCCCTCAGATCTTCTTCCCTTTCTCTTCCTTCGACTCAGCAACAACACATCGTTTAAAATATAAACTGTCATTTCTGATCAATATTTTTACATGAGCAATTTAGAAGAGATTTTAGATTTTCTTAATATTAAAACAGTGTCATTTCATGTCACAAAAGGTTTGTAAAACAGTAATTATTTCAAAATGATAAAATCAACATTCTTATTCAACAGAATTAGGCAACAACAGTCAGAATACAGCTTCATGACTTAAAAATTTCAGATTTAATATTAAAGAAAAATATCATAGATGATTTTAAGAATAAAGAGCAAAACAAACAAAGAGGAAATGAAACTATAGCAGAAAGAATCACTAGAAAATCCTGATTGGTATTCCTTGGAACCTGATTTGGAATTAGAGACAGCATTAATTAACACTAAAGTTAATCTATTTACAAAAGCAAATCAAGATCACAAAATTTATCAACTTCATGCTTATTTTTGAAGGTTGAGCTCCTCTTCAAATTAGCAATATGTATACTTACATGACAGAAACTGTCAAAAGAGCAGCAATTTTAAATATAATATATTGTTTCAAAATTAACAAAGAGAATCAGTTTTCAATCTCTGGAAGTTTTTGTTTTATACAAACAAATGGGCTGCAGATTACCTACTAGAAAAAAGAAACTGCCTAATGACTAAAAAGGGATAAGACTGCCAAGATCTTTAAAACCAAAAGGGATAGGAAGGCTCCCTGGAGACAAAACCAGAAATGTGCAATTCTCAATAGAAAATAAGCTACCTTAATATGTATTTATCTATTTTATCTATTTATGTATCTTTTATGTATTTATTCTATCTATTTATTTAGAATTAATGGTAACTGCCCAGCAGATATTCACCCTTTCATGATCTACAAAAAAGGGTTTTTGCTAAGCAAAACAAGTAAGCAAGACTACACAGGACATAAACCTACACAGTTAAAAACTAGTCACTGATGACTTACTTTTTTCACTTATGAATACCTTTGATGAAGCTTTAACTTTACTAAAACTTTAGTCATTATTTACTTTGCTAATAAAAATATATATTTTTAAACCACTGTTCTCTCACAATTTTCATACACATGCATGTGTGCACATATCAGTGTTCCGAAAACCTTTTCAAACAATCTAAATAGTATTTTCCTATATTTAAACACTGATAATACAGAACAAGCATAAAGCACGAGAGAATATACTTAAAACTGAAAAATAAATTAAGCTTTGTGGATAGAAATGGCTTATTATTGGTCTTGCAGTATATGAAATTATTAGGCGGATAATAGCCTCTATTGCTTTCTAACTTAAAGTGAAAGGAAAGTCGCTCAGTCGTGTCCAACTCTTTGCGACCCCACGGACTAGTCCTCCAGGCCAGAATACTGGAGCGGGTAGCCTTTGCATTCTCCAGGGTTCTAACTTAAAAGGTCTAAATAGAAAACTGATATAACAATCAATAATAGAATCTATTTATTTATCAGAAACAAATAACTGTAGTAAAACCATAGTCATGGTACCAACCCTGGAATTTGCCTTTCATAAGCACATAAGATTGTGGCATGTATTTCTGTATGCAAGGTTTTACTGCTTTTGCCTCCTGATATCTGTATTTAACTTCTGTACTGTTTATTTTATTCTTTAACTTTCAGCAAGGTAACTTAGTTCTTCTCCATGAGGGGACAGTAGTAGTAGTAAACTTATAGTGCACTAAACAAAATTTTTAAAAGCCTACAAAACAACTCCCCCCCCCTTTGCTAAATTAAAGTTTAAAATTATGTATTAACAGTAAAACAAAGAACTCCTAACTCTCATAATACTCTCAACTAAGTCCCCAATAATAGGGCAGGTTCTTTGAGTCATTTTTTCCAACAATGGTGAAAATTTAAGCACTTCAATTTACAGTCACTTCCTCTTATTGACCAACTTTTTTTAAAAAAGGTAACTAGAAAAATCATGTGATAATTCCAGTGGCCATGTTCAAAAAGGGATAGAGAAAGAAGAGACTAATTCTTGACAATGATCCTCCTATTATCTTTGTACTCAACAAACTACTACTGTCTCAAGTAAGAGAAATAAGGAAGGTGGATTTTTCTTGTAATTTTCCTTTTTCATGTTTTTAGAAAACTGGAATTAGCGCTTAACTTCTAGGAGGTTAATCAGGCTGGTGAACAGAGAGGAGAGTGCCAGTCAGAATCCGCCTATCCTTGCCTTACCTGCCATTACAGAGTAGCCATCGAGCAAGAGAATAGTGAGGTAGAATCTTCTGCATGGCACTGGCCATCACCATGGTAACAACCAGCTGTATGCCTATCCACCCTGTGTAAAGAAACAGATGAGTTTAACAATGAATGTATTTAGATTTGAGGACACCACTGAAAAGCTTTCTATACGTTTTGAAAATTATACTTTGTAAAAAAAGTGGGTTTATTATCAAAACACCGATTATTCTGCCATATGGGATCTCACCTCATAATCCTCTACAAGTTATCCAAGGGTCACATCCATATTAACAAAAGTGAAATTAGGGAGCATACACATTCAAAATCTACTTCCAAGAAATCTTCTCCATTACCTGAGTGTACCAAAATGAAGCAGAAAATAGTGATTTTTTTCCCCCATCCTTTTCCAGATTTACTCTATTCAACACACTTAGAACACCAGCTTGGCTAGCTCTAAAAGCAGAATGCCTGTTTTTTAATTCTAAGGTGGCAATGAATGACTCAAGAGCATTAACTATACTAAATGTGATGGTAGAAAGTCACTAGAAAAATATTTTAATTCATCCTATCATCACGAACTTTCAGTGGGTGGGCTTTTAACAAGGTCCAAAAATGCCCAGTTTGTTCTCATCAATCCCTCTCTTGTTCTCTGCAATACCTAATTCAAACCTTCTCCCATCTCCCCACACCTCCAACCTCCCTCAAATTTCTTCCTTTAAAAAAAAAAAAATTCAATCACAGCAAAGTGATTCAGTTTCACACATACATATACATGGACTTTACATATTCTTTTCCATTACAGGTTATTATAAGATATTGAATATAGTTTCCCTCTGCTATACCGTAGGACCTTGTTTTTACATATAGCAAGTTGCATCTGCTAATCCCAAACTCCTCATTTATCCACTCCCTCCAAACTTCTCTCGACTCAGTAGAGGACAGCTTCAAGTTCACAGAGAATAAAACAACAGCATCAAATGAGAACTCTCATTTGACACCAACAAGCTCACAATGACTGGTATCTGTGCCTGTTTTCTTCTTCCACACCCTCTAGAAATACAACAGAGTATCTTCGGTGTAAAGCAAATCCCTCGGTGCTTCAGAGCCCATCCTCTACGGATTTTCAGGAACCTTGGCCACTGAACAGCTTCCCTCCTGTTGCTGTTCGGTTGCTAAGTCGTGTCTGACTCTTTGCGACCCCACAGACTGCAGCACACAAGGCTGCTCTGTCCTTTACTATCTCCCAGAGTTTCTTCAGACTCATGTCCATAGAGTCAGTGATGCTATCTAACCATCTCATCCTCTGCCGCCCCCTTCTCCTTTTGTCTTCAATCTTTCCCAGGATCAGGGTCCTTTCCAATGAGTTGGCTCTTCGCATCAGATCTCTTCTCTTTTTAAATCCTTCCTGTTAGTATTTTAATATGTTTCACCTTTCTAAAAATATAGCAATAACTTCCCCTTATTGTTTATTTTCTCTTCTATAAAATGAAGCTAATAATTCAACCGACCTACTAATCAAGCTGTGGTTAATAACTGTGCCTGTTTCAGAGAATGCAGCCAATACTTGTTATTGTCATAATATCATTCCTATTAATGGAAAATTTGTTTGTTTTTTTTTTAATTTCAAGGAGGAGGCTTTTCAAAAAATAACCGTTACTTCTATAATAAATCAATTTAGGAAACAAAATAAATGGAATCACACCATAAAAAATAACATCAGTCTCCTAAGTGATAAAAGAACTAAAAATTTTTTTGAAAAAATCAGATTTCACTGATTTTAACAAACTGTTCAATCAACCATACATCACAATAACAAATGTACTATCATGATGTGGGATGCTGAAAGTGTGGGAGGTTGTTCACATGCCAGGACAGGGGATATGGAACGCTCTACTCTGATCCATCTTGCTGCAAACCTAAAAGTGCTCTAAAAACATGAAATTTTAAGAAAAATCAAATCAAATTTATTCATAGAGAAACAGTGTAAGTAATGTCAAAATAATTGGAAAAGACATTTGTAACTCATATCATAAAGGGATAATTTGTTGTTGTTTAACTCTTTTGCAACTCCCTGGACTGTAGCCCACCAGGCTCCTCTGTCCATGGGATTTCCCAGGCAAGAATATCAGAGTGGGTTCCATTTCCTCCCCAGGGGATTTTCCCGACCCAGGGATCAAACCAGTGTTTCCTGCAGTGGCAGGTGGATTCTTTACCACTGAGCTACTTGGGAAGCCCAAAGGTATTATTTACTTATTAGGCATTATATAGAGTTCTTACAAGTCAATTAGTAAAAGAACAAATGCCTTCTTTTGTATGTACAGAGAGTTCTTTAAAAAAGGGAGCAAAATGTCTCTTAAACAGGACTGTTTTTAAAATGCCTTTGAAACCTGTCTCAATTCTGGTTTCAATGTGGATATTTTAATGCCTTAAATTCTACCAGTTGGGTTAAGGTTCAGACCATTTTTATATTCTCCTAACATCAAAGGTTACACTTTTGTCTTTTTTCTTTCACATTTCCTATCACTTGCTTTTACTATCTTATTTTCTATATAGTTTGTGATAGAAGTTCTATAATCTCCATACAGTGAATGCCATTACAAAGAACGCTTTCAGGCAGAACAAGGCCAAGAAATATATTAGCAAGTATGTCAGAAGGTTAGTCTATTTGAGATTACAGACGTAAAAGCAAAAGATAATTTTTTTAGTCAGGGAATCAGGGAAAGTTTTGTGGACAAAGTGAACCTCCATCTAGCCTTGAAAGAAATCTGATAGTATCATAGAATCTTCAAGGTCATCTAGTACAATCTCTCACAAACCCATGTAACAATTTATTAGAGTGTAAGCTCCTTAATGGAGAAAGCAATGGCAACCCACTCCAGTACCCTTGCCTGGAGAATCCCAGGGACGGTGGAGCCTGGTGGGCTGCCATCTGTGGGGTCACGCAAAGTCGGACACGACTGAAGCGACTTAGCAGCAGCAGCAGCAAGCTCCTTAATAGCTGAAACTGTATCTTAGTCATATCTAATAAATGTTACAGGTATTAAATGGCATTTCAGAAAGACTGATCTGGAAGATATATATATATATATATGACAGACTGTGATGAACTGGGGAAAAAAGGCATCTTACCAAATTCTCTCCTCTTATTCCAAATCACTAGTATAATGAGATACTGCTGATAAAACCAGGACTAAAGAATGTAAACCATGTGAAGTTCAAAACAAATAAAAATCAACAAACCGATTTACTAGTGTAACAGCAACTAGGCTTCTGCAATGATGCACACCAAAAAAGATAACGATTTAAATTACAATGGTATCTCTGGTGGCAATAAGAAAAATGTATTCTAAAGATATTGTTGAAGAATTCAGACAATGATGGTATACTGAAGCAAATGAGGAACTAAAGAGATCAACCTCGTGAAAGGCAAACATCATTCTCAATGTTGTAGCTAATGTTTGACTAAAAAACATTCAAATACGTAACTTCACTCTATTCACTTATCTTACTATGCCATTTCCATCTTTTTAAAATAAAGTTGAAAGTACTTTCTCAAAACCTCATCTGTTTACTGTTAAGATAAGTTATCTTCCAACTTTCTAACAGAAGTCAATAAATCCTTCGGAGAATGAATCAGCTGTTAGGTAACTGTATATGTAGACTAAAAGAAAATGTTGTTTTTTCCCAACAGAAGAATCCATCTAACTTTTTTGAGAAATAATTTTTAAATTATGTGGAAAATATGTCCCCAAAGTTAATCTTTTTCATATTTATTTGAAAAAGAGTCCTTGGAATATATTTTCAAAATGACAACCATTTTACAGAATTATGTATTATCAACTTAATATGTTGTTTGTACTAAACTTAGATCAACTTTTGAGACATTACTATACAACTGACAATCACAGTGTACATGCCAGGGATTAATATATTAAAATACATTCAACTCAATAATTAAGAGACACAATTATGTGAAATTTAAAAACAAATTTTAATAACCTGCCTTCTCTGACCAACTTAAGTGCCATGTATATCTAAGTTTGTACAAAACAGAATTTTTGAAATGTTTAGTGTAAAAACCAAATTCCCTGAATATCTTTCATTATTTTTAATTAAAAGCTAATGCTTAAGTAAATTTAACCACAAACAAACATAAACTTCACACAAGAAAACTATTAAACGAGTAGATACACACTGATACAATAAAGTCCATCATGGCTGAATCTTCAAGCACACAACCTTATGGGTCATTGGCCAAGTGGCCTTAATGGTTTTATTAGGCCCTCAAAACAATAACTTGACCAAAGAGATGGCTTCTGTCCAGATTGGTTGCCCTTAGGCTCCAATTCTCTTGATAACTGGAACTAGGAAAAGTCATTTATGAAATAGCTCGTAAGCTCCCAAGAAAGGTGAAACATTGGGGCAACTTAGGTTTCAACCTTTCCACATCTATTAACCTGAGGCCATGAAGAGCAAGAAAAAGTTATTTGCCTTTAGTTTATAGAAGAATGATCATTTCAATTTTTGCTAGTAATCATTTCTGGGTAGGTTAAAAAAATTCTTACCAAGGAAAATTAACCAATTCTCCAAGAAATAAAAATATATCAAATAGCAGTATTTTATCTTGCTTGACAATACTGACAATAAAACCCCCAACTTAGAGAAAAACACGTTGTAATTTTAAAATTCAAACTTGGAACAATATTATGTCAACCTCAGTGGAGCTGACATTTTGTTTCGTTTCACTAAACTAGCTCTCCTGTTGACAAACACACTGAAAGCAATATATTGTTTACAATCAGAAGGCATATCAGCAACATACTTGAACTCAAACCACCCCAAATGGTTTTAATTATCACTCACCCTCCAATAAATGAGAAAGGAAAAAAAAAAGGAGGATATTACCCAATGACCTTCCCATTTTTGGTTTTTTAACTCTAAAACTTAGAATTCACACATTGAGCATTTAAGCAAACCATCTCCCAACAATTTACAAATGAGGTTATCAGGGTCCAAACAGCAAACACCATAGGACTACCCAGTCACAAACTTATCCAGAACCCAGATTCCTAATCCAACCTAATGTTTTTTCCTCTAAGTTGTTTCAGTACATTCAATGAACATTTACTGAGCAACAAACTACCTGCACTGAACCACTTGCACATAATAGGAAGAAACAGCACAGTCCCTGTCATCAGTGAGAGCCAGGCCAGTAGGCGAGTAAATAGCTGTTGGTCAGTTGCTCAGTCTTGTCTGACTCTGCAATTCCGTGGACTGCAGCCCGCCAAGCTTCCCTATCCTTCACTATCTCCCAGAGTTTGCTCAAACTCTTAATACAAAGGGATGAGAGCATAGACAGAGGATTCTACCAGAATGCAGCATGCATACTAAGGGACAAGAGCTGTGAAAGGGTATCATGGAAAGTAAAGGCGAAGTTAAGACTCCATGGAGTCAGCTTGGTGAACCACCAGTGATATCTGCTTCACACAGGATGACAAGTAGGCCAAAACCAGATACTGAAGGGCAAAACCTACAGACTTAATTAAGTTCAACCTGAAAACAATAAAGAAACCCATGAAAAGTAATTCGACCACATCAGAACTTACAAGAAGTCACTCTGGATACCTTGTAAACACTAGATCAGGGCTAGGCCAGCGGCACTAAGACAACTGCTCAGGTATGAAAGGGCCTGCAGAAAACGCAGCAGCAGAACCGCAGGAAGGAGGGGTGCAGATTCTCTTATTCTGGTGGCAAGAACTAAACAGAATCACTATTCATCATGTGACAAATGAGATAGGGTCTCAAACAAACAATGTTAAAAATCTATAAATTCAAATTACATCACTACAGAAATTATTTATATCTATAAACAAGAAAAGCAAACAAAACTTTAATTAACAAACACAGGCTATCTGCCTAATACCCATCCAATATCTTGCCGGCTAGTGTTAGAAACTTGCCAGAGGACTTTTCTGTCCCTCTGACTACTGTATCTCAAATACTCAGAGCAATGACATTTAGACCAATTGCAAGGCACACAGCATGGCTGAATGGATGAAACACACCGTCTTGACAGAACTTAAAACCCAAGATTATTAGGTGACAACAAATACATTAAGACAACTTTGGAGCACAAAATTGCATAGTACTATGAACAAGGGTTCAGGGTTATATAAATTCAAAAAATTGAACAGAAAAGTTTCAGAGTAGATGATTAAAATGAAACAAGGAAGGGAATTCCAGGTTAAATGACAAACAGGAACAGAGTAACCATGGGACCACTAGGAACTTCGTTCAACCAAAGCAGACATCAATGTGTTATAAAGAACTGTGAGAAATCAGATGAAGACAGAATTTTAGATTGTTAAAAATCTTTAAAATCAAGACGATGCATTGATCTGAGCTATTTGCAAATATCACATTGGAAGGCTTTTAAACAATTAAGGGTAGGAGAATAAAATAATTCAAGTAACATAGAAGGAAAATTAGACATAACAATATACTGAGCAATCAAAGAGAAAACCTAAGACTAGTAAGGTATAAACAGTTGAAACTAGGAAGGAAAGAACAAAACTAAAAAGTATGTCAGGAGGAAACCAATCAACTTTGAGTATGACTGAACATGAAAAAGGAAAACTACTACAGAATAAAACAGGAATGTCTCAAAGGTTATTTAAGAAAATATTTTAGTTTTGGTGACTGGAAGAATCCTGGAGTCACTGACAGGAAAGTTGCAGACTGAAGGAAACTCAAGGAAGTGGATTGACAAGCCTCCCACAGCCCTCCCACTTAGGCTGTGCCCTCAGCCATTCAGAGCACACACAAAACATGTTTCTCTGGCACAATCGATCTACATCAGACAGACTGGCAATAATCAGGTTTGTAAGAGTTCTAACAATTAATATACAGTGAAACATAAGTTAACAAGTGGATCAGATGTTCAAGTTCACTAACTGTGCCATTCCATTACTGTCTTAATGATACACTGGGAGTCAAATAATAAGCAGGCTGCTCGGTAAGGAGTGCTTGAGAGCAAAAGGCAGCATTGAGGGACATTTCACTCAGGCAGGGATAAAGTCTGAAGAAATACACAGAACAGTCATCTAGAGCATAAAATACTCTCAACCTTAAATAGTTCTGGATAAGTTACGTTCAATTCTGGTTCTTAAAACGTGTTTTTCTAGACTTTCAAATGACAAAACTACTTTCCAATCCTACTTCTTCAGATAAAACCCTATCTAAAATTTATCTATCTTTTGACATGTGAATATGATTGATTTGGCCACAATCTAGTCTAGCTTAAGTCTTGCAAACAATCCATATTTAAGTTCAAGGTGAGAGGACAACTTTTTCCATCACATGTTGATCTTATCAAACTCTTAAAATGTTAACCACCCTTCACTACCACCTACAAATAATATGTGATAAGTGATATGGTAGAGGTCAGTGCCCAGTATTATGGGTGCATTCCAACAAAGGGGGAGAATAAATCTACATGGGAGAGGTAGGACAGACCTGTTCACAGAGGTGACATCTAAACTCATGTTACAAGGTTGGAGTAGTATCCCACTGTCAGAAAGGAAAGAAATACAAGATCAGATACATCCATTTGTACCAAAGCTAATGAAGGTAATGGAATTCCAGCTGAGCTATTACAAATCCTAAAATGCGATGCTGTTAAAGTGTTGCACTCAATATGCCAGCAAATTTGGAAAACTCAGCAGTGGCCACAGGACTGGAAAAGGTCAGTTTTCATTCCAATCTCAAAGAAGGGCAATGCCAAAGAATGTTCAAATTACCACACAACTGCACTCATTTCGCATGCAATCAAAGTAATACTCAAAATCCTTTAAGCTAGGCTTGAACAGTACGAGAACCAAAAACTTCCAGATGTTCAAGCTGGATTTAGAAAAGGCAGAGAAACCAGAGATCAAATTGCCAACATCTGCTGGATCATAAAAAAAAGCAAGAGAATCCCAGAAGAACATTTACTTCTGCTTCATTGACTACATTAAAGCCTATAATTGTGTGGTTCACAACAAACTGTGGAAAATTCTTCCAGAAATGGAATACAAGACTACCTTACCTGTCTCCTGAGAAACCTGTATGCAGGTCAAGAAACAACAGTTAAAACCGGATACGGAACAACGGACAGGTTCCAAACTGGGAAAGGAAGCTGAGCGCCAAAGAATTGATGCTTTTGAACTGTGGTGTTGGAAAAGACTCTTGAGAGTTCCTTGGACTGCAAGGAGATCCAACCAGACCATCCAAAGTAGATCAGTACTGGCTGTTCATCGGAAGGACTGATGTTGATGCTGAAGCTCCAATACTTTGGCCACCTGATGTGAAGAGCTGACTCATCTGAAAAAACCCTGATACTGGGAAAGACTGAGGGCAGGTGGAGAAGGGGATGACAGAGGACGAGATGTTTGGATGGCATCACCGACTGAATGGACATGGGTTTGAGCAAGCTCTGGGAGTTGATGAAGGACAGGGAAGCCTGGTGTGCTGCAGTCCGTGGGGTCTGAGAGAGCTGGACATGGCTGAGTGACTAAACAACAACAAATTTGTACCAAGAATGTAAATGGCATGAGCTGAATTTACACATGGCTAGATTTTGGTATGGGCTGCACACACTGGATTCTTCTGTAGGTACTTAGAAGTCCAGGGTCCTAAGCCTGGGAGCAACTAAATCATATATATTTTGGAAAAAAAAACTCTGCCACTACCGTGGAAAAGTAAAGAGGTGAGTAAAAGTAACTGGAGTCAAAGAGCAAAATTAAAAATCCTCTGAAATAGTCCAACAAACATCATTAAAGCCTAAACTAAAACAGCTTCAAAAACGAGAGCAAAAATAACATTTTTAGAGGTGGGGGGAAAGGAAAGAGTTGAGATTAATAGTTATCTCTGCAAGTAGGTAAAGATTACATTTAAGTGGTTATGTAAAGATAAAACGCAAATAATGGGCATAATTATTCTTTGGAGAAATTAAGCAATAAGAGGAAAATCTGACAGTTACTAGAATGGCTCACATATAAAAAAATATATGTATATATATTTGTAGTGGGGGAAATATATATGCATAAGGCAAGAGCGAAGGAATCAATATAAGGGGGCTGCTAAATATTCTAATCAACAGTTAACTGTGAATATTAAGAATCAGAAATAGATGAAACCAAAGGCCTAAGCTGAAAGTAAAACTTCATGAGACCTTGTTTTACCTAAGAGAAGTACACAAAAAGGTAAAGAGACGTATTAAATTTAAAAACCAAGGTCTTCAGAGTTTACATACTTGGTGGAGGGGGTGGAAATCAGGTCAAAATCTATGATGCCCTGCTTTCCACTGGATATAGTCATTTTGGAAAACTCATTATATATCATTTCAAAGTCGTCAGATCATTCCCTAAAAAACATGATGGGATTGGGAGGTGATCTATAAGACAAAAGAGGGGAGGGAATTTTGTGAGAAATTCAGAAGTCTTGAGAATTTTGACAGAAATGTAACAGAAGAACTGAATGAATAATTGCCAAGCACCTTCGTCTAAAAGACAAAGCTTTAGGTACAACATCAGAGAAATAAGATCTGGAGTTAAAGGTTAAATCTGCAGGATAATTAAGTAGCTGGTCAAAAGAGCCAAAGAAAATCACCGAAGTGGACAAAGTTTGAGAGATCTTGAAAAATAACCACACCAAGGTCAGGATCTTGGCAATGTGACTGTGGGAAGGTTCAGAGACTTTAAAAAGTGGCTAAAGAATCTGAATAAAGTCACCTATTGATATTTAATACAGATTTATTGATTGAATCATATGAAATCATATACTTAACTGTTTTGACCTACAAAACAGCAATTTCATATAGTTCAAACTGTTACTACGAACAGAATTATATATACATAATATATAGATAAACGTAAAATGACAGAGTTGAAAAACACAATTATCAACAACTGTGATTTGAACTCAAACAACATGGGTTTTCAAAGTTAAACATTTACAGAATAAGTTCAGTTTGCAAAACATCAATGTTTTGCGCCACAAAATATTTTTTAAATTTCCTTAAAGTAAAAAAGTAGAAGCAGAAATTTTTGTCTCCCAATTCAGAATAAGATGTCTAATGTACTTTAAAACTAAGGTCAAAACTCACAAACCAATAAAATGCCTAGGTAAATATCACCCTAAATATCTTAGTGAGAACCACAACACAACAGAACACATGAATTTCACGTAACTATATTCAACAACAGCAGCTCCAGATTTTCTGCTAAAGGTGATGATATAAAGCATTTTTCAGAATTTGATTAAACTTAGAAAAAAACTTCAGATATTTCCCCAAGATATAAACTGATAAGGCAAAGTGGAAGATCAACAACAAATAGAAGGCAAGGATAAAAATACATTTTCACAAGAACAGAGGACACTCTAATTAAACATAATTTATAAAACATCTTAATGTATTAGAGTTGAAATTAATAGTTGTTTATCTTAAAAGATCATTTTCCAGGTACAGTAGGTTGAATAAATTATGCAATATTTCATATAAAGCAATACCATACAGTCATTAAAATGTTGATGAAAAATGAAGTATTTTTAAAGATGTTAGCAACTTTATCTCTAGCCAAAGCAGGCATAAATGTTTTACTATAATACTGATAAGTAACAAACAAAAGGTTCAATAGAAGAAGACATCCCTAAATTCTGCTATTCTTCCATAACTGTAAGAATACTTCCTGACAATATAAACAATATCCCTATAGATCTATATTCAAAAAAGCTTTTAGTCAAAACTAATAAATTTACATTTAACATTTATAGATCATCTTGCTTATTCAAACCAATTCTTTCTCATTCCTCAACATTCATTTCCTCCATAAAACCTTCCTTGCTACAAAAAAACATACACGTAATTCCAAAACAGCCTTTATCATGCTCAGCTGTAATTTAAGGGTCTCTCCCCTTCTAGAACTACAGTCATCTCATTTTCACTTCTTCAGCCCCAAACTCCAATCCTAGGAAAGAAAGTAGAATATTTACTTTTTAGATGAAATAAAAAGATAAAGCATAATTTGCCCACAGTGCTTCACTACATTCATGTTCCTATACGTTCCAAATACTGAACATTATTTTCAATAAAGAAGAAAATTATTTAAGATTGAAAGATATCATATTTTCTGCATACCTCAGGAGTAAGATTTGTAGCAAGTTTTACAAGATAATCCTCTCAATTTAATGCAATACGTGTTGCAAATACTTCCTTTCAAACTTTTGTAAATGCACTAATAAAGCTTTATTAAACAAATTTAAAATAAAAATTTCAGCTTATCTCTAAATTTTAAGCAAAAAAAGTCAAGAAAACTTAATGTGCATCCTTAATGTTAACTGTTAGAAAATGCTTTCACTGTGAATATTTTAATATACTGAGTAATTAAACATCACAATCAAGACAGTTCTGTCACTAACTGGTGATAGCACAGCAACCAGACAAACCTCTGGGACTCATTCCTTATCTACAAAAAGACAAGAGCTGGCAAATGATCTCCGAAATCTTGAAAGAGCTTACTGATGATGACTGCAATTACTTTAATTAAATAAACAATAGATTGTTTGCAGTTACACATCTACCATTACTAAGTCATCATCAAATCCTGTGATAGGTAGTCATTCCCAGTGGGAAAGAATAACTATTCTCTCCTCGGTAAGAACTAAATGAGCTACTATTTGTAGGAAAGCTGAAAGGAAATCAGAGCTCCATCCAAGTTAATGTAAAGAAGTACATCTAGCCCACTGCCCAACATTCTTCTCTCAACAAGTAGTTTGCAGTATTTCTCTTAGGAGACTTGTGAATGCCAAAGGTCTAGTCTCTCTTTTTTTTTTTAATTTATCTCAGCTATGTGGTCAATTCTCTTTTATTAAATGTTTTATTTTTTTTAATGACCTGAAAACATTTTTAGGAACTATGATGATCTTAACATTCTAGGACAGCAAACTAAAATGGACTGGAATGGGTGAATTTAACTCAGATGACCATTATATCTACTACTTCGGGCAGGAATCCCTCAGAAGAAATGGAGTAGCCATCAAGGTCAACAAAAGAGTCTGAAATGCAGTACTTGGATGCAATCTCAAAAATGACAGAATGATCTCTGTTCGTCTCCAAGGCAAACCATTCAATATCACAATTATCCAAATCTATGCCCCAACCAGTAATGCTGAAGAAGCTGAACGGTTTTATGAAGACCTACAAGACCTTTTAGAACTAACACCCAAAAAAGATGTCCTTTTCATTATAGGGGACTGGAATGCAAAAGTAGGAAGTCAAGAAACACCTGGAGTAACAGGCAAATTTGGCCTTGGAATGCGAATGAAGCAGGGCAAAGACTAATAGAGTTTTGCCAAGAGAATGCACTGGTCATAGCAAACACCCTCTTCCAACAACACAAGAGAAGACTCTACACATGGACATCACCAGATGGTCAACACCGAAATCAGATTGATTATATTCTTTGCAGCCAAAGATGGAGAAGCTCTATACAGTCAACAAAGACAAGACCGGGAGCTGACTGTGGCTCAGATCATGAACTCCTGATTGCCAAATTCAGACTTAAATTGAAGAAAGTGGGCAACACCACTAGACCATTCAGGTATGACCTAAATCAAATCCCTTATGATTATACAGTGGAAGTGAGAAATAGATTTAAGGGTCTAGATCTGATAGATAGAGTGCCTGATGAACTATGGAATGAGGTTCGTGACATTGTACAGGAGACAGGGATCAAGACCATCCCCATGGAAAAGAAATGCAAAAAAGCAAAATGGCTGTCTGGGGAGGCCTTACAAATAGCTGTGAAAAGAAGAGAAGCAAAAAGCAAAGGAGAAAAGGAAAGATATAAGCATCTGAATGCAGAGTTCCAAAGAATAGCAAGAAGAGATAAGAAAGCCTTCTTCAGCAATCAATGCAAAGAAATAGAGGAAAAGAACAGAATGGGAAAGACTAGAGATCTCTTCAAGAAAATTAGAGATACCAAGGGAACATTTCATGCAAAGATGGGCTCGATAAAGGACAGAAATGGTCTGGACCTAACAGAAGCAGAAGATATTAAGAAGAGGTGGCAAGAATACACAGAAGAACTGTACAAAAAAGATCTTCATGACCCAGATAATCATGATGATGTGATGACTAATCTAGAGCCAGACATCTTGGAATGTGAAGTCAAGTGGGCCTTAGAAAGCATCACTACAAACAAAGCTAGTGGAGGTGATGGAATTCCAGTTGAGCTGTTTCAAATCCTGAAAGATGATGCTGTGAAAGTGCTGAAGCTCCAGTACTTTGGCCACCTTATGCAAAGAGTTGACTCATTGGAGAAGACTCTGATGCTGGGAGGATTGGGGGCAGGAGGAGAAGGGGAAGACCGAGGATGAGATGGCCGGATGGCATCATGGACTCAATGGACGTGAGTCTGAGTGAACTCCGGGAGTTGGTGATGGACAGGGAGGCCTGGCGTGCTGCGATTCATGGGGTCGCAAAGAGTCGGACACGACTGCGCGACTGAACTGAACTGAACTGATGATCTTCACAACTTCTGATGGGAATGACTGAGAAACTATCAAAATCAAAAATAAGTGTTAGTTCAAATCAAATAACAAAATAGTTTTAAAGAACAAATATCGCAGTTAAACTTACTACATATACTATACAAAAAGCTTTCTTTTCTGGCCCTCTTGAAATTAGAAAATTTATTTCTTTGACATTTAATTCTAATTGCAGTTATTCTAGATTCCTTTCAACTTCCTTTCTGTCTTAAAAATTGGATTAGGGAAAGACTAGTATATTCAACATGAAACAACTGACCTCTCCAAACGATGAAACTGTCTAGGAATAAATGACACAGTGAGGCTTCACTGTCTTAATGTTAGTTAAGAAAATAGGGAACAGAGCAGGAAGGCAGTAGGCACAAACTTAAATGGAAGTAAAATTCTACTAATCAATTAGCTATTAATAAAAGCAAAACTTTTGAGGAAAATAAGGCAGGGCTTCTCTTTTAAACAACCCTGTAACTAGAAACAAATGACTGTAATCACGGAACATGAATATTTACGCCCATAAACCATAAAGAACTGGAACTATATTCTAGTCAGTCATTTATACTCACCATAAAAACAGCCAAAATCTTCAGAAATGAGAAAAATACTTAATAAACACTCAAGTTAATGAAGTTATGGTTGAGCAGAATCCTCCACTATAACTTTTCCTTTCAGGAAAAGAAAGCAGGAAACTACGTCATTGCTTTTTTAAAGCAGATCACTGCATGAAGGCAAACAGTGGCAATCAACAGGTGAAAGATAGCAAAAATCAACGAACCACTGTGTAAAGGGCAGACATTAAAAACTATATATAAAAATAGGCATTCAAGACTACTACTTCAAAGGATTGTGTATTACTTATCAAAAAGATTAAAAGTATCAAGGTTATTTAAAAAGGAAAAACAGCCATAGCCTTTGAAGCGCCTTATCTGTGACATTAACTGATGGCAGTCTATAATCATATACTTATACTATGGGGCTTATTGAACTTTCTTCTTCATAAGTAATTTCTACTGTTAGAGAAAAGTCTCCCAAGGCCCCTAAGTATTTCCATGTCATCCCTTCACAATCCAAACTTCCCTGCTCCCAAGAACTTTTTACAAAGATCGATCACTATCATCAAGGACTTTCACTTTTTCCCCTAAAGAATCTTTGTAATAAGTAGCCAGCTAGCTAGCTAACTAGTTTATGGTTAGTCCGAAGTTACATGGGGAGGTGACTTCTGCAAATTCTACTAGAAATAAAAACGTTTACTAGAGTGTGCTGAATGTCTGCGAAGGAAGGCAAGATACTCTACAAGACTACATTCTTCTCTCCAACTCCGGGGGGGAAACACAGTTCTAGGTGCAAGCAGTAGGTAATCCAAGTGAAAAGAAAAGGAGCAAGCCAGTCCTGAGAGCCCCCAGGAAAAGCGGGCTGTGACACATCTGGAAGAAACTTAAAACACTGCAGGCTTACACTGAAGAAATTCCAACTCACCAAAGGTCCTTATCCGCAGTTCTCTAATTGTTCCTCACTTTATCAGTGTTACTGGAAGTTCATCCCCAGGCCCAAGGGAAATTCATGCTCTGGTGTGAAGGAGTGCCAGTTAAGATAAAAGAAATATGAAGGAATCCTTATTGTGACTTAATACAGCAGAGTCAGATGTATTTAGCATCTGAGTTAGAAATGCCAATCATTACAGCTTTCATGACAGTAATAATTAATTTCTCTAATACCATGAGATGTGATACTGGGTAGTAACTGGGTTAGAACAATTTTCTAGAAATATAATCACTAATTATAGTATTACTTCTATAGGAGAATGTTTTTGAAATTCAGTCCTTTCATTAAGCTAAAATTTATAAAAATAAACAGTAAGATTGGCACAACAGTACAGTGGTTTAATTGCCTGATTTAGAAGTCAAATTTCACCACTGCTGGATATACAATTTTGGGTGAGTTACTCTAATCTCATTGTGCCTCCATTTTCTGTATCTGTAAAACAGAGGTTAAAAAAAAAAGTAGGTAAAATATGGAGATTAAAAAAAATAGTAGGAGGTTAGGGGGGAAAAAGCCCAAGAGTGATTACTTCATAAGTATTTAGTAAGTGAAAGTGAAGTTGCTCAGTCGTGTCCGACTCTTTGCGACCCGTGGACTGTAGCCCACCAAGCTCCTCCGTCCATGGGATTCTCCATGCAAGAATACTGGAGTGGGTTGCCATCTCCTTCTCCAGGGAGATAAGGAGAAGTTAAGTTGAACAGATAAATATTAACTCTAAATAGAGTACTAACAGTAGCTACTATTGCTGTTGAGGAAAAGTACTTAAAATTCAGTTTCTTATCCACCCAACATACTTCTACTTACACCTAAAGACCTAGACCAATCAATCCTTTATTAAATCCTTCTTAAACTCCATACAAATTGAATATTCCCTCCTTGGTCCCCTCAATGTACATTCAACTAAAAGTACATCAATAATATTCACAAATCCACATATTGAGAGTCACAGACCTTGAAACAAACTACAGAGGTCATTTACTTCTGTTTCAAGTAGACTTTCAATGCCGTATATTTATTGTACTCTTCCCAAAGTCATTTTTAAAGATATGAATGTTTGAGCAGTTGGTTTTAACACAACTTTTAAAGAATAAATAAAACACTACAATCAACTATCAAGATTTTGAACTTCAATACTGAAGTATCCAAAGCTGAAATTATTTCAGGTATTTCTAAATCTTTTGTTTATGGTCAAAACACAAAATATACTTAATCTACTTTAACAACAGAATTACTAAGTCTGTTTAATGTAAGTAAAAGATACTCTGTAAGCTCAGAATACTTATGAGTGAAAAAGTTGTATTCTCTCAAGATCTGTAATAACGTAAAGACTAAAAACATGTGGCATAAAAAACGTAATCTATTAAGTAAAATGTAATATCACCTATTAATGTAAGATTTAAAAAAACACATTTTTATCATTTTTCTGTTCACTGTACAGAAAAGTAATCATACATGACAAATTTTCAAAGACAGCAGGTATATTGAACTCAAATGTGTCCCAGTGTCACCTTCTCTCTGTGGCTTTCCCTGAATGCCCTATCTAAAATCATCACCCCAATCATTTCCTTAACTCTATTCTATCTTTTCTTATTGTATTTACCATGACTAACAAACGTTATATCTCAATTGATTATCATCAGACTCTCAATATAACCTAAGATCCATAAAGACAAGAAAGTCTCTGTTTTATAAAGTTATGTCTCTGTTGCCAGGAACAGCATGTGACATACAGATACTGCTTAACAGACAATGAATGAATGATCAAACAAATACTTTAGAGGTAAGAGCACGAATTTTAAGTGTTTGGTGAAACAAAAGGGACAATCATTTCAGTTAAAACCAAGAGAATGTTCATTTTACTTTAGAAATTTTCTTTTCCTGTAACTCAAGAGTAGGTAGCATACAAAGAATAGGAGCGCAATTGACAAATCAGGTTTATTTCTTCAAAGTTCCTCTAGCTCTAGTTTTTCCAGTAGTCATGCATGGATGTGAAGAATTGATGCTTTTGAACTACAGTGCTGGAGAAGACTTTTGAGAGTTCCTTGGACTGCAAGGAGATCAAACCAGTCAATCCTAAAGGAAATCAGTCCTGAATATTCACTGGAAGGTCTGATGCTGAAACTAAAATTCCAATACTTTGGCCACCTGAAGCGAAGAGCCAACTCGTTAAAACAGATTCTGATGCTGGGAAAGATTGAAGGCATGAGGAGAAGGGGATGACAGAGGATGAGATGGTTGGATGGCATCACCGACTTGAAGGATATGAGTTTGAGCAAGCTCTGGGAGATGACAAAGGACAGGGAAGCCTGGTGTGCTGCAGTCCATAGGGTTGCAAAGAGTCAGACAAACTGAGCGACTAAATAACAGCAGGGCAAGTTGGTGTTCAAAAATTCATAACAGGAAAATAATAAATTCTCTCTTAAAAAATGAACACTTTAGAATATGGTCTGATTTTCTAAAATCAACTATATTTGCTTTAAGTTTTTATCCCAGAGTAAACAAATTATCTAAAAAGTGGACAGAGACCAAAGCATAAATCAGTCTCAAGAATCAACCTTCAACCAACTAAATGCTAACCAAGAGAACAGTATCTACTATTAATTGAACTAAGCCTCTTTTGGAAAGGAGTGACGTGGAGGAAAAGTCAGAGGATTGAGAAGAGACCCGAATCTCTGCCATGTGGCAAACTGATGAAACCTGACCAGAATCCATCCTTCAAATTGCACATTCTGAGCCATAAAACATCTAACAAATGTAAAAGGACAGAAATCATACAGTGTCTGCCCTCAGAGCAAAATGGCATTAAACTAGAAACCAATAAGAGCAAATAACTGGAAAATCTCAAAACACAGAAAGCCCAAACAAGACATTTCTAGGTAACACATGGATCAAAGAAGAAATCAAGAGAAAATATGTGAACTAAATGAAAATGAAAACACAACTTTTCAAATTTTATGGGATGCAGCAAAAGCTGTGCTTAAAGGCAAATTTATAGCACTGAATACAAGTATTAGAAAGGGTTTTAAATCACCTAAGGCATCACCTTATGAAGCAAGAAAAAGGGAAAACTAAATCCAAAGTAAGCAAAAGAAAAGAAATACTATGAATTATCTTCAATGGAACTGAAAAGAAGAAATCAACAGAGAAAAATCAATGAAACCAAAAGTTGGTTCTTTGAAAAGATCTAAAAAAATCAGTAAATTTCTAGCCCTATCAAGTAAGGAAAAAAGAGGACACAAATTATTACTATCAGAAATGACAGGGGGGATATCACTACAGATCCATGGACTTTTAAAAGGATAATAAAGAAGCACTATGAACAAGTTTATGCTCACAAATTTTATAACCTAGATGAAATGAACTGATTTCGAAAGATACAATTTGCCCAAACTTATGCAAGAAATAGACAATGTGAACAGGCCTATATCTACTTAGAAATTGAATCAATAATAACCTTCCTAAACAAAAAGCGGAGAAGGCAATGGCACCCCACTCCAGTACTCTTGCCTGGAAAATCCCATGGACGGAGGAGCTTGGGAGGCTGCAGTCCATGGGTCACTAAGAGTCGGACACGACTGAACAACTTCACTTTCACTTTTCACTTTCACGCACTGGAGAAGGAAATGGCAACCCACTCCAGTGTTCTTGCCTGGAGAATCCCAGGGATGGGGGAGCCTGGTGGGCTGCCGTCTATAGGGTCGCATGGAGTCGAACACGACTGAAGCGACTTAGCAGCAGCAGCAGCAAACAAAAAGCATCAGGCCCAATAGGGTGCACTGGCGCTTCTATCAAACATTTAAGGAAGAAATTATACCAAGTCTCTACAAACTCTTTCATCAGAGGATAGAAGCAGAGAGAACACTTCCTAACTCGTTCTAAGAGCAGTACCCCAATACCAAAATCAAGCAAAGGATTACAAGGAAAAACAAAAAACTACAGACCAGTATCTCTCATAAACATAGATGCAAAAACCCTAAACAAAATACCAACAAATCAAATTCAACAATGTATGAGAAGAATTATACACCGCAACAAAGTAGAATTTATTCCAGGTATTTGAGGCTAGTTCAACAATCCAAAATCCATTAAAGTAATCCAACACATCAACAAACCACACGTATGATTATCACTCAGCACAAAAGCCTCAACATCCCTATCAAAGTTTCTAATGGCTGCATTAGAGTTTCTTCAAAGTGCTTTCAGGACCACAAGTTTGAGACTTATTTGTAAAACTCATTAAAAATTAAATTATGAGACTTCACTCCCTCAATAAGGCAGCCCAGATAAGCATTTTTATCAAGTATCACAGGTGAATCCTATGTGAACTTAAATTGAGAATTAGTGTCCTAATTATTAAGAATTAGTGTCCTTATTTCTTGGAAGGAAAGTTAGACCAACCTAGACAGCATATTAAAAAGCATTACTTTGTCAACAAAGGTCCGTCTAGTCAAGGCTATGGTTTTGCCGGTAGTCACGTATGGATGTGAGAGTTGGACTATGAAGAAAGCTGAGTATTAAAGAATTGATGTTTTTGAACTGTGGTATTGGAGAAGACTCTTGAGAGTCCCTTGGACTGCAAGGAGATCCAACCAGTCCATCCTAAAGGAGATCAGTCCTGGGTGTTCATTGGAAGGACTAATGTTGAAGCTGAAACTCCTATACTTTGGCCACCTGATGCGAAGAGCTGACTCATTGGAAAAGACCCTGATGCTGGGAAAGACTGAGGGCAGGAGGAGAAGGGGATGACAGAGGATGAGATGGTTGGATGGCATCACCAACTCAATGGACATGAGTTTGGGTAAACTCTGAGAGTTGGTGATGGATAGGGAGGCCTGGAGTCACAAAGGGTCGGACACTCTGAGCGACTGAACTGAACTGAGTGTCCTAATTTAACTTTTCAAAATTCAGTTGAAGCCAACTATTATGTGTCTCCACCCCCCCAACAGAATTTCTTTCCCCTGTGTTAGTCATGTATTTCTAACTTTTATCACATTATCTCTTCCCAACAGCCTTCTCCATTTCCCAAAAAGAAAACTCATTACTTCCAATTAAGGCAGAGATTCACTTTTTTTTTTTTAACAACGAACATACTGAGCACAATCCCAGCAGTAAAGTTACAATAGGATGCTACATAGGTAAAATAAGCCATGAGATTCCTAGAATTCTAGAAGTCTGATCTACTTTTCACCCACAATCAACCTAAAATGGTATAAAAATCTATTTGATTAAAGTTGGTCTGTAATATTCAAAAAGTATAATAAAAACATAGCTTCATTCCTTTAGTAAATTTTCTATGGACTCTTCATCATTATGCAAACCAAGAACTTCCAGATACCCAAGTTGGGTTTAGAAAAGGAAGAGGAACCAGTAATCAAATTCCAGCATTCACTGGATCACAAAGAAAGCTAGAGAATTCAGAAAAACATCTACCTCTGTTTTATCAACCACGCCAAAGCCTTTGACTGTGTGGATCGTAAAGAACTGTGGAAAGCTCTTAAGAGATGAGAATACCAGACCATTTTACCTGTCTCCTGAGAAACCTCTATGTGGGTCAAGAAGCAATAGTCAGAACAGTATAGAACAACTGGCTGGTTCAAGACTGAGAAAGGAGTACGACAGGGCTGTCTGCTGTCAGCTGCCTGTTTAATCGGTGAACACATGATTAATGAGTTACAAGCTGGAATTAAGACAGGCGGGAGAAACATCAACCACCTCAGGTATATGGATGATACCACCTGAATGGCAGAAAGTGAACAGTAACTAAAGAGCCTTTTGATGAGGGTGAAGGACAGTGAAAGAGCCAGCTTAAAACTAAATATTAAAAAAAAACTAAGATCATGGCATCTGGCCCCATTACTTCATGGCAAATAGAAGGGGAAAAGGTGGATGCAATGACAGATTACAGGACTTCTCTGTAGCTCAGATAGTAAAGAATCTGCCCGGAATGCAGCAGAACAGGGTTCAATCCCCGGGTGGGGAAGATCCTCTGGAGAAGGGAATGGCAACCCACTCTAGTACTCTTGCCTGGAGAATCCCTTGGACAGAGGACCCTGGCAGGCTACAATCTATGGGGTTGCAAAGAGTTGGACACAGCTGAGCGACTAACCTACCTACTACTACACTACACACCACTACTAGTGACAGATTAACTCTTCTCGGGCTCTAAAATCACTGCGGAGGCTTACTGCAGCCATGCAGTTGGAACACGTTTGCTTCCTGGCAAGAAAGCTGTAACAGGCCTACATGCCTAGACAGTGTGTTCAAAAGCAGAGGCATTACTCTGCCAACAAAGGTCCATACAGCCAAGGCTATGGTCTCCTAACATTCAGCTGTGAGAGCTGGACTGTACAGAAAGTGGAGCACTGAAGAACTGATGCCTTCAAACTATGGTGTTGGAAAAAGACTCCTGAGAGTCTCTTGGACAGAAACGAGATCAACGAGTCAATCTTAAGAGAGATCAACCCTGAATACTCGTTGGAAGGACTGATGCTGAAATTGAAACTCCAGTATTTTGGTCATTTGATGTGAACAGCTGACTTACTGGAAAAGGCCCTGATGCTGAGAAAAACTGAGGGCAAGAGAAGAGGGTATCAGAGGATGAGATGGCTGGATGGCATCACCAATGCAATCAACATGAACTTGAGCAAACTTTGAGAGATGGTGAGGGAGGGAGAGACCTAGTGTGCTGCAGTCCATGGGGTCACAAAGAGTTGGACACGATGAGACGACTGAACAACAACTGATTTTCACAACATAAAAAAAATTACGAGTCAACACTCAGTATTTTTGATCTGGATCATGAGTTTACATTGATTAAAACAAAAAAATCAAGATGTAAAATAAAAAAGGCTCTGCTTTCCATTCTGTGGTTTGGCCAAACATATTGACAAGATTCTAAGTATTACCTACTTGATATGTTAAAAAATGAAAAAGTGTCAAACTACTGCTACTTTAGTTAAATCACTGCCTCTTTCTAAACCTCAGATTTTTCCCTCTGTAAAATTGGGGCTTGGGGGGAGAGAGGAAGGTGGTTAGGATAGTCCTTATCTTTGGTTCGTTCTAGTCCTTCTGTTCCTTATCTTTGTCTAATTTTATTGTACAAAAGGAAGAAAAAACAAAAAACTCTTATTAATTACAAATTGTACTATTCACTGAGGTTTAAAGAATACACACCCATTCCCTGGTGGCTCAGAGGGTAAAGTGTCTGCCTGCAATGCAGGAGACCTAGGTTCGATCCCTGGGTCAGGAAGATCCCCTGGAGAAGGAAATGGCACCCCACTCCAGTACTCTTGCCTGGAAAATCCCATGGACAGAGAAGCCTGGTAGACTATAGTCCATTGGATCGCAAAGAGTCGGACACAACTGAGCGACTTCACTTTCACTTTCACTGCCTCAAATGGAGAAGGCAATGGCAGCCCACTCCAGTACTCTTAACTGGAAAATCCCATGGATGGAGGGCCTGGTGGGCTGCAGTCCATGGGGTCACTAAGTCAGACATGACTGAGTGACTTCACTTTCACCTTTCACTTTCATGCATTGGAGAAGGAAATGGCAACCCACTCCACTGTTCTTGCCTGGAGAATCCCAGGGACGTGGGAGCCTGGTGGGCTGCCGTCTTTGGGTCGCACAGAGTTGGACACGACTGAAGTGACTTAGCAACTGCCTCTAAAGAGTCAAGAGGTTAGCTGATACAATTAGGAACCACATTATTTTGAAGTTCCTTTGTTTCACAGTCCGTTACATTTCTGTAAGTCATTCAAAAGTGAATCATCATACACAACTGAACAGTGTCAACATTTGATCCTGAAAAAATACGGCAAACTCCAAATTCCAAGGCAGAACGTCCTCCAGACAAGGATTTGAAGTAACTTGACAGTTCTGAACCAGACCTCTGTGATATTGGAAAACAGCAAAGGTTAAGAAATCCTTCCACCGCCACCTTTCTGGAAACAGCTTACTGCAAAGAACCAACAGTCTCCATAAGACTTAAGGAAGCAAGATGCAAGAACTGGCTGCCTGTGTGCTCCGTGGCATTCGACTCTTTGCAGTTCTATGGACTAGAGCCCACAGGGCTCCTCTATCCATGTGATTTTCCAAGCAATACTGCAGTGGGTTGCCATTTCCTCCTCCAGGGGATCTTCCTGACCTAGGGATCCAACCTGCATTCCCTGCACTGGCAAGAAGATTCTTTTACCACTGAGCCACCTAGGAAGCCCTGTAACAAGGTCAGACACAGTGCCTGCAAATTACCATTCTTTGCTTTAAAAATGACTAGTTGAACTGCTTGTCCCCATAGAGCAACTGGAGCAAGATATTACCCAAACTATATGATCTCTTCCCCGAGATTCCTGAACTTTGACCCACCCTCACTCTGAAACAGGATACACCTCCAACAGTTTTTCCTCAGAAGTCTGGTCTAGGGGGTAAAACTTTCTCTGATTTATAGTCCAATCATACTACCCTTTCATCTCACTTCCCCCACTCAGCTCTTTCTCACCTTGTTTCTTTCTCCTCATAAAAGAAAACCCTTTTTGCCTAATATTTGAGGCTCTTACAGATCTTATGGTCAAGGTACTCTCCCTACTCCAACAGTTCCCTCGCCCACGCCCCTGCAACATTCCTTTCCAATCAAGACCCTCCTTATTCAGTCCAGGCTTTTTTTTTATCTTTGAGACCTTTTCCAATTTCCCAACGGCCAAGTCTGAAAGATAAACTGACTTGGCCGTTTCTTTAAGTGACACGTGTTGATCTTTTATAAGAAGAGCCAGGAGCATTTCTGAGATCTGAGTTCTTGGCCACTGCCCTACAGCTGAGAGGAGGGAGGAGGTGATCAACCGGGCAAGGTCAACTCTGGGACCACCTGACCCCACGGCCGTCCACAGTGAAAGGGCCATGAATATTCTGACTACCTATTTCGAATTCCTGGACAGATCCAGCGGCTGGGCTGGACAGACGTCGCTCCCTCGGGGGCCCCAGCGCCCCGGGGAAGGTGGTAAGGTCCTGCCCTACCGCTCATCTCATTGCTCCCGCCCGCTCCATCCTCAGCTGGCCACCCGGCCGGCTTCCCCGCACAGGACTGACCTCCTGGCCCCGTCTTCCCCCCACTGCTCTCACTCCAGCCCTCACAGGAGGACTCACCATGGCGCCAAGAAAAGGTCGTGGACCCGACGCCCAGGAGTACACCGGGGTCGTCCCGGACCTCCCCTCCCAACCCTGCAGCCAGGAGCCACTCGACACCGCGAGGGAGAGGATCTTCCGGCTCGGCCGGAAGTTCTGCTCGGCGGGACAGGAAGTCCCTCCCCTCTGCCGAACGCCGGCGACCCCACGCCACGCAGAGGTGAGGCGACGCAGGACGTCCTCTATTGCCACTTCCGTGGGTGCTAGGTTAGAGGCCGGGGGCGGCGCTGACCTTGAGAGCGCGGGAGATGGGGGAGGCGCAGGCGCAGCGCAGGTAGGTGGGCGGGCGGCGCGCTCGTGCGGCGCCTGCGAGGATCCGGAGGTGATTGGGTGGTGTGGGCCCTACTAGGTGATGGAGATACAGGTTCGTGGACACCGGGAAAGCCCACTCCAGAGCCAGCGGATTTCGAGCGGAAGAAAACCCCGGTTAAGCCGCGCTCTTTCTGAGACGACGTGGAAAGTGCCTTAGCTCAGCCACGCCCATTCTTTCTCTTTCTACCTTCTCATTTTCCTGGCCGTCCCTTCTGGGAGACTCCGAATCCTTACAGACCCGACCCTGCCTCGTCTCTGCTCTGCTTTGTGGGTCCTCCAGCTCTATCCTTCCTCAGGGCAGTGGAATTTGATCGTGAGACGTTTCTGCCCTGTTCAGACACCAGCCGAAGTCAGAACTGCATCTACCAAGAGCAGAGAAATTGGCAAGAGAATTCTGCCTATTTAATACATTCCAGTATGGACGGTTTCCTTTTAGATTGAAAAATATCCATCACCAGTCAAACTTTCGGATTCCTTGTAATATTGTGTTCCCCCCCTCCCCCAAAGACAACTTCCATATACCTTCAAAATGTTGTGTTAAGTGTACCTGTCAACTCTCTCCTTTTGTTTGGTTATACATAGTATTAGTGACAGACTTCAAATGGATATACAGAGTCCTTTTAACCCAGAAATTCATCCCACCACTTAGGGATCCTTGCTTAAGTCCTGACTGTATCTGCAGTTTCATCTGGGGGATGTCTTTTTGCCTTAGGGTCTAGTTTTGTCGGAAAAGCTGGAATTGGAACAGGAATCTAGGAGGCTTCAGAAGAACTTAAAGTTGGGTTGGCAAGGCTGGTTAGAGACGTTAAGTTTCACCTTCCTTACCAAAGCCCCTGAAGAACATGACACCCAACCTAAACATGGTCGAAAGATCCTGGAAATCAGGAAAGTTCTGAGTCATCTGAAAGAAACATGCAGAGGACAGTTGCTCTGTGTTAGTTTTCACTTTAAATTTTGTTTATTGGGGAATGCATAGTGTGACAGAGAAAATACAGATATCCTAAGTACTAACACTGGAAACAGATGGAGAGGGGTGGGAAATATTTTGTGAAACAGGTCCTATTGAGGACGAATCCAGAACTTTTCGGAGGGTTCCGCTTCTGCTGTTTGGGACAAGGTTGTAAACAGACAAGCCCCTGGGCATCTGCAGATGGTAACTGTGGGAGAGAGGAATTGGAGTCTGTCGACTGGGCTGTCTGTGGATAGCAGCTGCTATCCTTAGGGAAGATAAGGTGGAGAAGGGAAGTGGCTACAAGTCTATCACTGACAACACATCCCATGAAGTCTTACTCTCATTTCTGACGCCGTGAGTTTTACTGTGCTAGACCTAGTAGCTTCGTTGAGGTTCACAAAGCATCACCTCCTATGTGGCAATAAGATTGAAATTATTAGGGTGGAATTTATTGCTGCCAAAATAAAACCACGAAAGAAAATCATAGTCATTATTCATTATCTGCTAATCATTTTTAATAGATCATGTGACTATGTTCCTTATTTGGAGTAGGGCAAGTTGATAAATAACTCTTAGTTAATATCCTTGAATGTTCCTAATTCTTAGTGTGAAAAATCTGTTACAAGCAGTGTTTTTTTAATAAGATTAAAAGGCATGCATGCTTTAAGGTTGCAACAGTTATAACGTGTAAGGTTGCAAGCCTTGAAGAAGAGGAATTTACCTATTTTCATTACTTAGATGAGAGTCTTTGACAGAGGAACAAAAAAGGGAAGAATGAAAGAGGAACAAAGATGTGGATGATGGAGATGAAGAAGAAATTTGGTTGTTTCTGGCAAGGAAGTTAGGAGTCCAGTCTTTGATAAAAAATCAAAGTTGCTCACTATTCAGGCTTTATGATGAGTTGTCCTGAGTAAGAACTGTTCTCCAATACTTAAGAACACCAACAAATAGTTATCTCCTCCTTCAACACCTCCACCTGTCTGGAACATTTTCAAACATTAAGACCTATCATTTTTTTCAAAGTCCAGCTCTGTATTTTTTGCAAAATGTTTTCCAGATTAGCTCCTATAAGAAATTTTCACTGCTTTTTCTTTAATAAATATATAACTTACGCTTATGCAGTCAGTGCCTTTGTAATCTTCACACCTCCCCGCAACATATACTGGTTTCCTAATTAGAAATGCCTGGGACCCTTTTGTGTTGCCCACCCTCTTCCCTTTGAGAAATACCATTTAAATAAATGTAGACCAAAATCACTTCAGTTAAACTGCCCTTAAAATGATTTATGGACAAAAATGTTAGTTGTAGGAATACTAATTATTTTAAAAAAGTAGGAACAATCTTTAACAATTAGAGATTGGTCAAATTCTGTCATATACACTTAGTGGTATATTATCTAGCTATTTTTTAAAAGCCATTAAGCTAGTCTTTCTAATGGAAAATGTGACCGGTGTGATTGCTTTGATGTGAAAAACTGAGTATAAAACAAAGAGTAAAAAAGGAAGTAACCAAAATATATAAATCATCATTACTGGAATTACCACTCTAAAACAACTGTAAGAAGGTAATTTTTTTTAATTCATTTTTTTTTACTTAGGAGTGGTTGAAAGGGGCTTCCCCCCCCATAAAAAATTATGTTTTATAACATTCACCTATATTACTCTCACCTTTCTAATGTGGGAAAAACATACAAACATGTTCTTTAGAAGTGTATTGCAACTTTTTAGTAGTTCAGGAGCTTTCCTTTGACACTTTTCTTTATTATAGTTATATCTAAGACTATACTACATATCTCACTTACTGGTGGAAAAACTATGAATTTTACATATTACATGGTGCATACTTTCAGGGGTCACTACCATACATAAATGAGATCTTAATATCATTTGATACCTTTTGGGATCAGGAAAGTCTTTTAAACAGCCAGGGGCTTCCCTGGTGACTCAGTCGGTGAAGAATCCACTTGCGATGCAGGAGACTCAGGTTCGATTCCTGGGTCAGGAAGATTCCCTGGACAAGTAAATGGCAACCCACCAGTACTCTTGCCTGGAGAATTCCATGGACAGAGGAGCCTGACAGGCTATGGTTCACGGGGCGCAGAGAGTTGGACATGAATGAGCGACTAAACTTTCACTCTTTGAACAGCCACCACCAAGAGCAACAAAACCGTAAGAAAGGTTTAAAACCGAAACTCCTTTGTACATGGGTGCTGGGGACAAATTCCGTTTTTGTATCCTGAAAGAAACATATTTATTTCACCTCATTTTCAAATAACATTTTTGTTGAATTAGCAGCTACTGTATTTTATCATTTTGAAGATATATTCCATTGCTTTTGGCTTCCAAAAAAATTTTTTTGAGAAATAATGTTGGTTTTATTTTTGCCCCTTTAATCTGTTTTTTCCTTTGGCTGTTTATAAGATGTCCATCTTAAAATTGAAGCAGTTTTATTACAATGTAACTAAACGTTTTTGTATTTTTTTAAATATTTGTTTTCTTTTTGAGTTTGTAGTGCTTCTTGAAACTGGGGTCTCATGTTTTTTCTGTTTTGAAAAGTTCTCAGCTCTCATCGGTTATTGTTTCTGCCCTACTCCCTTGCCCTCTGCCCTCCTGGTACTCCACTTAAATGTATAATATATTTGATCATTTCAATTTATCCCTTATGTTCCATTTGTTTGTTGCTGTGGTTCATTCTGGATAATTCTTACCTGTCATTTCATTCTTCTCTAATAGTCTCTAAACTCCTATTAAACTTAATTTGTTGAAACATTGATTTCAGTTATTATGTTTTTGGTTGTTATCAGTTCAAGCATTTCTCTTTAGTTCTGTTTTATAGTTTTCCTATTAGCTATCCAGTAATCTATCTCATTCTTTTTTTTTTTTTTCCAGGTTCATAATTTATTGTACAAATTGAGTATCACATGATGAGTTGACATTAGCTTCTTCAGGCATGGGAACTTAACAGATAATGTACAGTTCAGAATCTGTTTATGTTGCTTTCACAGCTGGAGTTTTTTTAGACCTTAACTTGAAGTATAAGACTATCAAAGCAATACTTCCATATGTGGCCAGCACACAATTCATTCTCCCTGTGAGAGTGTAAGAGTTGAAATATTTTTTGATACCAGTGAAATGGAACTGGGCATCAGTTCTGGACCTGCCGTGATTTCAATCTTTCAAGGAGTTCAAACTCCACGGGCTGTGTCCTTCACCGTACGAGGCTGCCCCTCGATCCCTCTATCTCATTCTGATCTTCTGTTTTCACAAACATATTAAGCATAACTACTTTAAAAACTCACGTTGAGTGACGTTGGGATCTACTGTTACCCGAACTTCTTGTTTCTTCGTTGTGTGTGTTATCATATTATCTTACTTACTTTTATGTATTTTTGTTTATTTTATATCTTTTTGTTTATAAAGTTTTGTTAATTTATGTTATTTTTGTTTAAATGCCAGAACTAGCGAAGGAAACTATACTTTGAGGTTTAGGATGTTGATAGGAATTATTTACTTCTGGCAGAGGCTCTCAGTTCAGTTCAGTTCAGTCGCACAGTCGTGTCCGACTCTTTGCGACCCCATGAATCGCAGCACGCCAGGCCTCCCTGTCCATCACCAACTCCCAGAGTTCACTCAGACTCACATCCATTGAGTCCGTGATGCCATCCAGCCATCTCATCCTCGGTCGTCCCTTTCTCCTCCTGCCCCCAATCCCTCCCAGCATCAGGGTCTTTTCCAGTGAGTCAACTCTTCGCATAAGGTGGCCAAAGTACTGGAGCTTCAGTTTTAGCATCATTCCTTCCAAAGAAATCCCAGGCTCTAGCCACTAGTAATCCAGAATCACCCTAGTGTGGTTAGATGAGTGGAAGGCTGCTTCTAGTTCAAACTTTTGCCTCAGAATAGACATTTGAGATCTCAACTTGAAGCCTATAGAGTTAATCAGGGCAGTCTCTGAAATCCAATCTTTGTCTAACTCACTGAGTTAATCAGAAGCTCTGTTCAGCTTCTCAACCATCTTCTCAAGAATCATCAGGTACCCCAGATAAGCTATTATAAATGCTGGATTCAATAACTCTGGGATTTTCTTTCTCTGGATTTTCTACTACCTCATTAGCTCTCTCTGATGCCTTCAGATATGCGTTTTATATTTTGTCCAGCTCTTCGAGTTCTCAGAGAAGGACTACAGGTGTACCTTGAAGATATTGTGGGTTCGGTTCCAGACCACAATAAAGCAAATACCTCAATAAAATGAGTCACATTATTTGTTTCTCAGTGGCTTAAAATTTATGTTTACACTGTACTATATTCTGTTAAGTGTGAAATAGCATTATGTCTTAAAAAGTAAAAAATAATCTACAGTCCTTAGATTATTGTTTATATTTAGTGATAATTTTAATAAACATTAATATTTGAAGGAATAATACTATCCCTTTAAAAATACCCTATTGCTGAAAAATGCTAATCTTCATCTGAGTCTTAATTGAGTTGTAATCATTTAGCTGGTGGAGGGTTTGAAATATTTTGAGAATTCCCAAATTTGACACACAGACATGAAGTGAGCAAATGCTTTTGGAATAATGGTACCAAGAGACTTGCTCAATGCAACATTGACACAAACTTTTCATTTGTAAAAAAGAAAAAAAAAAGAAAGAAAGAAAACACAGTATCTGTAAAGCACAATAAAGAATCAGTGGGAAAGAATCTGCCTGCCAGTGCAGGAGACGTAGAAAGTATGGCTTCAGTCTATGGGTCAGGAAGATCCCTTGGAGGAGGAAATGGCAACCCATTCCTTTATTCTTGCCTGGAGAATCCCATGGACAGAGGAGCCTGACAAGCTACAGTCCATGGGGTTCCAAAGTGTCAGACACGACTGAACATGTGGACACACACTTAACACTATAGAGAAAAAATCAGTTCCAGGTGAGTTAAAAGATTTAAATGTGAAAGGAAAACCTATTAAACCTTCAGAAGACAAGATGGTGAGATATCTGTATGCCCTTATAGTGTGTATGTGTGTGTGTGTGTGTGTGTGTGTATGTGCTCAGTTGCTAAGTCGTGTATGACTCCATGGACTAGCCTGCCATGCTCCTCTGTCCATGGAATTTCCCAGGCAAGAATTTTGGGGTGGCTTGCCATTTTCTTCTTCAAGGGATCTTCCCAACCCAGAGATCAAACCATCTCCTGCATTGGCACGTGGTTCTTTACCACTGAGCCACCAGTGAAGCACCACGCCCTTCAGTCACAGAGTTGTGCCCACTCTTTGTGACCCCCATGGACTGCAGCACACCAGGCTTCCCTGTCCATTGCTAACTCCCGGAGTTTACTCAAACTCACGTCCTTTGAGTATATGATGGCATCCAACCATCTCATCCTCTGTTGTCCCCTTCTCCCCACACCTTCAATCTTTCCCAGCATCAGTGTCTTTTCAGTGAGTCAGTTCTTCTCTTCAGGTGGCCAAAGTATTGGAGTTTCAGCTTCAGCATCAGTCCTTCCAATGAATACTCGGGACTGATTTTCTTTAGGATTGACTGGTTTGATCTTGCAGTCCAAGGGACTCTCAAGAGTCTTCTCTAACACCACAGTTCAAAAGATATGCCTTTATACTAGGTAAATGCAAAATCTATTTTTAAAAATTACATTCAGATACATTTTAAAAACTCTGTTCAGAAGACCTCATAAGCCCTTGGAGTAGTAATTAATTTCAGTTAGGTATAGGAAATGTACACAGTGAGCCTGAAACATTTTGTTGTTCTGTTTAGGAAGGAAACTGTCATAGTCTACCAGGACCACATCAAATGATTCAAGAGCCAACTGAAAAGCATCCCTCTGGCCAGAGGTGGAATGACTGAGTATCAGTAAGGACACGCAGGTTTATAGAAATCCTGAAATCCCCTTGAGTGCACACTGGAACATATCAAATGCAGTGGATTGGAATATCTGTAAATATCGAATGTCTTCAAATTCATGAGTTCTTAATAATAAAACCAACAAAGAGCATCTAATTGGTCAACATTGAAGGATGTTATAGAATCATGCATTATTTTGAAAACAAATTTTTAAAAAGTGAATTTTTTGTCCTGTGTTTCCTATATGGACTGTACCACAGGTAAGCAAATAGTAAATGAGGGGAAGTTTTTGTATATAAATTATTAATAAGTGAAGAACGAATAATTAAATTAGAACATTTTAAGATTCCTAATGAATAAACAGGTTTATTCTTGTATCAATATATCAACAGCTACTAACATGACAAATAAGGAAACTCTGTGCCTCTTAATGGAAAAACACACCATCACTTATTAAGAATTTTTGCCAAAAAAATCAAACCTGATAATTAGGAAATACAGAGAATGTTAAACACAGTGAATGTGCAATCAGAAAAATTTCATCTGTAGAAGTCATGAGACAGATTAACTTCAACAAATATGTTGCCAGAGGGAGAGAAGATGGGAAAAAGTGTAGATTAAAAGACACATCTAAAAGACATATGAAGCAATGTGTGAACTTGTGTCAGTTAACTATTGCTGTGTAACAGGTACCCCAAGATTTAACAGCTTAAAACTAAAAAGATGTATCACAGAGTCAGAGGGTCAGGAATGCAGGAGTGGGTTAGCTAGTCTCATGACCTAGCGTTTCATGAGTTTGCAGTCAAGCTGTTAACTAGGCTGCAGTCTTCTGAAGACTTGACTGTTCATAGAGGATTCACCTCCAAGATGGTTCATTCACAAGGCTACCTGAGTGTTCTAATAATATGGCACCTGGCCATCCCCCAAAGCAAGTAATCCAAGAGAGAGTGATCCAAGACAAGCTAAAAATCACTCAAAATGGGGTACCATTCTTGTCAGATGATCCCTGAAACAGTGTGGGAGGAAATTACACAACAGCATACCTACCTGGAAGCTGTCTACCAAAATCTGACCTCCAAAGAGTCACATTCTTCCAGTATGACAAATACACTCAACCTCCACCAGAGCGCCCCCAAACTTTCATGCTATTACAGCATTAACTCAAAGTCTAGAAATGTAAATTCTAGGTGTGGATGAGGATTTTCAGGTATACTTCCTTAAACACTGATGTTTAGATTTCCTCTTAATCCGAAAGTGAAAGTGTTAGTTCTTTAGTCATATTCAACTCTTTGCAACCCCATGGACTAGCCCACCAAGGCTCCTTTACCCATGGGATTCTCCAGGCAAGAATATTGGACTGGATTGCCATTCCCTTCTCCAGGGGATCTTCCCGACCAGGGATCAAACCCAAGTCTCCTGCATTACAGGCATATTCTTTACCATCTGAGCCATCAGGAAATAAAGACACACAGTATCTGCCTCCACAACTTAACATAAAATAGGATAACCACTACAGATGTGTGTTTAAAAGGAGGGAAGCTGGGTGCAGAAGTTAGGTCCACAGGTTCACAGAAATCCTGAAATCCACCGGGGAACAGGTTGGCAGTTTCTTGATTAAGATTCAAGATGTCAGAGTAAATCTTCAGGGCTCTTAACTACTTTCTGGTCCTCAGATCCACCCACTGAGTTATCCTCCGTTTTCCATGTTTACAGCTATATACTTATGTGCCTGTAGAAGCTTGTTTGTCCAAAAGTCTCTTAATTTGCTGCTGTATCCTTTCCAGTTCAGGCTGGCCAACAGCCAACTAATATAATTCTCTTTTAAAAGTCTCTTTTAAAACGTTATATTCTGCTGATATAATCCCTTTATAAACGTTGTGGATCTCCTGTGAATTTTATTTGAATTCTCGCCGTTAAACAAAACAATGCCCATAAATATCTTCCATATAAACCCTTCTCTACTTTGGGCTTTTGATGCACCACCCTCTGAAAATTCTTAGAAGCCCTGTAATTTGAGAGATTTTGTCAGGTACACTCTTCTGTTGAATAAAACACTGAAGCCCCACACTAGATCTTTCTGAGCTCTTAAAGGGCTTTAAAACTACATCCTGAACTTCATATCTTCCTGTTAGTGCTTTACATTTGTTCTTGTTCTGAGCCATTTACTAATTTTAACATCATTTGTCACCTATGAAGACTGGGAATCTTCAGATCCCCAAAGTTCTGGCTCCTTTTTGTTTCATGGTTCTTCCTTTAACTTCTCTCTCCCCTCTAACATTCTACTATAAGCAAATGAAAAACCAAGTGACATCTTCAACACTACTCTGGCTAGAAATTGCCTTAGCCAAGTCACCCCGTTCATTAGGCATATTTTCTACTTTGCACATAACTGCAGATGAAAAATCTGCTAAACCTTTGCCACTTTTGCTCTAATTTCCAATAAGATATTTTTAATTTGTTAAGACCTCATCTGCAGCCTCCTCAAAGTTATTATGCATTTATAAATAATTTCTTCACACCTCTTCAAATTTTAACTAATGCTTTCCAAGTCCCTCCACCTTTTGCCCACTGTATTTTAAAGCGACTCCCTTTTTTTTTTTTTCATCTCCACCAATGCCATTTAGGATCATATTTCTCCAACCAAGGATCGAATCTGTGTCCCTTGCAGTGGAAGCACAGAGTCTTAACCATTGAACCATAGAAGTCCCAGTCACTATTATATCTTAGGTTTTTGTTATATCACAACCCCACTTTCAGGTACCCAAATTTTGTTACTTTTGTTATCACCTTATAGCCAAACTATCCACAAAACATAACTTTTAAAGCAACAAACATTTCTGTCTCATGCAGTGTCTGAGGGTCAGAAATCCAGGAGTGAGTTAGCTGACTGCTTGTGGCTCACTGTCTCTTATGATGTAACAATCCAGCTGTCAGCTGGGGCAAAAATCATTTAATGGCTTAAATAATGCTAGATGCTAGCATCTAGCTGCCATAATGATACTACTGCGGGCAGGAATCCCTTAGAAGAAACCGAGTAGTCATCATGGTCTACAAAACAGTCCAAAATGCAGTACTTGGATGCAATCTCAAAAACGACAGAATGATCTCTGTTCGTTTCCAAGGCAAACCATTCAATATCACAGTAATCCAAGTCTATGCCCCAACCAGTAACACTGAAGAAGATGAAGTTGAACGGTTCTATAAGGCCTACAAGATCTTTTAGAACCAACACCCAAGAAGGATGTCCTTTTCATTATAGGGGACTGGAATGCAAAAGTAGGAAGTCAAGAAACACCTGGAGTAACAGGCAAATTTGGCCTTGGTATACGGAATGAAGCAGGGCAAAGACTAATAGAGTTTTGCCAAGAAAATGCACTGGTCATAGCAAACACCCTCTTCCAACAACACAAGAGAAGACTCTACACATGGACATCACCAATGGTCAACACCGAAATCATATTGATTATATTCTTGGCAGCCAAAAATGGAGAAGCTTTATATAGTCAACAAAGACAAGACCAGGAGCTGACTGTGGCTCAGATGATGAACTCCTTATTACCAAATTCAGACTTAAACTGAAGAAAGTAGGGAAAACCACTAGACCATTCAGGTATGACCTAAATCAAATTCCTTATGATTATACAGTGGAAGTGAGAAATAGATTTAAGGGTCTAGACCTGATAGATAGAGTGCATGATGAACTATGGACGAAGGTTTGTGACATCGTACAGGAGACAGAATCAATCTCCATGGAAAAGAAATACAAAAAGCAAAATGTCTGTCTGGGGAGGCGTTACAAATAGCTGTGAAAAGAAGAAAAGGGAAGGAAAAAGCAAAGGAGAAAAGGAAAGATATAAGCATCCGAATGCAGAGTTCCAAAGAATAGCAAGAAAGAGATAAGAAAGCCTTCCTCAGTGATGAATGCAAAGAAATAGAGGAAAACAACAGAAGGGGAAAGACTAGAGATCTCTTTGAGAAAATTAGAGATACCAAGGGAACATTTCATGCAAAGATGGGCTCGATAAAAGACAGAAATGGTATGGACCTAACAGAAGCAGAAGATATTAAGAAGAGATGGCAAGAATACACAGAAGAGCTGTATGAAAAAGATCTTCACTACCAAGATAATCACAATGGTGTGATCACTCACCTAGAGCCAGACATCCTGGAATGTGAAGTCAAGTGGGCCTTAGAAAGCATCACTACGAACAAAGCTAGTGGAGGTGATGGCATTCCAATTGAGCTATTTCAAATCCTGAAAGATGTTACTGTGAAAGTGCTGCACTCAATATGCCAGGAAATTTGGAAAAGTCAGCAGTGGCCACAGGACTGGAAAAGGTCAGTTTTCATTCCAATCCCAAAGAAAGGCAATGCCAAAGAATGCACAAACTACCGCACAATTGCACTCATCTCACATGCTAGTAAAGTAATGCTCAAAATTCTCCAAGCCAGGCTTCAGCAATACGTGAACCGTGAACTCCCAGATGTTCAAGCTGGTTTTAGAAAAGGCAGAGGAACCAGAGATCAAATTGCCAACATCCACTGGATCATGGAAAAAGCAAGAGAGTTCCAGAAAAACATCTATTTCTGCTTTATTGACTATGCCAAAGCCTTTGACTGTGTGGATCACAATAAACTGTGGAAAATTCTGAAAGACATGGGAATACCAGACCACCTGACCTGCCTCTTGAGAGACTTGTATGTGGGTCAGGAAGCAACAGTTAGAACTGGACATGGAACAACAGACTGGTTCCAAACAGGAAAAGGAGTACGTCAAGGCTGTATGTTGTCACCCTGCTTATTTAACTTCTATGCAGAGTACATCATGAGAAACATTGGGCTAGAAGAAGCACAAGCTGGAATCAAGATTGCCAGGAGAAATATCAATAACCTCAGATATGCAGATGACACCACCCTTATGGTAGGAAGTGAAGAGGAACTAAAAAGCCTCTTGTTGAAAGTGAAAGAGGAGAGTGAAAATGTTGGCTTAAAGCTCAACATTCAGAAAACGAAGATCATGGCATCTGGTCCCATCACTTCATGGGAAGTAGATAGGGAAACAGTGTCAGACTTTATTTTTCTGGGCTCCAAACTCACTGCAGATGGTGATTACAGCCATGAAATTGAAAGATGCTTACTCCTTGGAAGGAAAGTTACAACCAACCTAGATAGCATATTCAAAAGCAGAGACATTATTTTGCCAACAAAGGTCTGTCTAGTCAAGGCTATGGTTTTTCCAGTGGTCATGTATGGATGTGAATGTTGGACTGTGAAGAAAGCTGAGCGCCAAAGAATTGATGCTTTTGAACTGTGGTGTTGGAGAAGACTCTTGAGAGTCCCTTGGACTACAAGGAGATCCAAGCAGTCCATTCTGAAGGAGATCAGCCCTGGGATTTCTTTGGAAGGAATGATGCTAAAGCTTAAACTCCAGTACTCTGGCCACCTCATGCGAAGAGTTGACTCATTGGAAAAGACTCTGATGCTGGGAGGGATTGGGGGCAGGAGGAGAAGGGGACGACAGAGGATGAGATGGCTGGATGGTATCACTGACTCGATGGACGTGAGTCTGAGTGAACTCCGGGAGGTGGTGATAAACAAGGAGGCCTGGCGTGCTGTGATTCATGAGGTCGCAAAGAGTTGGACACAACTGAGCGACTGAACTGAACTGATGGAAATATTTAGAGATGTAACAATATAATATCTGGGATATACATTAAAATATTAAGAGAGAGAAAGTGAGTAGTAGTATAAATGAAGCTGAATTGGTTATCAGTTGATAGCTGTTGATGCTCGGTGGTAGATAAATCAGAGATCATTATTCTACATACTTTTATACTATTATATATGCTTAAAGGTTTCCACAGTAAAAAAAAATTTTTTAAGACATCCTAAGTAAAGTAGAAGACAAGACATAGGCTTTGTTATCTTTACAACCCGTATTACTAGGAAAGGAATTAATACTCAAATTGTGTAAAGAATTACTACAATTTAAATTTTTTTTAAATAGATAATGGTCTTAACTACCACACTATAAACATAACTCATAAAGGAGGAAACCTGAAGACATGCTCAGCCACATGCTCGTTATAATTTCACACCCACCACATAAAAATTTTAAGGTCTGACAATATTACCAGAACACTTATACATTACTGGTTGGAGAACAAATTGGTACATCCATTTGGAAAACAATTTGGCATTATCTAGTAAACATTAAAAAAACACATGTTTTTTATGACTCAGGAAAAATGTGTATCAGGGTATATGAGCAAGAAAATTCCTAACAGTATTATAACAGAAAAAAATTGAAACAACCCAACTGTCTATCAATAGTAGAGTGGTTAAATATTTACATATACAGTAGAATACAACAGTGGGGAAAATGTATCACAAATCCACGGACATGGATGACTGTCTAACAGTGTTGAATAAAGAAGCAACTCAGAAAAGAATCGTACAGTAGGATTTCACTTCTATAAATCAAAGAATCAATAAAGGTAAACAATATTTGAGTACTAGCACAAGAAGTAAATCTATAAAAGCAACAGAATGATAACCACAAAATAAAGGTAGTGATCATCTCTTGCTACAGAAAGAAAGGAATGGACTAAGGCAAGGGAATGCAAGGAATATAAAAGCAGTGTGATTACACACGCTGGTTTACTCCTAACAGTCCTGGTTGCCTATTTTCCTGGTGTAATAACTAATAGCACTCTTTCACTCTCAAAAGTGTCCCAGTTGGGATAATAAAATATATGTCCATCATTCTTAAAGTATCTTTTTCCCCTTTAACCTAGATGGAGGGTATTGTATAATTCTTCCTCATATCATACAGTTCAGTTCAGTTCAGTCGCTCAGTCATATCCAACTCTTTGTGACCCTGTGAACCGCAGCACGCCAGGCCTCCCTGTCCATCACCAACTCCTGAGTCCACCCAAATCCATGTCCACTGAGTCGGTGATGCCATCCAACCATCTCATCCTCTGTCATCCCCTTCTCCTCCTGCCCCCAATCCCTCCCAGCATCAGAGTCTTTTCCAATGAGTCAACTCTTCGCATAAGGTGGCCAAAGTACTGGAGCTTCAGTTTTAGCATCATTCCTTCCAAAGAAATCCCAGGGTTAATCTCCCTCAGAATGGACTGGTTGGATCTCCTTGCAGTCCAATGGACTCTCAAGAGTCTTCTCCAACACCACAGTTCAAAAGCATCAATTCTTCGGCACTCAGCCTTCTTCACATTCCAAATCTCACATCCATACATGACCACTGGAAAAACCATAGCCTTGACTAGATGGACCTTAGTCGGCAAAGTAATGTCTCTGCTTTTGAATATACTATCTAGGTTGGTCATAACTTTTCTTCCAAGGAGTAAGCGCCTTTTAATTTCATGGCTGCAGTCACCATCTGCAGTGATTTTGGAGCCCCCAAAAACAAAGTCTGACACTGTTTCTACTGTTTCCCCATCTATTTCCCATGAAGTGATGGGGCCAGATGCCATGATCTTCGTTTTCTGAATGTTGAGCTTTAAGCCAACTTTTCCACTCTCCTCTTTCACTTTCAACAAGAGGCTTTTTAGCTCCTCCTCACTTTCTGCCATAAGGGTGGTGTCATCTGCATATCTGAGATTATTGATATTTCTCCCAGCAATCTTGATTCCAGCTTGTGTTTCTTCCAGTCCAGCATTTCTCATGATGTACTCTGCATATAAGTTAAATAAGCAGGGTGACAATATACAGCCTTGACGTACTCCTTTTCCTATTTGGAACCAGTCTGTTGTTCCATGTCCAGTTCTAACTGTTGCTTCCTGACCTGCATACAGATTTCTCAAGAGGCAGGTCAGGTGGTCTGGTATTCCCATCTCTTTCAGAATTTTCCACAGTTTACTGTGATCCACACAGTCAAAGGCTTTGGCATAGTCAATAAAGCAGAAATAGATGTTTTTCTGGAACTCTCTTGCTTTTTCCATGATCCAGCGGATGTTGGCAATTTGATCTCTGGTTCCTCTGCCTTTTCTAAAACCAGCTTGAACATCAGGGAGTTCACGGTTCACANCTTTCTGCCATAAGGGTGGTGTCATCTGCATATCTGAGGTGATTGATATTTCTCCCAGCAATCTTGATTCCAGCTTGTGTTTCTTCCAGTCCAGCGTTTCTCATGATGTACTCTGCATAGAAGTTAATAAGCAGGGTGACAATATACAGCCTTGACTTACTCCTTTTCCTATTTGGAACCAGTCTGTTGTTCCATGTCCAGTTCTAACTGTTGCTTCCTGACCTGCATACAGATTTCTCAAGAGGCAGGTCAGGTGGTCTGGTATTCCCATCTCTTTCAGAATTTTCCAGTTTTTTGTGATCCACACAGTCAAAGGCTTTAGCATAGTCAATAAAGCAGAAATAGATTTTTTTTCTGGAACTCTCTTCCTTTTTTAGTGAGAAGTAGAGGTAGATATAAAATCTCCTAGATGCCAAAAATTGTAGGAAATTTGGGAAATACGAACAAATGTAAAAGAGAAAAGAAAAAGTAACATAAATTTATTATACACAGCTAACTAATTTTATTCTTTGATATATTCCTTTAAATGTTTTAAAAATCAAGTATGTAAATATAAATGAATATATGTTTATTCTTTATATATAGTCATATATGAAAATATGAATGAATTTACATAGAATTGAATCATGAACATTATACACTAAATATTTTTATAAGCATGTTTCATGCAATTATTTGTCAAATTTATATTTTCATTTTTTTATGATTTTAAAAAGGTTTTATTTATTTATTTAAGTTTTGGCTGTGCTAGGTGTTTGTTGCTTAGAGGTCTTTCTCTAGTTGCAGCAAGGGGGGCTACTTTTCATTGAGGTGCATGGGCTTCTCACTGCAGTGGCTTCTCTTGTTGCAGCGCACAAGCTCCAGGCATGTGGGCTTCAGTGGTTGCAGCTTGCAAGCTCTAGAGTGTGGGCTTGGTAGTTGCAGCACATGGGCCTCGTTGCTCTAAGGCATCTGGAATCTTTCTGGACCAGGACTGAACCTGTTTCCCCTGCACTTGCAGGCAGTCTTACCCACTGAGCCATCAGCGAAGTCCCAAAATTATATTTTTAAATGGTTGTATAATAGTGCATCACCTAGATATATGTGCCACCATTTGTTTAATCACTGTCTTTGGTTTGCTATTTTAAAGGTTTCTCAAGATTTTTAAGAAGTATGAAAACCAATAATTTGGGTATAAAGCTTGGTTTATATCCTTAGGGTAAATTCTAATTTATACTGATCTGTTTTGGGGCATCTGTTTTGTTTCATTGATTTTTCTTCAGGATCACTTAAAAAATTATTTTAGTTTATAGTATATGCTAGTTTCTAATAGAGCAATTACTCCACAGAGATCTTCTTTTAAATATATTTCTTACTCTCATTTTTTCTTCTAGATAATTTCTTTAAAAATTGGCCACGCAACTTTTCTGGCGTCCAGTGTCTAAGACTCCATGCTCCCAATGCAGGGGGCTCAGGTTTGATCCCTGATCAGGGACTTAGATCCCACAACTCAAAGTTTGCCTGCTACAACTAAAAAAAAAAAAAAAAAGATGCCTCATGCCGGAACAAAGATCAAAGATCCTGCGTGCTGCAACTAAGACCTGGCATGGCCAAATAAATATTTTTAAAAAATTGGCCGAAAGTCCAAAAAATCTAACTGAATTTTGATTAAATTGTATTAGAACTATATGTTGACGTGGAGATCAATGTAACATCTCCACAATATTGAATCTTATTTCATTTTCCCATACATCTTTTCATTTATTCAAGCTCTCTTTTATATCTTTCAGAAATAAAGATGTTTGAAGTTTTTCCCCCTGCTTACTACTTTTTAAGCATTTTTCTTCAAATGCAATTTTCAAAAAAATTTTTTTGTTCCAATTTTGTCTGTGGACAAAATTCTCAAAAGTATCTTCTGAAAAATCTCTGCCATTTTATTGTCAGGCTATTTTTCTTTCTTTTCTTTTTTGGCAGTGCCATGAAACTTGTGAAATCTTAGCTCCCCAACCAGGGCTTGTACCCAGACTCTTGGCAGTTAAAGTGTGGAGTCTTAACCATTGGACTTCTAGGGAATTGCGGCAGGCTATTTTTCTTGAGATGTTCACATTGACATTTTCTGGTAGCAAAATTTCACTTCCACTAAGTATGGAGGCAGGAATGATAGCATTCTCTGAATCCTAGTTCTACCACTTTGGTAACAATTTATACAATTTATAAAAAGTGAATCCCTTATCTAATTTTATAAATCTAAGAGTAAATATATAATATGCCTGGAACATATGCCATTTAAAAATTTAATCATTGCTTTTAAAAATTAAAACTACTTTCCAAAAAAGGTAAGTTAAAAAGCAACAAAATTTTTCTTTTCTTCTTTCTATATAAAGCAATATAAGACCAGTTGCATTTGCTTTTAGAGACTTGATGGCTCACATAATTATGCAGAACTAATTAATTCAAAATCTGTTTATCAACAGTAGTCTGTAGTTACAGCATTTTCTCCCAGAGGCATTAACAAAGGCTTATCACCTGCTTTCTTGTTGCAGTTTGTCTCAAAGGCAAATCAATAAGAAAAATATAAAAATGCTATTCCCCGAACTAACACTTCCAACAACTTACAAGAACTTTTAGTATCTGATACCAATTAGTTTTCTTAGCTTAAATTAAAAGTTTTATTTAGCAATGAAATGTGTCAAAATAGTAAGAATTTTAAAGGTGTAGTAAAGTTTTCTCTAAGAATTTTTTTAATTTAAGGTATGTAATTATTATATTTTTTCCAGAATAAATGGCTGTAACAGATGGTTGTGGACAAGAAGTTATAAAAGAAAACTATTATGTACTTTATAGATTAAACAATATAACATTTCTTGCCCATACCCATATATGCATGCCTACAGAAATAAAAGTGTCTCTATCATGAGTAATATCTGCTTTGATATAAGATTAGCAAAACAGCAGAAATGAGTTATCCATGGAAGTATGTATTTGATTTTTGACAGGGTTTTCTGATCAATAGATTTCCTCAAACTGTATTCTGATTATTATGTTTATGGATGTTCATTTGATAGGGAGAATGCTAGTTAGAATAAAATGTGTTTTGGGTTAGAAAGCCAATGTTAATTTATTTTAAAAAAGGAAAATGAAGTTTTGGAATTGAAATTCTCCTCTTTCTCAGTTTAAAAATTAAAAAAAAAATTTTTTTTAAGATGCATTATCTTTAAAGAATGAACAGTGCTTCCTGTAAAGTGAGAGAACTTTTGGATCATGGGCACTTGCTTTTACAGGCAGGCTTGCAGGCTTGGGGAAAGGGCACATCAGGTTCTTGCTCGTTTACCTCAGGGTGCCTGTGGCTTGGACCCTTGCTCTTAATCCTTCTTGCAACGCAACTCAAGAAACTACTAGGAATTCCAGATAAATGAGAATCCTGTTACGAACTATACCAGGCACCCACACTTCAGAGCTGAGATTGTTCCTCAAGTAGTCAGTGACCCGTATCGAGGAGATGCCGTTGTACCAGAGAGTGGGTAGGAGTTCCGACCCCCTAAGGGGGTTGCATGACTAGCTAGGCATAAATGCTGAAGCCACTCAGAACCAACGGCTTCCTCGGACTGAGTGGGTGAGGCATTGTCCACTCCACTTCATCTGTCACCGTGACCATGCCTGTCCTAGGTGTCTAGAGCCTGGAACTTTGGGAGCTGTCGCTTGGAGCATGAGACCTCTACTACATGTTATTTGTATGCTATGCTGTTACTTTTCTGATCCTTTCTTAAAACAAAGTAAATTTGGAGATGGGTGAAGTCTTTTGGGTCTCATGAATTTATTAACCTGAACCCAAGTCAAGCAGCATGCTTGCATGCTCAGTTGTGTCCGGCTCTTTGTAACCCCATGGTCTGTAGCCCACCAGGCTCTGCTGTCTATGGAGTTTTCCAGGCAAGAATTGCCGGGGTCCAGCCCTGGTGGATCCAGGGAATTCGAAGTGGGGACAGCACTGGCAAGGAAAAAACTTATTTATTTATTAATGTAAGATTAGAATAGGAAGAAATAATGTAGTAGGAAAATTAAGTGGAGAAAAGAAGCTGAATAACTTGGTTTACGTGGAAAGCCAATAAAGTTCCAGACAAGGAGCTTGCACCATCTACGTTAGGCCACCAGTGTCCGTTTGAATATTGGAGAGTGTCCTGCCCTGGGCTCTCTCTCTACGGATCTTAGCAGTCGGGGCAAATAAGTAGACATGGCGACCTCCACGCCCCAGATGGGAATTCAGCCTGAAATTAGAGTAAATAGGAGACACGGGGGAAACCAATCCTTCCAATGACTAGCCCCACTTCTCTTGTTCAGAAGGCCTTTTATACCTTTTTGATTGTACATAGAGATCAATGGGTAATACAAAATTATGCAGCATTAGCAGCCCAGACTCTCATCAAAATCGGGCTTTCTTTTTGCATACCTTCCCGTATACAAAAGGTCTCAGGTGGTTTACATTATCTTCTGGCCAAGAGGCCTGTTAACATTTTTATGGCTCTCTTCCTGGGTAATTGTCTATCAACCAGAAAACTCCTTTTCCCTAGAATTGTTTTTTCTTTACTCTGCATTACCCTCAAAATACTAAATAAAGTTACATTCCTGTAGAAAAAAAGGTGCAGTGGGTTATAACAAAGAAAGTATTTAACTCAAAGATCTAATATTGCTAATACCAGTTCTACTACCTGTTTTTCTATATACCAACTATATAAGATATGAAAATTTGGCAGCAAGTATTGGCTCAACAAATGAAACCTTTAATCAGTCCTGTTCTAATGATTTTGACTCCTCAGAAGCCCTTACATTCCTAGAATGTTTTAAGCTTCCTGTGCCTCCCGCCAACGGGAGGCCTCAAACAATCACACATGCAGTCTGCAGGCAGGCTAGAAAGCCATCAGAGGGGTTTTTGGATTGAAACACTCTTTCAAATGCAGAAGACTAAAGCCTTGAGTTGACTTTTTCCAGAGAATGTCAGAAAAGTAGAAAAGCAGGCAGATTCTTATTTTGGGGGGTACATGCTCAGGAAATGCCAGGGGGAAAACCTGAGATCTGACTCGTCCTTGCCCATCAAATCTCTGCCACATGACCTTGTCACGGGTGGGATTCCTCACACTGGCTTCCGGCAAAGAATACTGGAGTCAGTTGCCATTTCCTATTCCAGGGGAACTTCCCTACTCAGGGATTGAACTCCAGTCTCTTTGGTCCCCTGCATTGACAGGAAGATTCTTTACACCTGGCGCACCTGGGAAGCCCCAAGTCAAATAAAGTGAGTGTTTAAAAGGCAAATTTACAGAGCAAGAAATTATTCTCTTCTTTCTGCCGGAATCCTTTCATCCCCAATCTCTAAAGCCCAAAATGTCTATAGAGAGGAAAACTTACTTAATTAATGGGTAGGTGGATTCTCATTATGATTTAACAGGAATGTTTCTCCCAGCATTAGCTTAGCATCTTCAAGTATTGATTTGTCAATGACTCAATGATTTTTGGAGATTGTAGAAAGCTTAATAAAAAAGGTTAGAAAAAGAGATATAAATTCTATGACAAAATGACATGCAAATATTAGGCCCAGATTCAGTTTCTCTTGATCTCACACTAAAATGTCTAGGAAGTATTGACAAAAAGACAAAATCTCACATTACCTCATGCAAAAACCTAAAACTGACAGATGATCTATTGCTAAAACTGGTGAAGAATCTACCCGTGTTCACAAGCCAAATAAATTGAAAAAAACAATTTACGACCTAACTAATCTTTGCCGCCCGAAATAGAACAGTACAGCTAGCCTGAAAGAAGGTAAAAGCTATATCTTGCTCCACTGATCCCAGATGAATTGATACAGGGTTTAGAACAATTGGGGAAAAATGGACAGAATAAGAAGTGCTTTTTGAGACATATGTTTTTTCTTCATTTTCACTGGCTACATCAGTATGTGAACAGTCTGGCAGGAAATGGGATTGATGGGGTGTCGTTGCATCTAGGAAGAACTAGTCCCCATACATAGCACATGGTAGTTGAGTAAGGTACTTAAGGGCAACATAGACTTGTTACTTACCAGAAGGGCGACTTTGGGTAAGTTATTTTTACTCAGTTTCCTCATTTAGGGTTGCTGTACTTATTAAATGAGACAGTGAATGTAGAAGTCAAAGCACAGGGCCTGGTACAATGTTTTGTTCCACAGAAGGTAGGTATTATTTTTATTATGATGAAGAAGGGCAGAAAATGGGAAAGACTGAATAGTTCTAGCAAGTATGTATGTGTGTGGTGTTGTAGGTTTGGATTTATTTTGTGCCCTCTCTATGTTCAGTGTGTCAGAGAATCTAGCCATGGGATAAGAGTGGTTCTAGCTTAGTTTAGCACCGTCACACAAAATGAACATCAGACACTGGACATGGCCAGGCAGCCTTCACATCAGCCACATCTCCAGCTGCATAGTCAATGAGGAGATCAAACCAATGTCCAAGTGAAAGGATCGTGCAAGCCACATAGCTTGTCATCTGGCAAAAGACAAACATGAACACTGCAAAAAAAAAAAAAATTAACATGGGTTATCAGTCTATGAAAAAATACTGCAAAAACTGCAAGAGGAAAAAGGTTTGCAATCCTAAATGATATGCAAGAAGATATGGCCTCTATGAAACATAACTGACTAGCCAGTCCCTTAATCATTAAAGAGTTTCTTACTTCATTCACCCTCTTCCTCTCTGCCTTGTGCTGTTCTACCATTTTGATGCCTTTAGCCTATTTGTGGGTGACCCATCTATTATAGGCTGAACTGTGTCTTCCCAAAGTTCATATGTTGAAGTCCAAACCTCTGGTATGTCAGAATCTGATTATATTTGGAGATAGGGTCTTAAAAGAGTAATTAAGGTAAACACAGATCATTGAAATGGGCCCTGATCCAGTATGACTGGTGTCCTTACAAGAAGAGATTAGGACATATACACAGAAGAAAGACGACGTGAAAGCCCAGGATGAAAAACAGTCACATACAAGTTGAGGAGAGAGGCCTCAGAGGAAAGCAACCCTTCTGAGACCTTGTTCTCAGATTTCTATCCTCCAAAACTCTGAGGAAATAAATTTCTGTTGTTGAAGCCACTCAGTCTGTAGTGCTTTGTTGTTGCAGTTAATTGTGTCCAACTCTTTTGTGACCCCATGGACTGTTCCCAGCCAGTCTCCTCTGTCCATGATTTCCCAGGCAATAGTACTGGAGTGGGTTGCCACTTCCTTCTCCAGGGGATCTTCCCAACCCAGGGATTGAACCTGAGTCTCCTGCATTGGCAGGCGGATTCTTTATTTCTTACCCACCAGGGAAGCCCCTTTGTAACGGCAGTCTTGGTAAATGAATACATCATCTAGTTGCCTGGACTCTTAGGTTATTCAATTTTTGTTTTAATCTCCAGGGAATTTCACTTTCATTCCTCATCAACACTCCCCCTCCCAATCCTCTCCAGGGCAGCACCCTGATGTTATCATCATCCAGATCTGCCAATTTCTGAAATATTCTATTCAAACCTGTACTGTTTACTAATCTCTGACTGTAGTTACAAAGCCTTGAAAACCCATTCTTTAATCTCACTGACATTCCCAAGGAAAGCCTGCTTCCTCCCTTCCAATTCCCTCTGCCTTCCTCTTTCTCTGTGTGGTTTATCACTCATCCTATGTCTTGTCAACATCTTCAGCCTTCTGTTTTCCTTCCATTGCAACAGCCTTGCAAAACCCCACCCAGCTGTCTTGGCCTTGCCCTTACAGTGTTTCTGAGCACGGTTGAAGGAAACCAAACAACCACACTGTGTCTGTTGAGCCACAGTAAAGTCATTTAGGCCCTCAACACTGCCTATCGTCTCTCCCCTTCCCCACAACCACTATTTCAAACTTCCTCTATTCTCTTCTTCAAAACCCGGACCTTACCATCTCCACCCTCAATACCAGCCGATGACTTCACTTCCTATTTTGTAGGGGAAATTGAGGTCACCAGAGAGAAATTTCCCCACATTCCATCAGCAAACCTGCAAACTTCCCAGCATTCTGAGCACTTCCTCACCTCATATTACAAAGGATTGTGCTCTTCTTCCTTCCTTCCTTAATAGCTGCCTGGAGTTTCATTCCTCCCAATTCCTCCAAACCTTATTCCTATCATCCTTCTTTATTTCTTTTTCATGTTTAGCTCTCTCTCCCCCATTTGTTCTTTCTGCTCACCATCTACATAGTCTCAAACATCTCAACAGGCCCTGCTGTTGCTGGGAGTGTGCTTCATGCCTCAGTGTGCTGGGATGAGACAAAAATAAAACGTTGAGATGAGCTCCACCACCTGTAAAATTTTAAAGCACAAAAAGCAGTAACTCAGGACCTCCCTTGTGGTTCAGTGGTTGAGACTTCACCTTCCAGAGCAGGGGGTGTGTGTTCCATCTCTGGTCAAGGAGCTGAGACCCCGCTTTGCCTTGTGGTCAAAAAACATAATACAGAGCAATATTTTAACAAATTCAATAAAGATATTAAAAATGGTCCACATTAAAAAAATCTAAAAACAAAAGCAGTGACCCAGTGATTTATATTGAGTTGATTTATACTGAATTGAAAGAAATGAAAAGATTTTTCTTATGTGCTGGGAGGCTCAGAAAATACACCACATGTAATGAGAATAAGAATAATAAATAATGGTGATGATAAACTATCAAACAGAATTTACTTTGTGTCAGGTATTGTTCTAAGTTCCATCCATATTTCAACTCATCTCATACTCAACAAACCTCTGAGAGAGGCACTATTTTTATCATTATTGGAGAGCTTAGAAAATAAACCATACCTAACAATACCAACAAAGCAATTATTTATCTGGCATTTACCTTTATGAGCACCTTATATTAATAACCTGTTTACTCCTCAAACTAACCCGATAAGGTCTGTACTGTGACTTTCTGCTTTACAGACTGAATTTTCCAAGGTCATACAGTTAGTAAGTGGTAAAACTAAGATTTGAGCCAGGCGCTTTCAACATTCACTACGTGCTCCTCAAAATGTACTTAAAAATTACTTTATAAGTGATCAAAATCAAGTCAAAATTAAGAACTGAAGAAGGAGAACATTATAAAAATAAAAAGATCATGACTAACTTATGTCCTGTGAGTGAAAGCTCTGTTGGCAGCCTTCCTCATTTTAGGCACCAGCTCCATCTAATTACCTCTGTGACCTGAAGCAAATTACTTAACTATCATGTGTCTTGATTTTCTTTCTTTTTTTCTTTTTTCAGTTGAAGGATAGTTGATTTATAATGTTGTGTTAATTTCTGCTGAAGAGCAGAATGATTCAGTTATACATATACATGCATTCTTTTTAACACTTTCCATTATGGCTTATCATAGTATATTGACTATAGTTCTTTGTGCTATACAGTAGGATCTTGTCATTCAATTTTCTCATTTATCAGAGGGGGAATAGTAAGACTATGCACTTTGTTGATTGCTGTCAGGATTAAATATGTTAATATATGCAAAATGCTTGTATCAGTGCTTGAGAATATATGTGCTAAATAATACTATTACTATTTTCTTTTGCTTACTTTATAATATTTATAATATAAATTATTGATGATGACCAGGTAAAGTAAAAAGGTGGCTGGCAAAAATCTCTCCTAAGGAATTTACAGAAGTGGCTTAATCCCTGTTGGAATGGCTCTTAACATCACTGCAATTGGTCTTCAGCAGCTCAGCTCTTAGCCAGGGCAAAAGGGGCCTCTGTGCAGGTTCCACACTGTAGAGGGTCCCTCATTTTACACATAAAATAGAAACACTGAAGAACACGTGGGTGCCTCAATCACTTGATGATGCTAAACAGTCAGTCTCATGATCAACACCATCCCAGCTCCAGCACTTCTCTAAATGTGCTTGATGTCCTCAAAACAAAACTCAACTATTTTAATAGCACTAAGAGCTCCCATTTTTACTGTTGCTTTGAGTTCCGCAAATGCTAAAAGTGAGCCTGAGCTGGGGTCAGGGGCTGTGACTCTGAGTTCACGGATTAAATGTGCATTTTCTTAGGAATAAAGTTTCATCATGTGTTTCATTCATTCAGTACATTTGTTCATTCATTCAGTAAACATTAAGCTCCAGGCTGAAGATAATCACTGACTAGTGGGAAGACAGACACTGTGCAATGCAGTGACAGGGCAGTGAGCAAGGACCACTGCTTCCAGGAAGTTCTCCCTGACCGCAGGTTGAGGTTTCTTTGAACTTTTTCTTTCCATCATCTCTATTTTTACTGGGAAGGGTGAGAGAGTGAGAGAATTCTCTGGACTTGCTCAGAAAACCTGCGTCTTGACTCTGTCACTTGTTGCCTATGACATCTTGGACAAGTAATCACTTAGACTCACTGAGCTTCAGTTTCCATGCCAACAATCTGGAGAACTAAGAACTTCTCCTGAAAAATGTGCAGTGTTGTTGCATGGACCTACTCATCCACGAGGAAACCCAGGCAAGATAAAGAAAGAATCTGAGAAAGGTAGGATTAAAGACAGTATTCTTCAGGTAGTAAAAGGCTGTACAAATGTGGGGTGGCCATAACCTGAGTTGAGTTCTATTTTTTCCAAGACTTTCTTTGCCTACAGCAGTTTACTCTATGCCTGTGTGACCTCCTTTCCTCCAGAGGGACCATGCGGTAAACTGAATAATTTAGACTGCTATGGAATTATGGACCTTTCCCCATAAATAGACAATTTTTCACATAATACTTTAATAAAACATGTTTTTATGCTGTTTAAATATCTCTTTGGGGATTTTTTTTTTCTTTAATGAAGAATTTCTCATTAAACTATTGGAGGGATGGAGGCCAAAAGAGAAAAAAAATGAGAGAGGCACTGTTTCTTATTTTCTGTTTCCAAACTGGGTAATCCTTACTTCTTCCAGGAAGTTAGTCAAAATTTGTGTTTAGAAAAAGACCTTAATGAGCAAGTAAAAATATTTTATAAAATTAAAGGAGGGAAAAATCAAACTTCCAGTTTGATAACTCAGCAGTCAGTACTATGTTTGTAAAACTGAGGCCTATTCTGAGTCTTTTGTACATGTTTACTATGTCTCCTGTATGTATCAGTAGGGAGATTAGGGTATATTCAGTTCAGTTCAGTTCAGTTCAGTTGCTCAGTCGTGTCCGACTCTGCCACCCCATGAATCGCAGCACGCCAGGCCTCCCTGTCCATCATCAACTCCCAGAGTTCACTCAGACTCACGTCCATCAAGTCAGTGATGCCATCCAGCCATCGCATCCTCTGTCATCCCCTTCTCCTCCTGCCCCCAATCCCTCTCAGCATCAGAGTCTTTTCCAATGAGTCAACTCTTCACATGAGGTGGCCAAAGTACTGGAGTTTCAGCTTTAGCATCATTCCTTCCAAAGAAATCCCAGGGCTGATCTCCTTCAGAATGGACTGGCTGGATCTCCTTGCAGTCCAAGGGACTCTCAAGAGTCTTCTCCAACACCACAGTTCAAAAGCATCAATTCTTCGGTGCTCAGCCTTCTTCACAGTCCAACTCTTACATCCATACATGACCACAGGAAAAACCATAGCCTTGACTAGATAGACCTTAGTTGGCAAAGTAATATCTCTGCTTTTGAATATACCATCTAGGTTGGTCATAACTTTTCTTCCAAGGAGTAAGTGTCTTCTAATTTCATGGCTGCAATCACCATCTGCAGTGATTTTGGAGCCCCCCCAAAATAAGTCTGACACTGTTTCCACTGTTTCCCCATCTATTTCCCATGAAGTGATGGGACTGGATGCCATGATCTTCATTTTCTGAATGTTGAGCTTTAAGCCAACTTTTTCACTCTCCTCTTTCACTTTCAGCAAGAGGCTTTTTAGTTCCTCTTCTCTTTCTGCCATAAGGGTGGTGTCATCTGCATATCTGAGGTTATTGATATTTCTCCTGGCAATCTTGATTCCAGCTTGTGTTTCTGCCAGTCCAGCGTTTCTCATGATGTACTCTGCATAGAAGTTAAATAAGCAGGATGACAACATACAGCTTGATGTACTCCTTTTCCTATTTGGAACCAGTCTGTTGTTCCATGTCCAGTTCTAACTGTTGCCTCCTGACCTGCATACAGATTTCTCAAGAGGCAAGTCAGGTTGTCTGGTATTCCCATCTCTCTCAGAATTTTCCACAGTTTATTATGATCCACACAGTCAAAGGTTTTGGCATAGTCAATAAAGCAGAAATAGATGTTTTCTCTGGAACTGTCTTGCTTTTTCCATGATCCAGTGGATATTGGCAATTTGATCTCTGGTTCCTCTGCTTTTTCTAAAACCAGCTTGAACATCAGGGAGTTCACGGTTCACGTATTGCTGAGGTCTGGCTTGGAGAATTTTGAGCATTACTTTGCTAGCGTGTGAGATGAGTGCAATTGTGTGGCAGTTTGAGCATTCTTTGGCATTGGAATGAAAACCGACCTTTTCCAGTCCTGTGGCCACTGCTGAGTTTTCCAAATTTGCTGGCATATTGAGTGCAGCACTTTCACAGCATCATCTTTCAGGATTTGAAACAGCTCCACTGGAATTCCATCACCTCCACTAGCTTTGTTCATAGTGATGCTTTCTAAGGCCCACTTGACTTCACATTCCAGGTATATTAATGGTTAATAAATAGCCCCAAATATTAGTGGCTTAAGACAACAAAGGTTTATTCTTTGTTTACATGTTTATTTCCTAGTCCAGGATCCAAGTGACAGAGCATTTTGTTATTTGGAAGGTTGCCAAGCTCCACGGCAGAGGGAAAGTCAGCTCTGTGAGGATATCCTGTTGGCTTCAAACAAGCAAATTCTCTTGTCCAGAAGTGACACATATCACCTTTTCTCATATCACTATAGCCAGGGATGGTCAGATGATGCCGCCTCACAAAGGAGCTTGGAAGTAGAATCCTACCATGGGCCAGAAAGCAGCAAACCAGAACTATCTGATGAGGATTAATAATGCCTAGTGTGGCATTGCTACTGGCATGAGGGGATAATGTGAATTTTTAAAGTCTGTCTACCATGGACCAAGAAACCTTGTGGCCAAGGCTGACATGGTGTGATCGGCTTCTCTCATTCATCCTCCTCATACTGCCCCACTGAGGCCTGACATTCCTTCATCAGAATCAAGTACTTATGTTAATTCCAGATAATTTTATATTCTCTTTTAAAATGCAAAGAAACTTTAAGTAAACTATAATTTTAGTGTGCTCATCTGACAGTTTTGGACAGTTGGCTGTTGCAGGGCTCTTGGAGGTGGAAAAGTTGTTTTTGAAACACTGAAACCTCTTTCTATGAAGGGATAAAGGATGACTGAAGGTAAGTCATCTACTTCAATATGCTGCCAAGAGCGAATCCTGACTATGGGTGTGGAAACTTAAAGGGCTATGCACCAGGTATGGCTTTGCAGCTGTAAGCCCTGGAGAAGTCACAGGATCTATTCCTGTCTATTTCAGGAAATAGGGCCTAGGAGTCTCCAGTTTGGGATGTTTCTAGCACAAAATAACGAATTATGTGCTGAAGATGGTGCCCAATACAAATAGAATTCTGCCTTTCTCTTCTGATAGATATCTAGGAACTAAAGCATCTCCTCTCTTGAATATTAAAAATGTTTCCCATTATCTTTAAAAACATCTTAGAAAAATATATTCTAGGTTGCTTTCTAATTATGCAACAAAATCACTCCCAGTTCTGGTATGTTGGTTAAAAGTTAAAACAGCTTGTATTTGAATACAGCTATACACATTCAACATTCAAAAGCTGTTTTCATCATGATAATTAGACATTAAATTGTGATTTATGTTGTTAAATACTGATTTGGAGTTAACTATGTAAAGGTCTGGAAATTTGGAAGTACTTTAAGATATTATATTAAAGTATGCTATAATTTATTACATTTTTTCTCCCCAATTAATTAATTATTTCAATTTTTACTTTAAAATATTTTGAATAGGTAGCTGACTCATTAGGAAAGACCCTGATGCTGGGAAAGATTGAAAGAAGGAAGAGAAGGGGACAATAGAGGACAAGATGGTTGGATGGCATCACCAACTCAATGGAATGAATTTTAGCAAGCTCCAGGAGATGGTGAAGGACGGTATAGCCTGGTGTGCTTTAGTCCATGATGTTGTAGAGTTGGACATTTCTGTGAGACTGAACCACAACAGTAATTGTAATACAAGTAGCTAAAGTTACAAAAGGATTTTTTCAGTGAAAAGAAAGTGTTCCTTTCATCTGTGTCCCCTAATTCTTGAATGCCACCCCCAACTCCCTCACTTACCCGCCCAGAGATAGGCTTCTCAGATGGTGCTAGTGGTAAAGAATCTGCCTGCCAAAGGAGACTTAGGACACATGGGTTCAGTTCCTGGGTTGGGAAGATCCCCTGGAGTAGGGCACTGGCAGCCCACTCTAGTGTTCATGCCTGGAGAATCCCATGGACAGAGGAGCCGCGCATGCTATGGTCCATAGGATTGCAAAAAGCTGGCCGTGACTGAAGCAACTTAGCTGCATGCACACCTTCCCCTGCAGAGATAACCACTGCTGTCAGTTTATTGCGTTTCCTTCCAAAGATATTCCACATTGCTATGACTTTTCAAATATGTGTGTGTGTGTATGTGTGTGTGTGTGTGTGTGTGTGTGTGTGTTTGCTTTTACCCTTTTTCACTTAACAGTATATCTTGGAGACTGTTTCAAATCTATATACAGACCTACTTTCCTCACTAACCAGTTACATAGTATTCTATTGTATTGATCTATCATAAATTATCTACCTGGTTCTCTATCAATGGGTGTTTATGTTGTTTCAGATCTTTTGTTTTACGGACAGTATGGGTATAATATTCTTCTATTTAATATTCTTGTGTTTCTATATATGTGTGATTTTACTGTAGGATGTAATTCTAGAAGTGGCATTGCTAGACCAAAAGGAGATTTTCTTAATAGAAATGTAATTAGTACAAATTAAATTTTAAGCTGTGACAGCATAAAGTTGAAAAAGTTTTCTATCAAGGTGAAATATTTATTCACTCTATTGGGCTGTAAGTCAAAAGAGACATGTTTCCAGACTTCAAAGGAGTTAAATACTTAGATGAAATGACAGTTGTTTAGAAATTATATATCTTGAAAACCATTCTTACATTATTTCATAAGATTTGTTTATAAGCCATAAAATCAAATCTAAAAGAGATATTTAAATGTTCCAATGCACATGTCTGGACTTTGAAAATTCTTTAACTGTGGAAAATTAGTATAATATTTCTCCTTCAAAAGGACATGCATTTTCAAATAATGTTCTAGCAAAAATCTCACCAGGAATAATAATATTAAAACCTGTCTTGAAATTTTAGAAACAGTTGACAAAGTCAAAACAGTGATGAGCTTCTTTAGGGAGCCTCACTGAGAGCTTCTTTTAACTAGGAAATTCTCTGCTCCACTGCTCCATACACCCAAGAAGATACTTGGGCTCATTAGAAAAACTTGCATGATTAGGGATGACTTTAAAAGATTTATGAGTAAACCATCGCAATCCATTTCCTAGAGAGGAAAGGGTAGGGTTTCCCAGAGCAGTACAGGAAGGGTTAAACTATCATTCTTTCCTGACTATATCATATCATTTGTATAAGATTGCTAAATGTCAAAAAGTGTTTATTTTTTTGCTAACAGTATAAAACTGAACATACTGTGCGACATAAGGTAGCAGGTGTCTTGGCTCCAAACTATCAAGTCTGTGGGCATTCTGTTATAACAGGTGCTCCAAAAAATTTGAACAGATTTTAACAAGAGCTGTATGGGCTTTTTAATTAGCCTGGTTATTCGGCATGTGTAAAAAGCATTAGGTATATGCTTAAAACATCATAGGGTCTGAAAAACAAATGTTTCACATAGTCACTCTCTCTTTCTGGCTTCTTTTTGCTTTCTGCTGTTACATTTGACGTATGTGCTTCTTTTATCACAGAATTTCCCCCAGCTGAAGCAGGAGTGTGACAAAAAACGACCATCAATAATAGTAATAGAAGAGAAGATCCAGAAAACTCTTTGACTGTTACACAGATACTCTGTGCAATTTTAATAGAAGTCAAGCTTGATATGCATTAGGAAGCAGCCTACCCTCCCTGAAATAGCCTGTTTTAATTCATATGTCTCATAAATTGACTATTACCAGAAGGACTTTTCACAAATCTTTGCAGTTTGGAAAAATGAGCTCTTACTTGGGTTTCATGTTTAGGATTGCAGGGATAGATAATGACAAACCCAAAGTCAATTCTGTATATGCTTTAGTTTCTTTTATATATGTCATTATGTTAACATAGATATTAATTTGATTGATTTCCTTTTGTTTTTATTAGCTACTGTTACATCTGATTTTTGAGACCCAACTTTGGGATTCATTTATGGAACAAACACTGAAAATCTATTATGTTGAGTGTGTGTGTGTTTGTGTGTGTGTGTGTGTGTGTGGCACAGAGAATAAAACAGAGTTCCCATTCTGAAGATATTTAAAATCTATGTAAACTAAAGCAGAATGTTTTTAACACCCTAATGGTACTGTGAACAGAGTATACTATGGGCGCTGAAAGAACAGGGAGATTTACATTTGGTAAAACTGGAGAAAGTTTCACTGAAGCAGGTGACATTTGATATTGGTCTTGAAACTTGGAGAACATTTTGAAATCATAATAAGGCTAGCATTTGGGGCAAGGCTACCTTCTAGGCACATGCAAAAGCATGTTATATACAGGTTACTGAGTTACTGATTATAAGAATTGCATATGTTACTGTGATGTGTGTTTCATCTTTTAGATATGTAGATACCTGGTTTAGATTTTTTCAATTAAACAAATGAAGAGGTGCCAGTTATTGGTTGTGTCCCATGTGCCAGGTATGGTGCCAGGGGCTTTTCCCACCTTGCTGCAGCCAGTGAGATACCTCATGAGATGTATCTATCGTTACACCTGTTGATACATGAGGATAAGTTAAGTAGCTTACTTAAGGCCGTGCGATAAGCAAGCAGTAGAGTCAGGAGCTGGTGTCTAGGTACACACACTTTCCCACAGCACTGTACCATTCCCTTGGTTTTACAAGTAGAAGGAATCGTGTACGTTCTTCTTGTGGATATAATTTGCACATTGCGATCCGAGCAGAATTTGGTTCCTGGAGGTTGTGTTAATCAGAGTGCTCCAGAGAAACAGAACCAATAGAATGGATAGACGAGAATAGCTAGATGGACATTATAAGGGGAAACTTATCCTAAGAACTGGCTTAGGTAATTATGGACGTCATGAAATCTCAGTCTACTGTCTGAAAGCTGGAGAAACAAGAAAGCCAGTGATGTAATTCCGTCTGATTGTGAAGACCTGAGAACTAGAGCGTGAATATATGAAGCAGGAGGAGGTAGATGTTCCTGCTCAAATAAAGAGAACAGATTCACTCTTCCTCTATCTTTCTGTTCTATTCAGGCCCTCAGTGAGTTGGTGGATGCCCACTCACATTGGTGAGGAGAACAACTTCTTTTTTAATGGCTACTTTTTTTTTTTTTAAGTTTGTTTGGCAGTGCAGGATCTTAGTTTCAGCACTTGGGATTTTTAGTTGCAGCATGTGGGATCTAGTTGCTTGACTAGGGATCAAACCCAGTCACCCTGCATTGGGAGCACAGAATCTTAGCCACTGGACCATCAGGGAAGTCCCAGGGGACCTTCTTTACTCAGCCTATGGATTCAAGTAGGAATTTTTTGCAGAAACATCCTTACAGATATAGCCCCAAATGTGTTACCAGATATCTGGGCATCCCTTAGCTCAGTCAGGTTCCCATAGAAGACTAACCATCATAGGGGACAAAGAAGTACTTTTTATATGGAAAGCACAGATATGCATACAGTACATATACAATATACAGTATAAGAGTGGTATGAACATTTTATGGAGGAAGATGATTAGAGAAAAAATGTCTAAAGGGGCTTCTTGGTCAGCAGGAGAGGGGGATGTTGATAATGAGAAAAGGTTGAGAAACACTCCTCTAACTCAAGTTACCGCATTTTTCAGAGGACAGATGAGGAAAGTCGGAGAGTGCAAACAGCTGCCCAGTCACACAGCTAGTCGGTGGTGTATGTGCATGTGTTTATTTTTTAAAATCCACTGTTCTTAGGAACAAAAGGGCCAAGAACCATTTACCACACTGCCAAGCTCAGTGATCCCCTTATGATGTCTTCCCTTTGACTTGACTCCTTTCTGGATTTGTAGGTAGGTTTATTTATGCCATCTCACCCTGAAGCAATAAATAAATAAATTTTAACATTTTGGAGGTCAACAAGGAACAAGCAGACACTGGGGGAGTTCTTGACTGTAGTATGTTCATCATTCAACCTACTAGGTTTTGAGGCTACTCACAGATGGTCTACTCAGCCTTCCCAGAACAGCACCTAGTAGTAGGTGATCATAATTATGAGTGAATGTGTGGATATTGACAGCAAATGGCTCAGAAAGACTGAGTACTTGTGTCTTTTAAATTAAGTATTGTGCTCAGGCACTCAGCCATGTCTGACTGCTTGCAACCCTATGGACGGATGGTGGCCAGCCAGGCTCCTCTGTCCATGGGGTTTTCCCAGCAAGATTACTGGAGTGAGTTGCCATTTCCTCTTCCAGGGAATTTTCCTGACCCAGGGATCAAACCTGTGTCTCTTGCATTGCAGATGGATTCTTTACTGCTGAGCCACTGGGGAAGTCCATTTAAGTATTAGTTTAACTCATTTCCCATGACAAGAACTTATTCGCCTATCATTGGACATCAATTCATGCTAAAAGTGGTGTGTGAAGAAAATCTAGACACTCAGCAGAGCTACTATCTTGAAGTTAAGGGCTCCAGTTTATCTCAAATTCTGTTACTGTTAGTGGGTGGGAAAGGAACACCCTTAGCTTGTTGGGATCAAACAAGGAGGTTGGCAGTAAGGAATAAGTATATGTGCCTTTGAGACAGTTTAACTTATACTCTTTCTAACATCAACACACAATTCATTGCATTTGTTGAAAAGAAAGGGAAAGTCTTTTTTAACCTATTGGAATAAATGATTTGTTACATTTAATATTTGTATATGTGATACTTTCATATATTCCTCCTTTCCCCATAAGAATATAATGAAATGTTTTCTTCCCACAATCTGCCTTTTCCATTAACCATGTTTCTACTTTTTTGGATATCTTTCTAGAGTTTCTTTATGTTTATAAAATAAAATTCTGTAATTATAAATTGGCATGCTATGCACAATTTTGTACCTTGTTTTTTTTTTTTTTCAAACAATTTATCCTTGGAGATGGCTCTACATGGAGAGCTTCCTATTGTTTTTTCTTAACGGCTGTATAACGGCTCTATATTCCATCACATGGAGGTATTTTATTTAACTGTATTCTTACCTTTTTTGAGAGTCTGTAAAAACTGAGATATAATTGACATATGATATTATATTAGTTTCAGGTATGGCATCTGGTCCCATCACTTCATGGGAAATAGATGGGGAAACAGTAGAAACAGTGTCAGGCTTTATTTTTTGGGGCTCCAAAATCATTGCAGATGGTGACTGCAGCCATGAAATTAAAAGACACTTATTTCTTGGAAGAAAAGTTATAACCAACCTAGATAGCATATTCAAAAACAGAGACATTACTTTGCCAACTAAGGTCCATCTAGTCAAGGCTATGGTTTTTCCTGTGCTCATGTATGGAGCTGTGCTCATGTTGGGCTGTGAAGAAAGCTGAGCGCCAAAGAACTGATGCTTTTGAACTGTGGTGTTGGAGAAGACTCTTGAGAGTCCCTTGGACTGCAAGGAGATCCAGCCAGTCCATTCTGAAGGAGATCAGCCCTGGGATTTCTTTGGAAGGAATGATGCTAAAGCTGAAACTCCAGTACTTTGGCCACCTCATGTGAAGAGAGACTCATTGGAAACGACTCTGATGCTGGGGAGGGATTGGAGGCAGGAGGAGAAGGGGACGACAGAGGATGAGATGGCTGGATGGCATCACTTACTCGATGGACGTGAGTTTGAGTGAACTCCGGGAGTTGGTGATGGACAAGGAGGCCTGGTGTGCTGTGATTCATGGGGTCGCAAAGAGTCGGACACGACTGAGCGACTGAACTGAACTGGTGCAACTTAAAGATTCAGTATTTTTACATACAGGCATATCATGGAGATATTATAGGTTTGGTTGGTTTCAAACCACAATGATAAAGTGAATATTGGAATAGAGGGAATCACATGGATTTTTTGGTTTCCCAGTGCATATAAAAGCTATGCATATACTATACTGTAGTCTATTGTGTGACATAGCATTATGTCTAATAAACAAAATCAGGGGATTAAATCTGGGTCTCCTGCATGGCAGGAAGATCCTTCACCATCTGAGCCACCACATAAGACATCAAATAATATACATACTTTAAAAATACTTTGTGGCAAAAAAAAATTTTTTTTAACCACTATCTGTGCATTTAGAGAGTTGTAATCTTTTTGCAAAAGGTACATCAGAGTTCACTGGTCATAGGTTACCATAACAAGTATAATAATAATGAAAACATTTGAAATTTGCAAGAATCACCAAAAGACACAGAAACATGAAGTGAGCAAATGCTGCTTGAAAAATGACACAAATAGACTTGCTTGATGCAGGCTTGCTAAAACCTCCCAATACATAAGAAAATATAATGCCTGAAAAGCATAATAAAGTAAAGATCAGTAAAATGAAGTATGCCTGTATTTGTCTTTCTCTTAAGTTATTTCATTTAACATAATGCCCTCAAGTTCTATCTGTGTTGTCACAATAGCAAATTTTCACTTTTTATGGCTGAATAGGAGCAACTTCACTTTCACTTTTCATTTTCCTGCATTGGAGAAGGAAATGGCAACCCACTCCAGTGTTCTTGCCTGGAGAATCCCAGGGACGGGGGAGCCTGGTGGGCTGCTGTCTATGGGGTCACACAGAGTCAGACACGATTGAAGCGACTTAGCAGCAGCAGCAGCAGCAGCAGTATTCCATTATATTTCCATTACACACACACACACATGCATATTGCTGGATCATATGATAGTTCTGTTTTTATTTTATTTATTTTTTTCTGACCACTCCATGCAGCATGTGGGATCTTAGTTCCTCAACCAGGGATTGAACCTGGCACCCTCTGCATTGGAAGCATGAAATCTTCACAACTGGCCCACCAGGGGAGTCTCCTATTTTAATTTTTTGAAGAAGCTTCAAAAAAGTTTCCATAAATTCTGCACCAATTTACATTGTTACCAACAATGCAGAAAGGATCCCTTTTCTCCAGCCTCACCAACCCTGTTATTTCTTATGTTTCTGATAGTAGCCATTCTAATAGATATGAGATGACAACTCATTGTGGTTTTGATTTGCATTCCCTTGATGATTAGTGATGTAACTGTATTCTTCTTGACTTTAGGTTGCTTTAAATTTGGGCTATTACATGTAATTCTACAATTAATATCATTTCATATGTATTATAGTTGCACAAGCACATCTGCAGACTGTGCTACCAGACATGAAAGTTGTCTGGGCCTGAAGGATATGTATTTATGGTGTTGATAGTTTTTGCGAATTTGATTTTTCTAAGAAGTGTGCCCCAATTTATACTTATACCAGAAATGTTATTGCTGCCTATTTCTTCATAACTTTGCCAAGAATTAAGTTTTTAATTTTTACGTGTCAATTAAATTTGAAAATTTGCCATTCTGAGAGATGAAAATGGTATCTCAATATAAGTTTAATTTTCATTGTTTTAAGTTTGAGTAAAATTGAACTTTTTTCATATGTTTAGCCATTTAAAAAATGTGAATTGCCTGATCATATTCTTTGCCATACTGAACTTTTGGTCTTTTTTCTAGATTGATTTCTAGGAGATCTCTATTTACTATAAAGCCTGTCTGACATGAGGTTACAGACCTCATATCAAAATCAGTGATTTTGAATATTAAACAATTAAACATGAAATTTTATTTTAAGATCCTTGCTGGCATGATGAAAGAGATTGCTTACCATAATTCATCACATTAATTTCTCATATTAAAATATTAAAAAGCAAATAAATCAGGCACTTCCAAAAATAATCACATCTATGAAAAAGATGTGTCACTCAATTTAGCATTACTGTATTTACTTTGCCTCAGGTAAAGAAGCCTGTTTAGAATACTAGGCATCTGTGCCAGAATAGTTTTGTCAGTTATTTGGCAAATGCTCCTAACGTATAAATGACAGATCTCGGGAAGTCCAACTTTCTAAGCCTGTGCCTTATAATCACTGCCAATTGACCAAGAAACGTGAGAAGGTTACGTTCAGAGTTTGGCAAAGCTTCTAGCGTTCAGGGCTTGAAAAATATTTATTTATTGTGTTCAAAACTTCTCACTGTAGTTATGAGAACAGAGAAGATTTTCATTCTTGGCTGGTATTCATAGGGCTCAGCTAAAACCATAGAAGTTGGCAGAAGTTTCCCCGCCTGGCTTATCTTTATGTATTACATTGAGCTGTATGAAATTCCCATTTTATAGAATAAAAATGGCTCACTATTGGCAATTTAATCCGGTTCAAAATTTATCTGAACGCCTGATGCATTTAGAGAGAATTTAGCTTTCACAACAAGAAGTCACAGTTTTCTACCCTCTGGGCTGACTTGAGTTCCTAGTATGCACACAGGTCTATGTGCAGGAGACATATTTTAGAGTGCTCCTGCCTGAAGCTTGGGCTGCAGTATCTAGCAACCACCACGAGAGGGGGCATTTCTATTGGAAATGTGAAGATTCTGAGTGACTTTCAGAATAAGCACTGGCAGAGGCAGGCTACCAGTGCAGCAATAAACATTGTGTGTGAGAGGGAGCAGGTGTGGGTGCTTTAAATCACTGTCTAGCCCAAAGGAAACCTAAGCAGTTTCCTATCCGGCAACTTAGAGAATACCAAGCCAAAATGATGGGGACTACAGCAACAGCAGGTCCTTCCAAGGTGGCCTCATCACTAATTTTGTAGCCAGAATCAAAACATCAGAAATGACAAGCAGAAAGGGTTGAAGGCATCTCTCTCACACATTAGAAACAGCAGCTGCTTGGGAAAAGCTCAGGATAATGCACGAGATAATCTGCGCTGGCCTGTTGCATGTCCTGTGCTGAATGAGATTCTTGGTACCTTGCTGAAAATGCAGGACACGTGGGGAAGAGTCATCTTTGTACGGATGTCATAGAGGCCCTTACATGAGGCACAGGAGGAAAAAATCGTATATATATTTAATCAACACAGCTGTTCAGACTGTGGAGCCTTTGATTAAAAGGGAGTTACCTTTTGTTGGGCTCAAGAAGTTTGTTCCACATAAGAGAGACTCAGGTTGCTCATCTCCTTGGGAAATAACACATGGCAGGTGGGTGAAGAACAAGGGGAGTCCTGTCTGCCAGGTCTGATTGGCTTTTATAGTCAAATCCCCAGTAGACAAATGTTGTGATAGTAAAGCAGCTAAATGATTAGGGTAAAGAAGTTGCTCTACTAATTGTTGTTCAGTCGCCAAGTCGTGTCCAACTCTCTGTATCCCCATGGACTGCAACATGCCAAGCTTCCCTGTCCTTCACTGTCTCCTGGAGTTTGCTCAAATTCATTACCATTGAGTCAGTGATGCTATCTAACCATCTCGTTCTCTGCTGTCCCCTTCTCCTTTTGTCTTCAATCTTTCCTAGCATCAGGGTCTTTTCCAGTGAATTGGCTGTTTGCATCAGGTGGCCAAAGTAATGGAGCTTTAACTTCAGCATCAGTCTTTCCAATGAATATTCAGAGTTGGTTTCATTTGGAGTGGCTGGTTTGATTTCCTTGCTGTCCAAGGAACTCTCCAGAGTCTTCTCCAGTACCACAATTCAAAAGCATCAGTTCTTCAGCACTCAGTCTTCTTTACGGCCCAAGATGCACATCCATGCATGACTACTGGAAAAACCATAGTTTTGCCTATGTAGACCTTTGTTGTCAGAGTGATGTCTCTGCTTTTTAATATGCTGTTTAGGTTTGTCATAACTTTCCTTCCAAGGAAGAAGCATGTTTTAATTTCATGGCTGTAGTCACCATCAACAGTGATTATGGAGCCCAAGGAAATTAAATCTGTCATTCTTAACTAGAGGTATTCTTTTTTTTTTTTGTCTTTAAATGTGCATAATTTCAGTTCAGTTCAGTTGAGTCACTCAGTCGTGTCTAACTCTTTGCGACCCCATGAACCATAGCACGCCAGGTCTCCCTGTCCATTACCAACTTCCAGAGTAAATGGGGACTACAGCAACAGCAGGTCCTTCCAAGGTGGCCTCATCACTAATTTTGTAGCCAGAATCAAAACATCAGAAATGACAAGCAGAAAGGGTTGAAGGCATCTCTCTCACACATTAGAAACAGCAGCTGCTTGGGAAAAGCTCAGGATAATGCACGAGATAATCTGCGCTGGCCTGTTGCATGTCCTGTGCTGAATGAGATTCTTGGTACCTTGCTGAAAATGCAGGACACGTGGGGAAGAGTCATCTTTGTACGGATGTCATAGAGGCCCTTACATGAGGCACAGGAGGAAAAAATACGTATATATATTTAATCAACACAGCTGTTCAGACTGTGGAGCCTTTGATTAAAAGGGAGTTACCTTTTGTTGGGCTCAAGAAGTTTGTTCCACATAAGAGAGACTCAGGTTGCTCATCTCCTTGGGAAATAACACATGGCAGGTGGGTGAAGAACAAGGGGAGTCCTGTCTGCCAGGTCTGATTGGCTTTTATAGTCAAATCCCCAGTAGACAAATGTTGTGATAGTAAAGCAGCTAAATGATTAGGGTAAAGAAGTTGCTCTACTAATTGTTGTTCAGTCGCCAAGTCGTGTCCAACTCTCTGTATCCCCATGGACTGCAACATGCCAAGCTTCCCTGTCCTTCACTGTCTCCTGGAGTTTGCTCAAATTCATTACCATTGAGTCAGTGATGCTATCTAACCATCTCGTTCTCTGCTGTCCCCTTCTCCTTTTGTCTTCAATCTTTCCTAGCATCGGGTCTTTTCCAGTGAATTGGCTGTTTGCATCAGGTGGCCAAAGTAATGGAGCTTTAACTTCAGCATCAGTCTTTCCAATGAATATTCAGAGTTGGTTTCATTTGGAGTGGCTGGTTTGATTTCCTTGCTGTCCAAGGAACTCTCCAGAGTCTTCTCCAGTACCACAATTCAAAAGCATCAGTTCTTCAGCACTCAGTCTTCTTTACGGCCCAAGATGCACATCCATGCATGACTACTGGAAAAACCATAGTTTTGCCTATGTAGACCTTTGTTGTCAGAGTGATGTCTCTGCTTTTTAATATGCTGTTTAGGTTTGTCATAACTTTCCTTCCAAGGAAGAAGCATGTTTTAATTTCATGGCTGTAGTCACCATCAACAGTGATTATGGAGCCCAAGGAAATTAAATCTGTCATTCTTAACTAGAGGTATTCTTTTTTTTTTTTGTCTTTAAATGTGCATAATTTCAGTTCAGTTCAGTTGAGTCACTCAGTCGTGTCTAACTCTTTGCGACCCCATGAACCATAGCACGCCAGGTCTCCCTGTCCATTACCAACTTCCAGAGTATACCCAAACTCATGTCCATTGAGTCAGTGATGCCATCTAACCATCTCATCCTCTGTTGTCCCCTTCTCCTCCTGCCTTCAATCTTTCCCAACATCAGAGTCTTTTCAAATGAGTCAGGTTTTCGCATGAGGTGGCCAAAATACTGGAGTTTCAGCTTTAAAATCAGGCCTTCCAGTGAACACCCAGGACCAATTTCCCTTAGGATGGACTGGTTGGATCTCCTTGCAGTCCAAGGGACTCTCAAGAGTTCTCTCCAACACCACAGTTCAAAAGCATCAATTCTTCAGCACTCAGCCCTCTTTATAGTCCAACTCTCACATCCATACATGACTCCTGGAAAAACCATAGTCTTAACTAGATGGACTTTTGTTGACAAAGTAATATCTCTGTTTTTTACCATGCTGTCTAGGTTGGTCATAACCTTCCTTCCAAGGAGTAAACGTCTTTTAATTTCATGCTGCAGTCACCATCTGCAGTGATTTTGGAGCCCCCCAAAATAAAGTCTGACACTGTTTCCACTGTTTCCCCATCTGTTTGCTAGGAAGTGATGGGACCAGATGCCATGATCTTCATTTTCTGAATGTTGAGCTTTAAGACAAATTTTTCACTCTCCTCTTTCACTTTCAAGAGGCTTTTTAGTTCCTCTACACTTTCTACCATAAGGGTGGGGTCATCTGCATATCTGAGGTTATTGATATTTTTCCCGGAAATCTTGATTCTAGCTTGTGCTTCTTTCAGCCCAGCATTTCTCATAATGTACTCTGCGTAGAAGTTAAATAAGCAGGGTGACAATATACAGCTTTGATGTACTCCTTCTTCTATTTGGAACCAGTCTGTTGTTCCATGTCCAGTTCTAACTGTTGCTTTCTGACCTGCATTCAGGTTTCTCAAGAGGCAGGTCAGGTGGTCTGGTATTCCCATCTCTTTCAGAATTTTCCACAGTGTGTTGTGATCCACACAGTCAAAGGCTTTAGCATAGTCAATAAAGCAGAAATAGATGTTTTTCTGGAACTCTCTTGCTTTTCAATGATCCAGCAGATGTTGGCAATTTGATCTCTGGTTCCTCTGCCTTTTCTAAAACAGCTTGAACATCTGGAAGTTCACGGTTCATGTATTGCTAAAGCCTGGCTTGGAGAGTTTTGAGCATTAGTTTACTAGCGTGTGAGATGAGTGCAACTGTGTGGTAGTTTGGGCATTCTTTGGCATTGCCTTTCTTTGGGATTGAAATGAAAACTGACCTTTTCCAGTCCTGTGGCCACTGCTGAGTTTTCCAAATTTGCTGACATATTGAGCGCAGCAATTTCACAGCATCATCTTTTAGGATTTGAAATAGATCAACTGGAATTCCTTCACCTCCACCAGCTTTGTTTGTAGTGATGCTTTCTAACGCCCACTTGACTTCACATTCCAGGATGTCTGGCTCTAGGTAAGTGATCACACCATCATGATTATCTGGGTCATGAAGATCTTTTTTGTATAAGGTCAGGTGGTCTGGTATTCCCATCTCTTTCAGAATTTTCCACAGTGTGTTGTGATCCACACAGTCAAAGGCTTTAGCATAGTCAATAAAGCAGAAATAGATGTTTTTCTGGAACTCTCTTGCTTTTCAATGATCCAGCAGATGTTGGCAATTTGATCTCTGGTTCCTCTGCCTTTTCTAAAACAGCTTGAACATCTGGAAGTTCACGGTTCATGTATTGCTAAAGCCTGGCTTGGAGAGTTTTGAGCATTAGTTTACTAGCGTGTGAGATGAGTGCAACTGTGTGGTAGTTTGGGCATTCTTTGGCATTGCCTTTCTTTGGGATTGAAATGAAAACTGACCTTTTCCAGTCCTGTGGCCACTGCTGAGTTTTCCAAATTTGCTGACATATTGAGCGCAGCAATTTCACAGCATCATCTTTTAGGATTTGAAATAGATCAACTGGAATTCCTTCACCTCCACCAGCTTTGTTTGTAGTGATGCTTTCTAACGCCCACTTGACTTCACATTCCAGGATGTCTGGCTCTAGGTAAGTGATCACACCATCATGATTATCTGGGTCATGAAGATCTTTTTTGTATAGTTCTTCTGTGTTTTCTTGCCACCTCTTCTTAATATCTTCTGCTTCTGTTAGGTACCATTTCTGTCCTTTATTGAGCCCATCTTTGCATGAAATATTCCCTTGGCATCCCTTATTATTATGCATAATTTATGGCAAGACAATTAGTCAATCCTCATTTTTAAAGATTCAGTTTTTGTAAATTTGCCTACTTGCCAAAACTGGAAACCTCCCAAATCAATGCTTACATTTTTATACTCATTCACATTTTGTTGTTGTTGCTGTTCAGTTGCACAGTTGTGTCCGACTCTTCGTGACCCCATGGACTGTAGCCCACCAGGCTCCTCCCTCCCTGGGATTTCCCAGGCAGGAATACTGGAGTGGGTTTTCATTTCCTTCTGCATAGAGGCATTCTTACTAGAAAACTAAGAAATAGGAAAAGAGAGAGAATTAGTTCAAATTATGACATCTTCTTCTGACATTCTGACTTGTGACAAACCTTCATTGTCCAGGATCTGAGATCAGTTATTAATAGAATTCAGGGTTCTCTCATTCAGTTAGTGAACTGGTACAATTTGATTGAGAGATAATGAACAGGTGATGATTTCTTTTCTGTGCTTCCCTTTCCCTCGATCCACACAAATATCCAAACTAACTCGAATGGCTTGGTGGTGTGTTGGGATTCTGTCTCCTTCAGCTCTGAAATATGCCATCATCATGCTTTTCATTTGTTATTCTGAGACAGAAACATGGTTGTTGTGTTAGCAAGTGAGAGCTTCTGCTTGCTGTTGTGGAGAGGCATGAAAATGGCTGTTTGATCCATCACCGCAAGTGCAAGCCTCTCTATCTCACCCTAAAAGGAAGCAATTTACCAAGAACATTGGTGCTGGATTAAGATTCTCAGTGCATTGCAAGTGAATTACCATGTCTATAATTTTCGAGAAGAAAAGAAAACAGCAAAAACACAAATCCAAGAAATGTAAAAAGGGGGCTATTGGGGCCAAGCTTTGATAAGAGGCACATAATTCACTTCTGAGCTAGTGGCTGGCTAGACTGCCCTGTTTCATTTCTAAAACAAAAGGATTTTCGCAGGTGAGCTGTGTGCAAGAAATTGTCAGTTGCCCTTGGGGCTGTTTGGAATTCTTAGAGCCCAGAGATGAGTAATATTCAGAGGGCAGGTTTTGCATATTTTGTGTGTGTGTTCTAGAAACCACATGTGGAGGGAAGCATTTTAATATATCAATTTGACATAACAAATCTCTATAAATGTGTATGTAAAACAATGAATTCAAGGGGATAGTTCTTAGGGAACTCGACTTATATAGTGCTTATGAAATGCACCACATATATAAATGATAATAAAGAAGGACTGATATGTAGAGGAAAGAGATGGTCTCTTTTGGGGGAGACAGAGGAGGCAGGCAGCTGCTGTCTTCTTCCACTTCAGGCCCCTTGAAACATGAGCTGTAGCTCATGGGGCTTGTAGTCCTCTCCCTACCAGCCCCACTCTAATTTCCAGAGTAAAGCAAGGCAAAGGAGATGAGGACTGAAAGAAGCGGAAAGAATTTATTAGGGTACAGAGATGGTGGGGTGCCAGTAAGATACCCTTGGAATAGTTTGGAGGAGTTCATTTTTAATCCTTTTTTTGGGCGATCACTCTGACCACATCTGTTCATGATGATATTCTGCCAGTGAAGGGAGACAGTACTTCTGTGTTAAAGGCCCACCTGGGGGAATGGTGAGTTAGTGTACAGGTGGTTTGAACCAACAAGGGCTTTCTCTTACTGTGATTCAGCCCTCACCTGCAGTCAGGCCCAGCCAGACCTGCTAGTGCTGTAAGCACTTACCACCGAGAGGGAAATAGAACATCTGGGCTGCTGTTTATTTTTCTTATCTTGCTCTTACATTTCAAAGTGCCCTTTTGTTCCAGTTCCCTTGAAATGGAAACAAGTTTTATTTCAGGGCATTTCTCTGTCATTATTTGTATTTCACAGGAATGTGAACTTTCTTACAAGGAACTCAAGAGCATTAGAAATTCCAGGTCTTCTTGTTGAGGATAAGCCAGCTGTGATATTATATGCATGTTTCCAAGAGGACTTGGAGAAAAGGGGAGGTGGGTATGTTCTTCCTGATTATAGAACTCGTGGTGGGATCACCATAAGGCTCACACTCTTTGCTGATTTTCTAGATGGGAGATGGAGAGTGGGAGGCAGCTTAGACTTTAGCATTTGTCATTCGTTCTGTCAGGGAGGTGAAGATTCTCTTGGATGCTTGTAAGAATGTGGAGGCACTGAAGAGAAATGGGCCAAAGGCCCTAGATGATTGGAAATGTATCTTTTTATCTCTAATTAAATTCCAAGGCCTAAAAGTGAGTCATGTTCCAGAATAGGGCTACCCTTAATGAAACTCTAATGAGAACCCAGGTTTTATCCTCAAGGGCAAGGCCAGTGGAATTTCTTCCTGTGGATCCATGCCATCGAGACTGCATTTGTCTTTTAGGGCCAGATCCTAAAATCAGGACAAGCCATTGTGTTACAGTCTCACAGACACACATGGATGTTGATGGCTCCTCTGTAAAAAGGCCCCATGTATATTCACAGGAGCATCACCTCTGTGTCTTTCCCAAACATTCTCTATATTAATCCTGGCAATTACTTCCCATTGATATGCAAGTTGTTAGCATTTTTCTACCACTTGTTTTCTAAATATTTTGGGGTTCTAGCCTGATGCTAAGTTCCTGTCCTATGAAGAGGAGAGACTGTGGAAAATTTGAGTTCTCATAAAATTTCTGAAGATGATGAGAATATATTTCCATGAAGATTCTATTCTTCTTTGGAAGCTCTTATCAGGCTGGGAGATTGGTCTCCCTTCTGAGGGTAACCAGAGATTCATGAGGATGTTTTCCAACATCATAGATACAAAGATTGTAGTTCCTTTAAGATCTATACATTTCCAAGAGGAAACTGAGCTAATGAGCTTCCAGGTCACCTTCTCTAACAAAAAAACCTAGAATAAGAACAGAGTCCTCTCTGCCTGGACCCTCTCCCTGCTTGGTCAAGGTCAGTGTCTGAGCTCTGGCCTCTGCTCTGATATCAGGCCTCTCTAACCATGTCCTAACTGGCTTGACTAACCACAGGGCAACAACTTGTCTCAAACTGTGTCCAACCTTCTTTGACCTTCTTGGACCTTGTGCCAACCTTAACAAGCCTATGTTCCTGGCTAACCCCAGTACCTGCCTTAGGCTGTTTGCTGCAGTTTGCCGTCTTTAAACATGTTTCTGCTTCTTTTGCTATAGTACAAACACGTTGTTCAATGTCAGAAAAGATGATACTTGAAAATCAAAACCTACAATCTGATGGCCTAGGCAGTGCTCCTTGTTCTAGATGGAAACAGGAAGCTTAGCTGAACAGTTGAGAATTCAGTGTGTGAACCAGTAGCCTGTCGCTGGAGGTTGGGATGGCAGATGGAGGTCAGAGTGAGTCACAGTCCAATGCTGACATTAGCCAGCTTCAGCAAGGGTCCTAACACCCTCAGGGGGAGTTCCCAGGAGTTAGGGCTTTATCTGGAGCCTGAGGCAGAAGCTGCTTTTTATTCCTGGACTCTGGCTTATCCTGAAGGCCTAAAAGGATCTCCAGGGTAAGTGTGTTTCCTGGGAGAAGGAATCCTAGAGCCAAGAGTCCTTGGTTTCTGTGTCTAAATGGGGGTCAAGCCAGCCCTTTACTGTGTCCAGTTTCTGAGGAGTCTGATTCTTCTCAAGAGAATGCACACACTGACCCCTTCCTGAAGGAGCATCTAGCATTTGTTAAGCCCTGATGCTGAAGCTGAAGCCCAGGACTCTGGCCACCTCATGCGGAGAGCTGACTCACTGGAAAAGACCCTGATGCTGGGAGGGATTGGGGGCAGGAGGAGAAAGGGACAACAGAGGATGAGATGGCTGGATGGCATCACGGACTCGATGGACATTAGTTTGAGTAAACTCCGGGAGTTGGTGATGGACAGGCAGGCCTGGCGTGCTGCAACTTACGGGGTCGCAAAGAATCGGACACGACTGAGCAACTAAACTGAAGGGAACTGAAGTGAACTAGGAATATAGGCACATTTAGATTTTTTTGTAATTAAAAAATTTTTTTTTGGCTGGCATGTGGGATCTTAGTTCCCCTACTAGGGATTGAACCCATGCCTTCTGCAGTGCGAACATGGAGTCTTATCACTGGACGCCAGGAAAGCCCCACATTTAGATCTTTTGCACAGGCTGCCCCATCTTATTCAATTCACAACATTGCATGAGTATGTATTAACATCAGTTTTACCGCTACGGAAATTGAGTCTCGATGAGGTAAAATAACTGACCCGAGATCACATGACAGTAAGAAGTGGACCAGGTTTGAATACAGGTGTGCAGGCCTCCAAAGCCTATAACTATGGAACAGGAAGAGGAATTCCTGGAATGGGACCTTGATTTGGTAGCATTATTTATACCAAAAAGAGGTGGTTTTTGTTGTTGTTTTAATGTACATACACATTGAACACCCAGAATTTCCCTAAACAGTGAAATATATTCATGAATTTCAAACATTTCATTTTGAAAAGGTCAAGATATGCCACTCTATAGGAAAGTGCCTTATTGCACAAAGGGAACTACAGCTTGCAACTTTTGCGTGCCTGCTATCGTGGCAATGCTCAAGAATGTTATTTTCTTCACTTAATTACTTCCTGTCCTTTTATTTGAGTTGCTTTATCCTTCATTTCTCCAAACTGCTATCTTAATTAAGCTTTTCAAATGTGATCATACCTTTTCATAAATTCTTAGGAATACACTGTTGTCACCACTCTGCTATTTTATTCTAGAAACAGAGATAACACAACCAATTTTGGATTCAAGAAGAGGTTTTGAAAATACTGGGAACCGAAAGCAGCAGCTCCCAAAGAGCTGTATTATAACACCCCCCACCGTTCCCTTCATGCAGTCTCCTTTCCTGGTGGCCTTGTCGGCAGGAGCTGGGGCTGGCCCCCTCTTTCACTGTGAACCCTAATCGCATTAAGTCCATTAATGACCCATTTGTTTCTTCTCTTCCTGCTTCCACAAAAAGAAATGCATTATTCATTGATAACCTTTCTCCTCTCTCCTTTTGTGTTTTATCAATAGTGTGGATTATCTGAGTTTTACGTTGTCGCGCAGAGTGTGATATTAGTAGCTCTGATGTGAAATGACTCCATTGTCATCAGATATTAATGAGGCTCAAGACTACATCTGGTAGCAGTTCTCGGTTTCTGTTTGAGCTCCAGCCGCCCTTCTAATGGCTCTCAACTGACTGACTTTAGCAGAAAGCTGGCTGAACCTTTGTTCTCTTCACCTGGGAACATGCCACTTGCCTCTTGTTTATCTAACAAATATCCTACCAGATACTAAAACCTCCTTTGGAATTACAGGGGCTGTGAGCATGTCTTCTATACTATCACATACTATCTTTGATATTCTGCTATATTCTCACCTTCTATCTTTGATCATCATCACTGACAAAATAAAGCTGACTCCTAAGAGCCACAGCCATATCTTTACCTGATTGGGTCTGCTCTTTACTATTTGAGGAACAAGGTCCTTAGGGAATGGACTTCAGTCCAATCCACAAAACTCCGTTTAAAATGGTTGTTCCTTGTTCTGTAGGGAGTGACATTTTTAATTGAAATGAGTAAATATTAAAATTTTAGTCACACTAGCCACAGTTCCAGAGCTCAATGGCCACATGTGGCTACTGACTACTGTGTTGGACAGGACAGTGGACATTCCCACCACCTCAGAAAGTTCTAGTAAATAGCACCAGTCTAATAATACTAATAAGAGTTAACATCTTTGAGTATGTATTACATACCAGGCACTTCTCAGCACTTTACGGGTATTCATCCTTTTATGCCTCGTTGCAAATCTATGAGTTAGGTACTATTATTTGTCCTACTTCTGGATGAGCAAATATAGACACAGAGAGATTATTTATATCATAAAATCACTTGCATTTCCCGCTAATATGTGGAACAGACTAGACAAACCGAAGGAGTCTGGTTTCAGACCCCAAACTCTGCACCTTCTGGGCTAAATTGCTTCTTACCTTGCATGTACAGGGAAGAAACTAAGCCGAACATCACCTTTGATTTAAATAAATGCATTTATTTAAAAGGAATGAAGTGAAGTAAAGTGAAGTCGCTCAGTCGTGTCCAACTCTTTGCGACCCCATGGACTGTAGCCTACCAGGCTCCTCCCTCCATGAGATTCTCCAGGCAAGAGTACTGGAGTGGGTTGCCATTTCCTTCTCCAGGGGATCTCCCATTTAAAAGGAATGAAAGACTATTAAGCTAGCAATCCTTGCTTCTCTGCCCCCACCCTGCTCTCAGCAGATGGTTGAATTTCCACTGACAAGGAGGAGCAAGGCAGAACACCTGGCCCCCGATACCCGCCTCTTTCCTTACTGCTTGAACATCACTCTGTTTCTTCACAATTTCTGTCTCTTTCCTTGTCGTCTCCTCCTGGGAAAGGCAAGTTCCTTTCCCTGCCTGCATGATCTCATCCTTTTCTACCTCAGAATCAAACTGCCTTTGTTTACGCTTTCATCAGCTTCTGCTTTTCTGTCCTGTAAGTCTCTTTGTCTTTGCAGAAAACATACAGAAGTATTCTCTTTCCCATTCTTTTATTGAAACTAGCTAACTCCTACTCCTTCAGGACCCACCGGGCAGCCTCCCTCCAAGCTAACGCCTCTGCCCAGTGTTCCCACAGGCTTCTGCCTATCTTGATTGCAGTTCTTATCACATTGTGTTGAGCAAGGTATATAAATTCCAGTTTATCCACTAAATTGTTTATTGCTTGAGCATAAGGATCCATTTCTAATCACCTCTGGATTTCCCCAGCAAGCACAAGGGCACAGGTAGGCACAGATACTAAACAGCAATTGGAGTAAAACCATTTATTCTAAAAGGAGGAGAGGGAAGCAATAAACACCTAAAAAAGTCAACTTTCTTTTGGCCCTATTTCTCCTTGGATATTGGCTTCTGCTATGCTTGTTCCTTGGAAGAAAAGCTATGACAAACCTAGACAACATATTAAAAAGCAGAGACATTACTTTGCCAACAAATGTCTGTCTAGTCAAAGCTATGGTTTTTCTAGTGGTCATGTATGGATGTGAGAGCTGGACCATAAAGAAGGCTGAGCAGTGAAGAATTGATGCTTTTGAAGTGTGGTGTTGGAGAAGACTCTTGAGAGTCCCTTGGACTGCAAGGAGATCAAACCAGTCAATCCTAAAGGAAATCAACTCCGAATATTCATTGGAAGGACTAATGATGAAGCTGAAGCCTGCTACTTTGGCCACCTGATGGGAACAGTTGACTCATTAGAAAAAAGCCTGATGCTGGGAAAGATTGAAGGCAGGAGGATAAGGGATGACAAAGGATGAGATGGTTGGATAGCATCACCATGAGTTTGAGCAAGCTCTGGGAGATTGTGAAGGATAGGGAAGCCTGGTGTGCTGCAGTCCTTGGGGTCACAAAGAGTTGGAGATGACTGAGAGCCTGAACAACAACAAATTTTATCCTTAAATTTCCTGAATAATTTGTGTACAATCCTAATTCATTATCAATTTGTTTGTATCCCCTTACAGTTTGGCCTCTGGGTCCACTGAAAAAAAATAACATCCTAAAAACATATAAAGCAATCTGTGCCTTGATAGTACATTTTTGAAGTTTTTGATATTTGATATTGATGATCCTTCCATAACATTGCTTTCTGCCTTGAATTCTGCTCTTTTTTGGCATTTGGACTCTCATTACTTAAAACAACAACAACTTTATTTTGTATTGGATTAAAGGAATCCCTGGTGGCTCAGCGGTAAAGAATCCTCCTGCAATGTTGAAGAGGTGGGTTTGATCTCCCTGGGTCAGGAAGATCCCCTGGTGAAGGAAATGTCAATCAACTTCAGCATTCTTGCCTGGAAAATCCCATGGACAGAGAACCTGGTGGGCTACACCCCATGGGGTTGCGAGAGTCTGACATGACTCAGCGGCTAAATCAATCACAGCTGGTTAACAACACTGTGATAGTTTCAGGTGAGCAGAAAGGGACTCAGCCATACATATACATGGATCCATTCTCCCCCACACTCCCCTTCCGTCCAGGCTGCCACATAACACTGAGCAGAGCTCCCTGTGCTACACAGTAGGTCCTTGTTGGTTAACCATTTTCAATATAGCAGTGTGTCCATGTCAATCCCAAACTCCCTAATTACACTTCCCCCTGTCTGTCCCCCCTGGCAACTGTAAGTTCATTCTCTGTCTTTGGGGACTATCATTACTTCTTTAATGAAATCACTTCTTGGTCCTGTCTTTCTGGCTAGCTCTTATACTTCCACCATTCATTGATTATGGATGTTCCTTAAACTTTAGGATATTCACTCTCTCCCTTTGTGATGTTATAAATGTCTATGGCTTCAGTTATATTCTCCATGGAATGATTCTTGCATTTATATTCCAAACACGTCTTTCCTCGGCACCTTTGTTTTATGTCCTGCTGGTTCTTGAAACTTAACACCTGTAAACTAAGTTAATCATTTTTGCTGTTAAGCTTGTTCCTCCTCCTGACTTCCCAGATTCTTCCAGTGGCATCCCTGTATCACATTACCATACCTTAAACTCTTATTCCTCCTACACCTCCAGGCCCCTATACCCAATAAGTCATTATGTCCTATTGAGTTTTTCTTTGAAACTAGTCTCTCTTCTTCTCTTTCTTTAGCATGCCTTTCCCATGGCTGCCTTCCTAATCAAGACCCCTATTTAGCTCTTGGCTGTACTATTGCAGGAATCTCTGAGTGTCTAGCTCTTGTGCCTTCTAATACATCTTTCACATCACTGCCGGAGTAATCTCCCCAAACGACTCTGATTGTATCTGATTATGTCTTTCTTTATTCAAAATATCTTTAATAACAGTTCCATGCCTATTTAATAAAGTCCTTATCATTTTCTCGATAGTCAAGGACCACATATCATGATTTTTCTTTTCATTTTTATCTCATGCTGTTCTCTTGAATATACCCTGGATCTCTTATTGTTTCCCAATACATTTCATAGACTTTTACCTCCACACTTCTGTATATATTCTCCTTTCTGCTTATGTTGCTCTTGCCCAAGTCCCTCCTCTTTTCTGCCTGCAGCTCTACTTGATAAAGAACATTTGGTTCAATGCTCCATTTAAATGCCATTTGCTTCATAAAGTCTTTCCTGATGCCTTTAGCCAGGAATGCTCTCTTATGCTAAGTCCCCACAGCATCTTCTCTGGACCACTAAAGACACACTGCCTTGGTTTGTCATCTGATTGCATCTTCTACCAGATAGTAGACCCTTGAGTAGAATGACTTTGTATAGAAATGAACACAATTTATAACGAAGGCTATTATCATTGCTCTGAAAAATATACTTTTTATTGAATGGATGTCTGAACCTTTTGGTTATTATGTTTGGGAATGTGGTGAGGACAAATGTGAAATAAATAAAATGTACAGATTCATGTTTTTAAACACAGGGCAGTACAATAAATATTTTACAGCTTGCTCCCTTTCAAATTGCTTTTATGAGGGCCATAGACAGGTTTGTTCACTGTATGTGTACTGATTCAAAACCTCTTAGTATCAAGACAAAAACTTCAAATTCTCCTTACTAGGACAACTTATTCTTGAGAGAAAGCAGGTGTCAGTGTTTATCTGGTCTACTTACTGCAATGAAAGATGAAGATGCTTAGGCAATGAGACGCAGTACTGCTCTCACTAAGGCAGTAGTCATGTACGGATGTGGGAGTTGGGCCATAAAGAAGGCTGAATGCCAAAGAATTGATATTTTTTAACTGTAGTGCTGCAGAAGACTCTTGAGAGTCACTCAGGCAGCAAGGAGATCAAACCAGTCAATCCTAATGAAAATCAACCTTCAATATTCATCGGAAGGATTGATGCTGAGGCTGAAGCTCCACTACTTTGGCCACCTGATGCAAAGAGCTGATTCATTGGGATGACCCTGATGTTGGGAAAGATTGAGGGCAGGAGGAGAAGGGAGTGACTGAGGATGAGATGGTTGAATGACATCACTGACTCAATGGATGTGAGTTTGAGTAAATTTGAGGAGATAGTGAAGGACAGGGAAGCCTGGTGGGCTGCAGTCCATGGGGTCGCAAAAAGTCAGACACGACTGAGTGACTGAACAACAACAAGGGCAGCTGAGTTGTCCCCACGTAGTATACCATGACTTACATGCTGTTAGTACCATGGAATCAAGATACAGTGGAGGGGCAGGCATCAGATGAGAATGCTGTGCTGTCAAGGAACACCTAGTTGGTAGAAATAAAAGAAATGAACTGCTTCATGTCACTGTATTGAATCTGTAGGACCCTGCATATCTGATCTCTGAACAAGCTGAAATCAACTATGTCACAAAAAATATTTGTTAATCCTGTCACATTAGCAGATTAGAAAATATTCTGCATAGAAAAAAGTCTTCAAGTGGTCATTTCTTTTTTTTTTTTTTGGCTGAACCTCACAGACTTCAGGATTGACTCCACACCTCCTGCAATGGAATGGTGGCTGTCTTAACCACTGGACTGACAGGGAAGTCCTATCCAAGTGATCATTTTAAAGTGAAGTGAGTAAGTTACTGGTAAATGTTTGCTATGTGTACTTTGCCAGACACAAAGGAGCTGCAATTTCAGCTTATGATGGGCTCAGAATTTTGTTGGGAAAGAAAATGATAAGATACTTGACAGAAAGACATAATTATATGAAGTACAGCATGACATTTTGAAGTGCCTAAGTGGAAAATCCTGTTGGACAACCAGATTAAAGGGTGAAAGAGGGAGAACCTGGGTCTGACTCAGCCTTGGAGGACTGGCTTTGAGTGGGTGTGGCAGCAGGAAGTGCTTGAATGGAGGGACAGTGTGGCATTCATAACAAAAGAACATGTTCATGGACTGAAAGGAGATGAGTGGGCTAGAGCAATGGATATGGATTTCAAAGCAATGGGATATTTTGGGTTTATAAGCTGGATCCAGTTTGCTGAAGGTCTTGAATTTTTCTATTGCTTCCATAACAGATTACCACAGATTTAGCAGTTTTACACAGTTCAAAGGTATTATCTTATGCTTTTGTAGGTCAGGAGTCTAGTGGGCTTGATGTGTGTCTCTGCTTTGAGCTCAGATGGCCAAGGTTAATGTCTGGTGTGGCTGGGCTCTGGGGCAGAACCCACTTCAGGCTCACCCAGGTTGTTGGCAGAGTTAGTTCCATGTGGTCACAGGACTGAGGCCCTTCTTCTCCTTGCTGGCTGTTGGAAGGAGGCTGTTCTCAGTGTCTAAAGGCCACATATATTCTTTGCTGTGGTCTCCTCCCTCCATCTTCAAAGCCAACAGTTCAGCTTTTTTGCATCTTGAATCACCCCTATGCTTCTCTCTTCTGCTGTGTCTCTCTGATTCTTTGGCTTTTCTATTCCACTTTTAAGAGCCCATCTGATCACACTGGGCCCAATCAGATTATCTCCTAAACTTCCTATTTTAAGGCCTTTTATCTAATTCTATATGCAAAGTCCCTGTGCCAAAGAAAGAAAGAAATCAGGTTCCAGCAACTGAGTGCCAAAGCTGAGGAGTTTGAATGAGATCCAAAAGGTAATTGAGAAGCACTGTAGGGCCTTAAGCAGAAGAGAGGTATGTGGTACACAGGGCAGGAGATGAAATGGCACTTCTTCAAACCAGTATTATTTAACTATTAACGCAACAGTAATTTAGAGGAGCAGCTGAGCAGAACATAGGGAAGGGAGGGGAAGAAGAACCACTGGTGGCTGTTTTTGGCCTCTGTTAGTTAGACCCAGGCAGTCCTGCTCTGTCCAAAACTTGTGAACTCCATATAGTAAAAGAAAAACTCTTATAGCCAACAGAGGGCAGATTATCCAAACACTTTCCTTAGGGGAGGTTCATTCTCCCCCAGACCCATGTAGCTCAGTTGTGTCTGACTCTTTGCTGCCCCATGGATTGTAGCCCACCAGGCTCCTCTGTCATGAGATTTCCCAAGTAAGAATACGGGGGTGGGTTGCCATTTCCTACTTCAAGGGATCTTTCCGACCCAGGGATTGAACCCATGACTCTTGCATCTCCTGCACTGGCAGACAGATTTTTTACCACTAGTGCCACCAAGCAAAGCCCCATGAGGTTGATCAAATTCTTCCTTCTAAACATTTAATGTATATATGTGTGTGTGTGTAACTGGATTACATTGCTGTACACCTGCAACTAACACAACACTGTAAATCAACTATTCTTCAAAAAAAAATGTGGAAAGAAAAAATTTCAAGATTTTTCTTGAGAGTTCTAAAATAAACACCCTCCATCTCATTACTTTTCTAGTGATGACTGTGCCACCTATTATAGATAGACACTTTAGGCACTACCCCTAGTGTCCCACTAGCCCTAAACTGGCTCTGGTGATATCCATTCATTTATTCCCTCCCCAGCTTTGTACAGGTACCATTCCAGGTGTTGAGGTTCAGCAGTGAACAAAGACCCTGGCTTACACAGCTTATCTTTGAGTAGGTTCATAATTAGCAGGTTAGGAGAAGAGAGAATGATGGGTATAGTGTAAGGTGACATTTGAGCAAACACTTGAAAGAAGTGAGGGCTTAAGTCGTGTGGCTATCCCGGGAAGGAGGATTTCAAGCAGAGGGAAGAGCAGTGATCCCGAGGGAGGCGAAGCAGGAGCATATTTGGGCCACTTGTGGGAACAAAGTGGGTCTCGCTGGAGCAATAAGAGTGAACAGAGGAGGATGTCGGGAAAAGAAGTCAGCGAGGTATGGGTGGTGCTCTGGCAAAGTCATTTGTCACTCGTCTGCACTGAGCAAAATTCTAAACTGGCCTGGAAGCTCTTATATGCTGTTTACTTCAAGATTTTAGTGTGATTACTGTGCAGAAGGATTTATTTGTCTCAAGAAATTTGGATCAAAGAATAAAATAGCATATTTCGAGTTCTGGGTATGAATTGCTGTGAAAAATTAGCTTGGTATATGCATTTATTGACTATTGTTTATGACATAAACAAACCTGCTCTTCTTTTTATAATAAAAGTTGGTAATATTGTACCTTTCTTATTTGCTACTCCTAGCATTATTATACAGTAAAGAGCTGAATATATAATATATTGCTGAGAGGGTAATGAGCAGGATTCAATTACACATTTAAATGAATTAAAAAAAAATCTGAAGCATGTCCAAGTTCTTCCATCTAAGCATCACTTAATCTGTTTGTTCAGTTGAGTTTCATCTCTGCAGCTGCCAAGCCACTTCAGTTCTGCCAGCTCGACTCAATGATTGCAAAATAAAGGGTGGTCACTTAACCATGGATGTGAGGAACATGAGTGTTCTGTGAAAAGAAAGACATGATGAGAAATCCTGATCACAGAAAACTGGAGGCTTCTCCTTAGCCCGAGGGCAGTTCATTTTCAGGGGATATTCTCACCTTTCTCACATCTAAGCAGTCTTTGGCGGGGTGTATGTGCTTTTGGAAGATGGATGCAACTTTGCTGCAGTTTACATTCATAAATATTTTTGTAGTATAATAGATTGTCAAAACAAATCTGTGTTTTCCATTTGTGTGTGCATGAGTGTGTGAGTATGCCTCTTAATCTTTTTGTCCATCTAGAGGTATAACACAAAATAATTTGCTTTCCTTATTGTGATTTTATCCTTATGGAATAGATTTATGCCAAAGGACATCATGAGGAATAGGTAAATTGATTGATGACCATACAATCTAGGGGTACAGCTCCTTAATTTTGGCAGTTCTGTGTCTGCACTCAACGGTTGTGGTTGGTTTTAAGCATTTTCAATGGAAAATCCCCCTGAAGCTTGGCATTAACTATATCATTGAACTGTGGAAGGACAGTCAAGGTGGTCTTACTGACAACACAATTGTCCCTGTGGGAATGTAGCATGTGTTCTGAGCATGGGCACTGTTGCATGGCTTTTGAGTCAGGGAACAGATAGACCTGGGTTGGTGGCCATCCAGCTGGACTAGCTGTGTGACCTTAGGTGAGTTCCTTATCATTGAGCCTCCATTCCTCAGTCTGTAAAATCAGGGAGATGATGCCTCCATCCTAGAGTGGTGATGAGAATGTAAGTGAATTGCTTGGTGTAGTGCCTGCATCTGCTTAGGGTAAGTCATTTTTATTATCATCATTTTTCTCTAGCTTATTTCATTTTGAAGGCACAACAAGCACACTTGGCATAAAGCAGCAGTCTTTCTGGTGCATGGAAACGCAGGCCCCTGGAGGATAGCACATCAGACCCCAAAACCCAACATACACCTTCCTTTGCATTTTTCACAATATTTTTCTCTCTTCATGTAAACCTGGGGAAAACATTTTGCTGCTTGCTGCCTGAATTGGCCAGGAATTCTAGTTTCCAAGGAGATTGTAAATGGCTGTATTTGTGTATGCTATTTGCTTCAACTTTAGAAGAATTCCTCAGGGAATTCTTCAAAGTAAGCCGAGTATTATGGAGATGCTTTTTCTTTTTTCATTAGCCATAGAAAATTGTGTGTGTGTGTCCTTAGTGATCTAAATGTTACTTGGAAGTGGTCAGGCAAAATGGAAAGATTTGCTAATGAAAGCTTTATCTCCCTATGACTGCAATTTTATATGTCCTTTCAAATTTATTTATCTGGGGTTTTAGCTGTTTAGAAAGGCATTTAGTGCAATTTGGAATTGTAATTAGGATATTCTATACCATCTGCACTGCTTGATGTAATTCTCTAGCTTCACTATGATTACATCACAAAAGGAGGCTGGAATGGAAGTCTGTTTTTCTACTCTAGACAACCCAAAAGCACACTCACAGTGTCTGTCCCACATAGGGACTCAGTGCTGGTTAATTGATAATAAAGTTTTCCTACTGGTGCAGAGTTTCTGTTAGTGTGTGGGGTGAAGAACTGTACATTAGTATTTGAAAAATTATGGATTGCTGAGCAGAGGATGTTGCTTTCAAAAGCTCTTGGTTCTAATCCTAGATTGGCAGCAGCTCATGTGACACTGACCCAGCCTCTCTCTCTAAATCTCTTTCCATTCAGTCAGTTGTCAAATGGGATCATAAAACTGATATGCATTCTAACTTGGTAGGGAGAATTTTTGCTGTGCAGTTTTTTCATATCTAAATATTAAAAATTTTAATTAGAACCCAATTTTATTCTTTTAACAGAACACTCCCATTTTTTCACATCCATTGTTAAGTGACCACCCTTTATTTTGCAGAGAGTTAAGCTGGCAGAATTGAAGTGTCTTGGGTCCAGGATTGATTGATCCATTCATCATTCATCATGCCTTTGTTCAGCATTGAATGGCATAATGTGGTATAAAGAATATATGTTTTAGAGTTAAGAAAATTGGCGTTTGCATCCAGGCTCTCTTACTAGCCTTGTGATCTCAGTAAAATTACTTCTCCTTTATGAGCTTCCATAATGACACTAGGGACATAGGTTGCTGTGTTGGATACATAAGAATATGTAAGTGAAATGCCTGCACAGGACGTTTTGCTCTACAAACATAATTTGCTTTCCACCTACTATGTAAACCATGTATCCCATGGCAGGGGATTAACATAGTCCTTGTCCTCAAAAGAGTTTACAAAGTCTAGATGGAGGATCTATATAGAAGAATAATTAAAAACATTAAGAATAAGCAACAGCGGTCTCAGCTTATTATAAAATGAGTCTGTGGATAATTAGGGTGGAAAGAGCAGGTGGTAACCAAGGTTCAAGAAGAAAGTCTAAACGCAACATGGTTGGTAGCCAACCTTAGCTTCTTTTGCTGGAGCTACTCCTTTGCCAGTGCCTTCTCCACCAATGGCTAAATTGTAGTGAGACCACAAAAGCAAAATCTTCATAGCTGTTCACCATCAAGGGGATTATGTTTTTCTATATGTTAGTTGTGTTGGGTGAAGTATTAGTAAAGAGTTTGCTTTCTCACCTACTCCTAAACAGATTAAATGACACATTAATGTGCTTCTAATTTCATTATCTTTCATATTTATAATTCAAAATGTATGCAATGGGTTGAGAGTGCTGGGGGATATACCAGCCCCCACGAGCAGATTTGTTACCACCCCATCTGCCACCCCAAATGCTAAATTTTAGGAGCACCACTGCTTTGCAGTATGTTATATTTTACAAGACTTTGAAGAGAGAGAAACACAGAAAGATAGTGACAATCACTGGGGGGCTAGAGAGACAGAGAGCATAAGGTTAAAGCTAAAACTTCTAAAAAGCAACTGGAGTGTTGGAGAAAAGGAACAGAGGGAAGAACTGAATATATTTACCAAGGAATTAATGAATAGGCTAAAGGTATTTATGTAGGCAGAGAGCATATGGAAAAGGGGGAAATGAATCATGGAAGAAGGCAGCCAATATTACCATACAATTTAATTCATCTTGAGATGTGTGTGTACTTTTTTCATATATATGTGATTGGAGGAAAAATAGCTACCAAGTCAGCCCATAGTATTAAGGGAGAAAAAAAGGGACTACCATGAGGTCATGATGATAGTTGTCTTCTGTGGTGCTGTATCTTGCAGCAGAATTCTTCAGTAAATATGAAGAGAAAGCCTTAAAACAAGGGGAGAGGTTGCAGAGAGCTAAGATCTGTATGAATATGATAATCTTCTTCACTTCCTGGCACTTTTGTTGCCTTCCACCCCCTCTTCCTGGATTCAGGACTTGCTGTCATGCCAAATGATTGGTGGTGCCAAAGCTCAAATAGCTACTGGTATTGGTGTCTCTTGCAAGGATCTCTGGAGAGGGAAATGAGAGGCTTAAAGAAATTGTAGGTTTTTGAGTGTATGGCATGACAGGTTTGTAAGCTTCTGCAGCTTGGGGCTAGAGAGGTCAGGAGGTGAAAACAAACGTGTCTCTAAATATTTCTGATAAAGATTATCTTGCTTTGTTAAATGTAAGTGTAATGTTAAGAACAGAGTTAAGGGGAAAATGTGGGACGAGGGAAGGTGGGAAGAGATAAAGCATATGAGAGAAGACTGAGAATGAAACCAAAGAGAAAAATGCCAGCTTGGGCTCAGAGCAGTTGAATGAATAAATAGCAGAACTGGAAGATTCTGCCATTTAACAAAAGGCAGACCCCATTTAAGAAAAGGGTCCAAGAAGGTAGGTCTGTGTAGGGCCGTAAGATGCTGAGGTGAAACTGCCCTGCCGGTCTGCTGATGGGAACACGCTGAGCCTAGAGCTGGGCAGCCAGTGCAAGGCCAGGAGTCCGAGTAGCAATGCAGTGTGCTGCACCTGCAGAAGCAAGGTCTGGAAGCTTACCTCCTGGCAGGATGTCCTTGCCACATCTACCTGAGCAAGCCTGTGCATCATTCTTGTCTTGATTTTGAACCCAGCCACAACTTGTTTCCCAAGATAGGACTATCAGAGTGATTGCCATGGACTAAAAGAGAAGTGTCTGCTGTGAATAATTCTTACAACTGTAGATAACGTAAACTTCTTAAGGAAAGATCTTTTTCGTCTCTGTGCCCCACTGGAGGCGATGGAAGAGGATATGGAGGCACGTTCCCCTTTCACCCAGCATGGAGCCAGGAGTCTTTACACTTTCCTGATTCCGAGTCATAGCAACCAGTTTGCTTCTTGGTTGCTTTTGAAGCACAAGTACAAAGGATTTAAGCACAAACCATCTCTTTATGTGGTGCTCCTAAGGCATCCTGCATAGAACTGGTACCCAGAAAGAGCCAAGAGGACCCATGATTGTCTCAGAGAGCCACTGCTCACTGTAGCCACTGTCATGATTTAGGAATGTTTGGGCTTAGCTGGAGTCTGCTCTTCCCTTCCCTCTTGAACCTGATCTTGTCAACAGGAGAGAAAACTTGACTGTGATGCCTATTTAAGGAAATCTTCCATGAAAAGACATGCCATGCAGACTTTAGTACATGGCAGAGGTCATTATAGAGACATTGTCACAAAGTTTACAATAGTTAAGGATTTGGAAGCTGGTAGGTGGCGTAATCAGAGCAAGTTTAATGTACCAAGAATTATTTTGGTTTTGGTGGCAGCAAAAATGCTAGTAATACCAAACAAATCACAGCTAACTGCAGAGGGCCCATTATTTGTAGCAAATAAGTTTCCACAACAAAGCCTCAGTGCCAATAGGGTGATGATAATGAGCATTTCTTTGTCTACTCCATTCTGACAAGTAGCTTAGTGACACCTTGAAGACCCCAAGACTCCAGCCTGTAGTTGAGATACTTGCTCATAGCTGGTTCATGGTCCTGACATTAAAGGGAAGAAAATATCTGAAAATCAAGAACTGTATCCACTAGCTTAGTTAATAAGGCTTCTTTTGGGGACCCAAATCAAACACTAAACAAAACAAGACAAAAATACCATGCTTAGAAAACAGAGAAAAAGAAAAATTGGCATGAGTGTATCAAGGGTATATGAAACTTGGGAGCTTGCTGGAAAGGAAATGATATGGAATATTACCAGCTAATTACTAGGTGGAATCATCCACCAGAGTTAGGGGAGGGGACAGACCAAGGAGGAATCAGCATCCTCCTTGTGAAGCAATATTTCAAAGCTTAATTAGGATGCCTTGACTTTGATTTCTTGGCTTTGGACAAGATATACAGGGTTCGCATTCTTTCTCTGCTGCCATCAACTGTGCCTTGCACTTGCCCTTCTGTGTCAACGGATGACATCCTGAACCTGAGACATCTGAGCTCACACCTGCTCAGAATAGAACTACTGGAGAAGGAAATGGTAATCTACTCCAGGATTCCTGCCCAGAAAACCCCATGGGCAGAGGGGCCTGGTGGGCTACAGTCCATGGGGTTGCAAAGAGTTGGACATGACTGAGCATGCACACTTGCGCACAGAACAGAACTACAGCCACACCAGCTCGATCTCAGATTGAATTTTCAATCCTCACTTCACAGCCTCAGTCTGGCAACTGGCAACCATGGCGTCTCTCCCGACTGCCTCCAGGAGCCTATGTGCTAAAGGGCTTTCATAGCACATTAGGTCTATCAGAGGCTCAGCTAAGCTGAGCAGGCATCTCTACTGGGTCCCAGGTCAGTTCCTCAGAGTCCCTGTGATCACTCTCCTGCCCAGACATGTACTCCTCAGCGCCACACCACTGAGTGAAAAGATCAAATGGTCTCTCACCATATTCAGGGTATAAGTGCAGAGCGGTGTTTAGGGCACGGGAATGGACAGCATACATTTCTCTTCATAAATCTCTCATGACTATAGAGGAATCAAATGGGTTTCAGAGTCAGCACACCTGGGTTCTAGTTCAGATCCTGCTTCTCACTTTCTTGACTCATTTTCTTTAACACAAAAGGAGGAGATTGCTCTGCATCATCAGTAGGGTCTGTTGTAGCCTTAACTATATTTATCTTCTGTGAACATGATTTGCAGTCATGAATGAGGCTTTAGATGTTACATTTTCTTTTTTCCTTCCATTTGCCTTTCGTGAGTTCCCTGCTGTCTCACTTCATAGAATCCTCATGCACTTGGCACAACCCTCAGGACATTTATCACATTCTACCTTATGCAATTTGGATTCTTATTGTCTAATTTCCTATAGATTATATAGTTAGGGGCATGGTATTTTTTTTTTTCTCCTTGATTTTTCATCAAAGTGCTAAGCAAAGTGGCTGGCACATAAACGCTTGGTGAGTTCTCAGTGAATGAGAGTAATGAAAGGCCAACACTGTCCTTGTCAAGGTAAGTGTCTGGTGTCTGGGAACCTTCTCAGCTCAGTCAGTGTTGCAGCCTTGGGTGGTCTGATGAGTAATAGATGAAATCTTTCAAGTTGTGCAGGGTCGGCTTGTATGTTTTGTGCTCTTCTTCAGCTTTTCTTTGGATTATGGCCCTGGGATTTTATTTTTTTTTATCATTATTTCCCTTGTGTCATTTTATCAACAGTGACAGGCTTTATTTTATTGGGCTCCCAAATCACTGCAGATGGTGACTGCAGCTATGAAATTAAAAGACACTCGTTCCTTGGAAAAAAAAAAGTTGTGACCAACCTAGACAGCATATTAAAAAGCAGGGACATTACTTTATTGACAAAGGTCCATACAGTCAAAGCTATGGTTCTTCCAGTAGTCATGTATGGATGTGAGAGTTGCACCATAAAGAAAGCTGAGCACTGAAGAATTGATGCTTTTGAACTGTGGTGTTGGAGAAGACTCTTGAGAGTCCCTTGGACTGCAAGGAGATGCTGAAGCTGAAGTGCCAATACTTGGGCCAACTGATGCAAAGAACTGATTCATAAGAAAAGACCCTGATGCTGGGAAAGATTGAAGACAGGAGGAGAAGGGGACAACAGAGAATGAGATAGGTGGATGGTATCACCAACTCGATGGACATGAGTTTGAGCAAGCTTTGGGAGTTGGTGATGGACAGGGAAGCCTAGTGTGCTGCAGTCCATGAGGTTGCAAAGAGTCGGACACGACTGAGTGACTGAACTGAACTGAATAATACTAATGATGCCATACACTGACTGTTGTAAACTCAGTAGTCTTGGAATCGAGGGGTTTGATAGGAAAGATTTGAGGTTTAACTAAACATGGCTATTAAGATGTCAAGTGTTTTCCTGGGAAGCCATCACTTGATTAACAGATACAAAGACACATTTTCTCTTTTACTAGTTTTTCCCTACCTTGCTTTAAAGCCAAGAGACCAAAGAAATTTATAGTTGGTACAGTCTTCTCTTTTTGTTCTAAGTTTATCAGTGAATTTGTAGACTGCTTTAAACCCTCATATTGCTAAAGAGACCTTAAGTGGAAGGTGTTCTGGAGTGTTAATATTCATATTTTCATGTTCCTAGCTCTTTGAAGTCCTGTTGTTTAAACTAGTCCCCATTGCATCACTTTGATCATTGATGACATCAATGGGGGAGCAAGTCCTCAGAGTTCAGTGGTGCTCAGCTTTGAGAAGGAGGCTAAAGATGTGCAAAACATGGCTATAGTAGACATTCATCATGATTTTTAAGTGCCTAGTATCTGGACCCTCTGCCTATGTTTAGGGGAGTTTTCATCTTACGAGGCAAAGTCTTTCTATCATCAAAGAAGATGAAAACACCAAATACTTGTTTTCCTGGCCTTCCTTGCATCAGAGCATGGAAAATGACTTGGACTGGCTTTGGACTGAATGCGCTTCCTCCAAATTCATATGCTGAAGCTCTTACTCCCAATGTGATGGCATCTGGAGATAGGGTTCTTGGGAGGTGATTAGATTTACATGAGGTTCTGAGGTGAGGTCCTCCTGATGGGATCTTCAAAGTCCCGTTATAAGAAGAGACCAGAGAGCTTGTTTTCTCTGTCTCTCCAGCTTGTGAGGTCACAGCAAGAAGGCGGCTATTTGCAAGCTAGGAAGAAGGCCCTCAACAGAAACCAAATCTGCCAGCACTTTGGTCTTGGACTTCCCAGCTTCCAGATGATAAGAAGTAATTGTTGGTGTTTAAGCCACCCAGTGTGTGGTATTTTCTTACAGCAGCCTGAGCAAACAAAGATACCTAGATTCTGCTAACTGGGTGCACTTACCCCTTTTTGAGAGGCTGATGAAACAAAGAGACTCAGAATAGTCACATTTATCCTAAGGAGGATGGCTATACAGGGATTTCTGAGGTGGCAACAGGTGTTTGTGACAAGAGGTCTGTTTGCAGTGTTTAGGGTCCAGTTATGGGGTGTTGGAGGTATAAGTTGGGGGGGGTCCTATGTCCTGTGATGCTAGTACTTTGTCTCATAGAACCAACCAGGGCTATGGTGTAGACAGGGCCTTGATCTTGGCTGCATAGCCTTTGAGACTAGTTTTCCAGCCCTTCTGGAGACTATGTGAACTACATAATGTATTTTAATAAATCATTTTTCTGCTTTCATTAGCTACGGGTTATGAGTCAAAGGTTTCTATTGCTTGCATCTGAGAACTGCCATTGATCCACTGGCCCATGCCCTCAGGAATTTAGTCTTTGGTTGGTTTGGAGGTGACTGACTAATACCATGGGAAACATTTGGAATAGATAAGATGGTGTATCAGATTATGTCCCATCCATTATGCTCTGTACTTAAAATACTATAAGAATAGAGAATAGGGAAAGTCTAATGCAATGATTCAGGCTCCAGGCTAGATTTGAAAAGTTCCAGTTCAAATGACTTTAAGGGCCATGGCAGTAAAGTAGATGAACGAGGCAGGCAGGGTTTTGGGGAAAATTATATGAGATGATGTTTATAAAGCAGGGTTTCCAGGTGGCACAGTGGTAAAGAAGTGGCCTGTCAATGCAGGAAATGCAGAAGACGGGTTCAATCACTGGGTTGGGAAGATTCCTTGGAGTATGAAATGATAACCCACTCCAGTATTCTGGCCTGGGAAATCCCACTGATAGAGGAGCCTGGCTGGCCACAGTCTATGGGGTCACAAAGAGTCAGAGTGGACTGAGCATGCACCACGTTTATAAAGCACAGTGTATTGTTTATAGTAAACATATAAAAGCGACACCATCGTGCTAACAAGGAGGGTTACAGCAATAAAAATAGCTAGTGCTTTCTGTGAGCCAGACTATATTCTGGTGCTTAATTCTTGGGGTGACTAAATGGCCACTTGGCCCAGGAAAGTTTGGGATATCTTGTTCAGTTCAACCTTGATCTTCAATATTTTTTAAAGCAGAATTTTATTAATAGTTGTGTTAAAATAAGTCAGAGTAAGTTTTGCTAGTTGACCATGGGTTTTCCTCATGACACAGACAGTAAAGAATCTGCCTGACAATGTAAGAGATGTGAGTTTGATCCCTGGGTTGGGAAGATCCCCTGGAGAAGAGAATGGCAACTCATTGCCTGGGGAATTCCATGGACAGAGGAATCTGGCTGGCTACAGTCCATGATGTCCCAAAGAGTCAGACGTGACTGACCAACTAATATACTATAGAATTAACCATGATAACTCCTTTCTTTTTTTCAATCCCTTCCAGATACAATATAAGTAACACTTTTCATGATCTGCACTCAGAAATGCTATTAAAATAAATATATTAAAAAAGACCCACAATCCCTCCCCCCCCGCAAAAAAACCACTTAGCTCATCAGTAGCAAGCCAAGATTTCAAACCTGAGACGCTGGCTCCAAAGCTTTTGCTCCCAATCACTACTCCAGAGTAGGTTTCACAGAAGATATAGGAGTATAGCCCCAAGACCTGCCCTCCTCTCTCAGCTACTTAGGGCAACTCACTTTCCCTCTCTGAGTCTCTGATTCTATAAGATGGGGGTGCTACTGCCCATCTTGTAGAATTGTTGGAAGTATTCAGTGAATTAACAACATAAGAAAGGGCTTTTGTAGGCTGAAGATACTGTATGTATTTAAGACCATCATTTGGGGGCCTTTTCCATAAATCTAAGGCAGCACTGCCTGCTGATGTCCTAAATTGGAAATCAGTGGGCATTTGGGAGAGGGGGGCTGGCAACTACTCTCACCTGCTCCAATTTCCATCTTCAATTGAATAAACTGGAAGATAACACTTCAGATGTGTATAGAGAAACACAGTATAGTCTTCTATATCAAGGGTCCTCACGGTGGTAACATGAGGCATAAATGTGTAGTTGAATTGTCTCAGGTACACATAAAGTCATAATGTCAAGGGATCTAAGAATTTAAGATCTATTCCTTTAGAAGTGCACACCAGTGAAGAAGAACCATTTCTGATTTGTGCCACTGATTTCTTAGATGCCTGTTTACTGAAATCTAGGTGGAAAGTGGAAAAAACCCACATCATCACGGCTGGCTGATGAGCTTCTTAATGATCCCATGGAGGGGAAAAGATGATTTCCTGTCCTCAGGGCCATTGTTCATGTTTAGCCACCATTCCCTGGACAACTATAGGAGTTTTAGTTGCCTCGAGTTTGAACTCCTCTAACCCATTTCCTTTACAACGGCAATATAGATTTTTCTGAAATGAAAATCTGATCATTCTATAGCTCTACTTACAATCCTTCAATGATGTCCCTTGTCCTTAGGATAAAATTTAAGGCCCTCTGTGTGGTGGCATAGACATCCACTGTTTTTTTCTTGTCCCAATCTCATTCCACATCATTTGGGTAGACTTGACTAAAGCTCAGGGATCTAAGAGCAGGCTAGAGCCAGGGGTGGGTCATGTGCCCACTCTTAGCTATAGACACTGGTTTAGGGTTGGACACAGGATCCAAGCCAATGAAAGTTAGGCTGGGAGTTGAAGAGAAATTCCTGCACTGATGATAAGATGATGACATCAGCTAAGATTTGTAACCAGCCATACTGAAAAGCTTCATTACCTTTTGAACTCCCTAGTAACTGGAGTCATTCTATTCCAAATTATGTTGTTTACGATTTTTGAATTGTTTCTCTATGACTTAAGAAGATTCTTGACTAATGCACTATTGTACAAACGGCTTAAACTCTGGGCTCTCTATCTAGAAAGTCTTTCAGTATCTTTTCTTCATCTTATCTCACTCTATTTGCCATTCAAAATATCACTGGAGAATATCTTCTCAAAAATCTCCTTTCAAATACCAGTCTGATTTAGCTGCTCTTTCCCAGTGTTTACTCTCTCAGAACAATTATCAGTCTTTGTACTGTAACCGCTGGTCTGTTTCTGTCTTTCTTTTTCTGTTGTAGATTTCTTAGTGAAAGGATTTATCTTATTTTACTGTGAATCTCTACTTCTTAGGAGATAGTGGTTATGAGATTCAATAAATATTTGTTGAATAAATAGATACAATTCATACTTGGCTGAAATTTTCTCTGGTCCAGATACTATTCATACTTTATTAGCTTAAAATTACTTCCTGCCCAGGGACATAGACAGTTTTCTGCCCAATAAGTCTGGGTGTGGGAGTTCCCATTAGCCTCCAGACAGGTCTAGGCTATGTTAGACTCAGAGTGAGTTGCTGCCAGGAAATCTCAGAGTGGACCTTGACCAGTTGGCTGGGAAGTGGTTTGATTTGGTCAGCTCAGGAAGATGACGCTATGATGAACACAGTACTTCTAGAGAACTATTCACCTCCCACTCATCTTCAACACACTCTAACTGGCCCTTGCCCTTCCATACAAACAGCTGTTGCTGAATTCACTGATGCACGATTGCCTCGAACCATAGACGTTATTTCAGTCCTTGTTTGACTTGCATTCTCAGTAGCGTTTGCAATGCTGACTACTGCTGCCTATCTCAAACACTCTTGTCTTCTGCGACTCTCGCCTTACACTTTTACAAGGTGGCTTTTTTTCCGGTCTCTTTTTCAGGTTCATCTTCCTTTACACAGACAGTTGGAAGCTCAAGCATCAATCTTGTCCTCCTGTGTTGATATTTTTCATTCTCTTCCTTTGAGATCTCATACATGTCCAAGGCTTCAATTTTCCTCGATGTGCATATGACCCACAAATTTGTGTTGCTAGCCTAACTTTTTATTTAAGCATCAGACTTGAATGTATAATTATTACCTAATAGCTCTACTTATATGACATTTGAAACTCTAGATCTTCTGTCTCAAACTTAGTCTTCAATCTGTGTTCCCGGTCTCCATGATGAGCGCCATCTTATATCCATTTACTGAAGATAGAAACCCAGGTGTCATCTCTGATAGCTTGTTCTTCCTGATATTCAATCCAGTTAAAATTATAGGATAATTTTGAATCTTCTTATATATCCATATTTACTGTACTTTTTTCCCTACTAAAAGAGTCGCCTAAATTCCCAACTTACATTCCATTCCCCTTCCAACTGGTTTTCTACCACTATGGAAAAGAGGTTGATGTTTTCTCAAAAATTTAGGCATACAATATAATACTCAGCCACAAAGAAGAATGAAGTACTGATGTATACTATTGATTAAGGATGAACCTTGAAAACATCATGCTGAGTGAAAGAAGCCAGACACAAAACAGCACATGTTGTATGATTCCATTTACATGGAATATTTAAAAGAGGTAAATCTATAGAGATAGAATGCAGATTGGTGGCTTCAGGGAGGAAGACGTTGGAGTAGATATTCCTTAATGGGTACAGAATTTCCTTTTGGAGTGACAAAAATGTTTTAGAACTAGATAGAGGTGGTAGTTGCATATCACTGTGACTATTCTAAATACTATTGAATTGTTCACTTTAAAATGGTTGCTTTTAGGTTATGTGAATTCGACCTCGAAGAATTACTTAAAGAGACAGCACTAATCACTTACTGTTTCACTAGAATCTACGTGGTTGTTCTATTGATCTGGGTGAGGCTCACTGATCTCAAATGGACTCATGAGTGTGTGTTCAGTTGGCTGTGGGTTGAATGGGGATTGGATGATCTAGTGGTTTTGGCTTGGATGACTTGGCTGTGCTCCATTGGTCTCTCATTCTCCATCAGGTTATCCTGGGCTTATTATCTAGGCAGAGCCAGAGGTGAGGAGAGCAAGACCTCTTGAGACTCAAGTTCAGAACTAGCACATTCATTTCCTCTGCATTCAGTGGTCAAAGCAAATCTCAAGGCCAGCTCAGATTCAAGCAACGGGGAAATGAACTATCCATTAATGGGGAGGCAGAAAAGTCAAATTACAAAAGGTATGGGTATAGAAGGAGTGGAGAATTTGGGCTATTTTGCAATTGATCTACCATAGATTTTATCCTTATGTTTGGCACTTAGTGAGTGCTCAACAAATATTTGTTCAATTAATGAATAAGTCATTGAATTTAGGTCAAAAGGAAACTGGGGTCCCAATTTAACATTTGAGATTATGAACTCTCATGGACTGGAAGGAGAAAGAAAACATGATTCCTTGAGGCATTTGAGAGCTTCTCCCTAGAGAAGGAAATGGCAACACGGAGACTCCAATACCTGAGAAGTCCCACGGACAGAGGAGCCTGGTGGGCTATAGTCCATGGGGTTGCAAGAGTCAGACACAACTTGGTGACTAAACCACCACAGATGCTTCTAACTTCTCTAATTATAAATCAAAAACCCTTCCACAACCTTGTAAGGATGATGGAAAATTCCTTCATCATCCCCTCTGGCTGAGCTTTCTTCTACTCCCTGTTTTGGTCAGGGTTTAGAGGACTTTCTAGTGTTAGAATTCTGAGCTAACACAGCTTTAGTAGATACGGACTGGTAAACTGGCTCTTTTTAAAAAAGGGGGGGAAAAGCCTTATTTGTGGGGTTTGCTGATTTCTCTTCCACTATGGCCAATTTCAGGCTGCCAGCTTGAAATGAGAAGTTAGGAAAAGATATACTTATCTGAGTCTTGAGTCACCCAACTCCAGGATGCCTCTGGTGCCTCTGTTGCGCAGGGCTTACCTGCATCTTGCCTGCCTTACTGGAACCACTGGAGTCAATGAACTGCTAGAGTTTATTGCCCCGTCATTTAAATTGTTCCTTCACTCATTCACTCAACAGACAATTAAGCGAGCAACTCCTATAGAGCTATTGTGTTAGGCTCTGGGGTAAAAATGATGAACAATATAACCATGTCTCCACCTTCCTAAAGCTCGCATTCTCCCTAACTGAAGTAGTGGCTTCTAGTACCTCTCAAGGAAGCTCTCAATGTCTGACATTTCGCCCTGTGATGCCCTGAGAAGGTGCTAGTGCAGTAGCACCTCAGCTAGAGGAACAAGACTCCCAATTTCTCTTATCCCATACACAGTTGTCATTTGCCACAGTCTTTCTGGACTGCTTCTTTTTGGACTGGAACCAAATATTCAATTATAGCTCAACTATATAATTCAATTTGAAAGAATTGCTTCATCACAATCTGAAAAATGAGAGGTTATTTTTGAACCAAACAGAACCAGGAGAAATCAGAATGCATTGAATGGCTACTGTATCACGTAATATTTAACATAATGTAATCAATACATAGCACTCTGTATAAATAAACCATTTAGATTCTCACAGATCTGAAGGGGAAAGAGGGTACCATTCCCAGAAGTGCTTTTTTTTCTATTTGCTAAACCATAGTTCACACCTTTGGGGAAACAAATACTCATTTAAAGCCAAATACCAAAGCCTGTGTTATCCGTTTTCTTTCTTTACAGACATGCATAGTTTTGGTATACTATTAACCATGGACATGGTTAATATGATTTTTTATTTTACTATGTTACTGATGCTTAGTGTTTTGTTTTTCTTCCAAGGAGAGGGTTGGGTTGGTGGGCACAATCAATACATAAAATATAACAGCCGTTGCAAAATATATACGTGTTTTTAGATGACTGACTGAAATTCCTAACACAAATTATGGCTGAGTGAACAAAAGAAAAATTTATGATTTATTTACTGTGTCTAGTACCCAAACATAAAGCTTAGTACAATCAGTCATCTATAGCACTCATGGCTTTAATATTAATTACACTTGGAAAAGCAGCAGAAAAGCAACCTCTGGGTGGAATAGAGAAGCTGGGAGGCTTATTTTCAGAACACAAAGCCACTGGTTACCCTTGGTGCTTATAGAGATGGATTTGAGAAACAGCAACTCATCCCAGGAAAAGAATGCACTCCACTTACCAGCCAAGGTCACAAAGCCAGGAGCCCTCCTAGAAGAGGCTACCATTGGGGCAATTTGGTTTAACAAACTATTATTTTCTCATTGTACATTGTCTTCCTGCAAACCCCATGAGCATGTAAAGAAAAATACCCACTTGCACAATTACTTTGGGCACCAATGTTATTGTGGGCAGTGAATGATGTGTTGCAGTGGAGTCCTGTGGAGCCCCTCTACCTGGAACCCCAGGGTAACAGAATGGAAAGATTGTGTTCTACTAAATTCCATCAAAACTAGTGTGCATCTTCAACTCAGTGGCCAGCCTCCCCATTGTGGGGAGACTTATAGAAAAGGGATCAAATATTTCTACTTGAGCTAGAAACTGACGGTTGGAAGTTTTGACATTAACTCTTAATGTCACAATTAATTCCTCTTTGCTCTGTGTTCTTGTAGCACAGTAATTTATTTTTAGTGGAACATGCCCTTCATCCAGCCTGAACGGAGAGTCCCTGGGGGGCTGGAGACCATCCTGGTCTCCTGTTCATCTTAATATTCTCTGTGTTCTTGATAAGTGCAGAGTGAACATCTGTTCAGTTGCGGGAAAGAGAATTAAGTTATTTTCACAGACTTTACAGTCCCCCTGCTGGTCATACATTTTCGGTTTAATTAATGGGGACTTTGATGAATTTCTACCTTGGCCACCTCTGGTAGCCCTGTGCCTCCTGGGTCTTGGTCTCTTTCTGTAGGGAATAATCACACCTTCTCTAGTCAACAGGAATTTTTTGGTAACATCAAGTATGAGGACACGTAGAATTCTGAAGATTTGGGGAAGGACTTTGAGCACCTGTATATAGTCTTAAGTTTCCCGCAAGCAGAAAGTCCCTTACATCATCTCTATCCAGTTCTCTTGTGGGGTTGCTAGTGATCCCAGTGGCCAAGATGTTTCAAAACCATAAAAGTTAGGTCTGCAAAAAAAATATGACTTTTTTGCTTGTTTCTCACTGATTGAACAGGAGTGTATCTCTTAAGTGACTGTTCTATCTAGTGAAAGAAAAATTAACCTAGTTAATTCCAGGGTCTTAGTCATTCCAGGTTTTAAACTCACCATTTCAGTCAAATTCACCTCTCTGGTGGCAAACTTTAATGCTATAGTATTAAGGCATCTGGGAAATGTCTATTTCTGGGGGATGTACTGTGTTGGTGTCCACTACAATATGCAACCCTACCTGTTTCCTTGGCACAGCCCCTTTTCACATGTACCCACCACAATATCCTAGTCCCCTTTTATCTAGGTCATCAACCTGGACCAGCAGTTCTCAGACTTTTTGGTCTCAAAAGTCATTTGCAGCTTAAAAATTATTGCAACTGCCAATAATTTTGTTTTTGTGAGTTATATCCATCAATACTTATATTGGTGATTAAAACAGAAAATTTGGAGGTTTGTTTTTTTCATTTAAAAACTAAAAGTCATTTCACATGAACCTAAATAATATATTGTTTATGAAAAGAACCACATTTTGCAAAATAAAAAAAATAGAGTAGGTTTAAAAACATTTCTGTAAATCTTAATATCTGGCTTCATAGAAAGAAGCAGGATTTTCATCTCTTACTGCATTCAATCTGTTGTGATATGCTATTTTGGTTGAACCATGTAAAGGCAACCTGGCCTTATGCAGACATGTGGTTGGCAAAGAGAGGAATATCTAATAGCTCTTTCAGATAATTGTGCATATTCTTCTTTAGTACTATACCAAAAGTCAACTGGTGGTCGTTTCTCAAATGTTAGTTGCAATGTGGAATCTGAAACCATAGTAAAATGCTTTTCATATTTTGTCACATTGAAATCCACTGTTCTATCTTGTACTCTAAATGAGTCTTCTACCTGTGCAGGATTTTATAACATCTTGCATTGGTCATTTGAAAAATTGATCCACTGAGTTAATCAAATCTTCTAAATGCTGATATATTTCAACATAAAAACAGCAAAAAAGATTCAGTGACAACATGTCTTATTTAATAAGAAAATTCTAATTCATAGGAAGCTGTCAAGATCACAAAGGTAGATACAAGTTTACCAAAATTCTATTTTGTTTTCTTGAAAGCTTGAATTGTATGATGGGCAGTACAGTCTGCTCATTTTTCATTTTGAAGCACCAGGCTCATTTGGTTCATTTCCTAGCAAATACTCAGATCTGTTAAATGCTCAAGTTTGAGTAATCATAATTTATCTTTCAGTCCTTCAAGGAAATAAAAGTGATGTTCCATGAAAAGGGCATCTAGTTCAGTTGGCAACTCAATTGTACCTTGGCTGTCCTAACACAGCCACTGTGCTTTAAAATGCAGCCGAGGGGCTTTATGCATACTTTTCATTTCATTACATGGGATATTAAAATGCTTATACCCAAACGACTGGGTTTCATAAGATTAACAACTTGTGCTGTCTCATCAAGGACATTCTTAAGTGCAATTGGCATTAAAATGTATAAGTGTGCAGCGATGAAGAATATAAAGACAGCTAGTACAGTTTGGCGCTACCAACTTAACTCGTGTTAAGGCACCAGCAGTTTAACTCACTAATGCTTTTGCATTTTTAGTCCTAATACAAAAACAATTAAAATGGCAAACATCTTAGTATTACTATGAAAATAGATTTAACTCACGGATGCCCTGAAAGGGTCTCAGTGATCTCCGGGAATCTGTGGACCACTGACCTAGACAGAGTTCTCTTTATTCTAATTGAGGCTCTCATAGGTTTTCCAGCCTCTCTGAGCTGTGGGGGAAGGTGTTGGTTTGTGCCTAAGGCTTTGATAGGGACAGTAGGAATCTGGAAGGCTGCCTTGGGCCCCTCCTGGTTCAGTCTCTGTTCCTTTGTTGCTGTTCTAGTGCAGGGACTCTGTGAAGATAGGTCATCAAGAGGCAAGCTATCCACTCTCAGATCTCCAGGCTGTGTATGAGTGTGTTTGATTTTATCAGTTTCAGAACTTGGTGGACATCACATCCTCTCAGGGACACTCATCCACATTCTAATACTGAGTCCAAATCTACTACTATATTCACACGTGGGTATCAATCCTATCTTTTGGATTTACAAAGAACAATCCTTTTCTTTTTTCTATAGGACAGTCCTTTTGATTTTTTCAAAAAGCGTATCAAAACCTGTTACTTCTATTTTTCAAAAAATGATAGGATAGGAAAGAGATAGACTTGAGTCTAAGAGCTTGCATTGCCACTTACATAATGTGACCTTGGGGAAGTCACTTCATTTCTTTGATTTCAGGTCCATCATCTGTAAAATAAAGATAATAATTCTAACCTTTGGCTTTCTCGGTTGCTCACGGTAAAGAAAGTGCTGTAATGCAGGAGACACAGGAAACTTGGGTGTGATCCCTGGGTCAGGAAGATCCCCTGGAGAAAGAAATGACAACCTGCTCCATTATTCTTGCCTGGAGAATCCCATGGACGGAGGAGCTTGGCAGGGTACAGTCCATAGGGTTGCAGAGAGTCAGACATGACTGAGTGAGTGAGCACACATGCACAAATTCTTACCTTACAAGGTATTTGGGAGATTTAATGACAGATGTGTTTAAGGAATCAAATTAAGGACATAGTGGGCATACAATAAGTGTTAGCTCTCTTCTCTTTTTGGAAAATGTCACAATTGCTCCTAATTTCTCCTAGACTATAAATGTGTTATGAAAACGTGATCATAATAAGGTATTATTAGTCATAACAGCACCATGACATCAATAATTTTATTAAGAATCATTGCTGGACTTCCATCTTGGTTTTTCAAGTCTATAAATTTGATCCTGAAGAATTTGTAGCTGTAGAACACTGAACTGTTGTGATATCTGTAACAATAACTGACAGTTCAGGGATTTTGTTTTTCTTCTCGGAAGAGAGAGTAAGGGCTTGTACAAATAAATGTTCCAGAGCCTGAGATGGAAAATTTGATAACTACTCATATAGTAGAAATTTCTATAAGCAAAGGCAGGAAGGATGCCTCATATTTCACAGAAGGAATCAAAGTTAAGGGGCAGATGTGGAAGAAAAAACCCTTTGTAGTATCACTAAAAAGAATTAAATGGATCCAGTGGCTTTCTATTTTTCTAACAAACAGTGGACCAGTGACGTGAAAGCTAGGATTGCAAGAATATAGAGCAGTGATCTAGTTACTAAGCTCTTGTCAACTTGAAGTTCATAAAACAAAATTGAGAGATGAGGAAGTATATCTTTAAAGGATATCATGGAGTCTTAGGAGATGTGATCATTCATCTCTTCCAAGGCCAGTCTTGCCTCTAATAGGGTGGTGACTGGTAAAGCCCTCTTATAGCTTTGTGAATTTCAGGACACTCCTTTATCTGGAATTATGTTTCACAAGAATAAACTGTTTCATAGAAATAAAAATTTTCAGATAATTAAATTATACCTCACCTGGAAGCAAGACTATTTTTTATTTAAAATGGTTGTTTGTAACCCAGGGTTCATGAATCAGTTCTAGGGAGTTTTTGAACTACCTCAAATTATATGGAAGATTCTGTGAGTTTTTTCCTCACATGCATTTTTCTGAAGAGAGAATCCATAATTTTTACAAGTCCTTCAAAATGGACCATTAAAAAAACAAAACAAAACCCAAAAACTACTGTTTTAAGCAATTCTTAAAGTAAATATTTAGAAATTGATCTAACTTTCATTTTTCCTATTGGTGAAATGACACATTTAGGGCTATTGTTTTCCTATTAATGTATCCTTGCCTTGTACTGGTGTTTCTGTCTCCTTCTTCCCTGATGCAGCAGTTACCTTTTCCTTGTTACCAGAAAGTTGGCTTCCTCTAATTTCTCCCTGCCTACTGCAAAGTGGCTGAGAAATTAGATAACAGAGTTTGTTAGAATAACACTTCCAGTGAGGTGTTATATAAAAAGGCTTTCCGTGAGAGTCTCTCCTATGAATAAAGTGAGCAGATGTTAGCACACAGACTATGGGCCATCTTTTTTGGTAAGTCAAGGACCAGCTTTGCATTTTTGCCATTCTTCACTTATGATCTAGGTGACCAAGTTGACTAGTTACATGATTATCTAATACTTGAGAGGTAGGTAAATACTGTTTATACAGTATAGAGTCCATGAGGATATTATTAGGCTTTGTATTAGTCAACTGTTGCCACAATAACGCTGTATAACAAACCATCCCACAACTAAATGACACACAACAATAAACATTTGTTTGTTTTTGTTTGTTTGTTTGCAGGTCAGCTGGAGGTGTGCTAATCCAGGTGGGTTTAGTTGGGTTTAGCTCAATACTTTACAGCATCGGATCTTGCTTCTATCACCAGTCATGTCCACAACTGGGTATTGTTTTTGCTTTGGCTCCATCCCTTCAATATTGCTCTTTACTGCATTGGACCTTGCTTCTATCACCAGTCACATCCAGAACTGGGTATTGTTTTTGCTTTGGCTCCATCCCTTCGTTCTTTCTGGAGTTATTTCTCCACTGATCTCCAGTAGTGTGTTGGGCACCTACTGACCTGAGGAGTTACTCTTCCAGTATCCTATCATTTTGCCTTTTCATACTGTTCATGGGGTTCTCAAGGCAAGAATACTGAAGTGGCTTGCCATTCCTTTCTCCAGGGGACCACATTCTGTCAGACCTCTCCACCATGCCCCGCCTGTCTTGGGTTGCCCTGCAGGCATGGCTTGGTTTCATTGAGTTAGACAAAGCTGTGATCCTAGTGTGATTAGATTGACTAGTTTTCTGTGAGTATGGTTTCAGTGTGTCTGCCCTCTGATGCCCTCTTGCAACACCTACCATCTTACTTGGGTTTCTCTTACCTTGGGCAGCCTTTTCATACTGTTCATGGGGTTCTCAAGGCAAGAATACTGAAGTGGCTTGCCATTCCTTTCTCCAGGGGACCACATTCTGTCAGACCTCTCCACCATGCCCCGCCTGTCTTGGGTTGCCCTGCAGGCATGGCTTGGTTTCATTGAGTTAGACAAGGCTGTGATCCTAGTGTGATTAGATTGACTAGTTTTCTGTGAGTATGGTTTCAGTGTGTCTGCCCTCTGATGCCCTCTTGCAACACCTACCATCTTACTTGGGTTTCTCTTACCTTGGGCATGGAGTATCTCTTCACTGCTACTCCAGCAAAGCACAGCCACTGCTCCTTACCTTGGACGAGGGGCATCTCCTTACTGCCACCGTTCCTGTTCTTCAACGTGGGATAGCTCCTCTAGGCCCTCCTGTGCCTGCCCAGCCACCACTCTCAGGTTACTCCTCCTGTCTGCTGGCCCTGGACTCTGGCATAGGTGGCTCCTCCCAGCTGCCACCCCTGGCCTCAGGCGCGAGGTGGCTTCTCCCGGCTGCCCCAGACCTCAGACACGGGGTGTCTCCTCCCGGCCGCCACTGGCCTCAGACGCGGGGTAGCTCCTCCCGGCCTCCGCACTGACCTCCGACACAGGGTGTCTCCTCCCGGCTGCCACTGGCCTCAGACGCGGGGTAGCTCCTTCCAGCCACCACTGACCTCGGGCGCGGGGTAGCTCCTCTCGGCCGTTCCTGCGCCATTGCAGCCTGCACTCTAGGCTGCTGTCCCTGACCTCAGACGTGGGGTAGCTCTCGGCCACGCTTAAGCGCGCTGGGCGGCTCCGCCGCCTGGGTGCCTTAGCGTGCCGGGCGCCTCCGCCACCTGCGCTTAAGTGATTGGCTATATAGTACTGTAATAGATTTATATTACTTTTCACACAGATAATTATAAAAAACAAACACAAAATATAAAGAAAATATTTTTAATCTTACAGCCCAGTACCTTGAGAAATACAGTACAGTTCCAACATCTGGTATACAGGGGCTGGCATCAAGTGAATAAGCAAGAAGAGTTACTGGAAGTGGCAGAGGGTGGGCGATGGTAGAGCTGAAGGATCATCAACAATAGGAGACGGAGGGCAAGCTGCAGTTTCACTCATGCCTGACGGTGATGGAATGCACATTCGCATCTTGGAAGTCTGAAACTTGAAGGTTTGTATGTAGGGGACTTACTGTCCTTTGGCCTCTCTGTGATTCAGTTTCCACACCTATAAACGGGACTAATAGTGACTGTTTCAAAGATGGCTGTGTCTCCTGATTAATATTAGGATGGTTGTTTGAGCCAATGATTTTCCTTTCTCAATTCCAGTGTTCAATTTCACAATTACTCAAATGCTTCACAATAAATGCATAAGGCTGTTCTCTGCAGCAGTATTTGTAACAGCAGAGAATTAGCAACCACCTAAATAGCTACCCACAGGGGCGGGAATAATATGGGTCATCCATACAATAGATTCTTTGCAGCTGTTAAAAAAGAATGACTTTGATTTGAAATGACATCCAAGATGTCTCTAAAGTTGAAAAAAGGAAGTGACTAAATAATTTGTAGAGTGTTATCCTATTGTTTAAAAAAAATCATCAGAATACGCAAAAAAGTTTCTTAGAGAATTTTCACAAACTGCTGATTTCTGAGGAAAGGGATTTGCTGTGACGTTCGTGTTTCAGTATTTTTGCAATGAGACCACATGGCTTTTGTAATCTAAACATAGTCATATAATAAAGAGACATTGAAAGAAAATGGCTGTAACTGCCCTCCTCAGAGGAGGCAGAAGCTGAGCTTCTGGGATTTGGTGGGAACCGATAGGCAAGAGGCTGACTCTGGAAAGGGGGAGAGCTGGGCTCCAGGGGTCAAATTCCACTGCACTGACCTGGAAAGGGCTGTCACATACTTTGCAAAAGGAACCTCCAGTGCATCAAGTGTGACTTTGACCTCAGGGATCCTCGGGCCAGGCCAGGAGACATTTCGATATTTAGAGGTGCAGGAATAGGGTGTGCAGTGCCCGGTATCAGTTGCTCCGGCTGCCTAGAGAGACCTCTAGGCTTCTCAGACCAGAGAGACCTCAGGCTCAGAGCTGGCAAACCAGCTTCATCCACTTTGGCGTGTGGCCGCTTCAAACTAGGAGCAGAGAAAGCAGATGGCCAGACAGAGGACCAAGGCAATCACAATCCTCCTCTCCTTTCTACCTCCCTCAGACTCTCCTTCCCAACCCCAGCCAGTCAGAATCCGTGAGACAGCACAGAGCTGTATAGGTCACAAGTGTAACTAGAGCGAGGGTTCCTATGGGCTTTCTTCAGGCACGGTGTGTGCAGCAATTTTTATGGCTCATTTTATTTCATCCCCTGAACAAGGAGTTTGGGGTTTGGTTATCATCTCCCTTTACACAGTCAAGAAACTGAGGCACAGAGATTTGAATAATTCATCTCAAACCACACACACTGCAATTGTGGAATTTACAAATTTTTAATGTGTACATCTTTTTATACATATTATCATTTTTACTACTTGTAAAAGCTAGAATTTAAACTTATCATATGTTGAAACCATCTCACACACAAAAAAAACCTAGTAAATATTAATAAGCCAACCAACATCCAAGAATGTCATTGCTAGAAAGTTCTTTAGATAGTCACATCATTGTCTGACAAATATTGACTGAGCATCTTCTACGTACAATACACTGCCACCTGTCCTAATCTGGAGATGCCTGATAGTACTTTAAATAGTGTCTGACTCCTAAAAGCACTTCAACAAGTGTTCTGAATGAGTGACTGAATGAATAAACGTGAATGAAAATTTTTACATATACTTTTTTTTCAATATGGAAGAACCTTTTTTTTTTTTTTTTAACCAAATAGCACTTTGTTCAGTAGTTTTTTAAAAATTGTTTATTTGGCTATGCTGGGTCTTCATTCCTGAGCAGACTTTCTCTAGCTGTGGCAAGCAGGGGCTATTCTTTAGTTGCAGTGCCTAGGCTTTTCATCGCTGTGGCTTCACTTGCTGTGGAGCACTGGTTCTAGGTGTGCAAGCTCCAGTAGCTGCAGCGTGTGGGCTCAGTAGCTGTGGCATAGTTGCTCCTCAGCATGTGGGATCTTCCCAAACCAGGGATTGAACCCGTGTCTCCTGCATCAGCAGGCGGATTCTTTACCACTGAGTCGCCAGGGAAGCCTGATTTTTACATACACTTCTAACACTGAAAACCTACCCTAAAATTCCTGTGTCAAAAATCTGGATGGGAAAGAGATAGACTTGTCCTAGAAGTCTATGACAGCACATAGTTCAAAAATTTAAATGAGTAAAATAACTCTCCACTCTAGTCCTATAAACCTCAATCTATCAAACTTAGCATTCATCTAAACTTTTCACAATAACTTTTGAAACTGGGCTTCCTGGGAATTCCCTCAAGGACTAGTGGTTAGGATTCTGGGCATTTACTGCCGTGGCCCCAGATTCAATCTCTGGTAGGGAAACCGAGATCCCACAAGTTGCCAAAAAATAAAACAAAACTGGGCTTCCTTATACTAGCATCTGCAAGCTGGACAGATAACGAGGAAAAGTAAGTTTAGTAAATGTTAATTATGAAACTTAGGCCACAGCATGTGTGTGCATGCTGAGATGCTTCAGTCATGTCCGACTCTTTGCGAGCCCATGAACTGTAGCCCACCAGGCTCCTCTTCCATGGTATTCTCCAGGCAAGAATACTGGAATGGGTTGCCAGGCTCTCCTCTCAGGGATCGAACCCGTGTGTCTTATGTCTCCTGCGTTGACAGGCAGGTTCTTACCACTAGCACTACCTGGGATATGGGTCATAGGGATACGGGCAATTGCTATGTGATTTTTACCCCCACTTTTCTATAAAATCTACCAGATGTCAGTGGAAGCTGCTGGGCTGGGTGTCAGGAAAAATCTTTGAAGAGGCTCAGCTCCCTGGATACTACCCTTCTGCCCCAGCCCTACTCCTCCTCGAGAAGGAGACTAAGGCTAAAGCAATACACCAAGCTGGAGAGGCTGTCACGCGTTGCCAGTGGTACAGTTCCTCTGGAGGGTAATTTGGGAACATCTATCAAAATTTCAAGTTCACATGCCCAGCCATGCCACTTCTACAAACTAATCCTAGAGATCTCCTCTCACAGGGCAGCAAGATCATTTCTGCACAAGCTTATTAAATGTAGTTCTCTTGGGAACAGCAAAAGAGCAACCACAATCTAAATATATCTAACAAAGGGGGCTGGTTATATGACACATCCACAGTCAATTTCTTCATGCATTAAGATGAAGAGATCCACACAGAGAGAAGCCTTGGTGGAACACCTGGACGCAGCCTTGCCTGAAGGCACTGGCTCTGCACTTTTAAGTTCTGTGAGCCCGTATTTATTTTTCTGTTAAGCTGGTTTGATTAGGTTTTCTGTCGCTAGCAACCTATAGAGTCCTGGCCATCCTGAGGCAGAACGCACAGCATGACTTTTGATGTTGCTTTAGTGCCGCACCTCCGTGATCTGCATTGGGAGTTCCGTAGCCAGCTGCCAGCTCACGCTCCTGCCCAACAGGCTTGGGCTCCTCTGGAAGGCTTGGGGCAAACCATCAAGGCCACCCAACCTGGCTCCCTAACACCTGAAACCTTTTCTTCCTTTAATCCTCTTGTCCCCCACCCCATCTCTTCTCCCTTTTCCCTTTTTCAGAGGCTGTCTTCCTGCTTTCCTAAGAGGAAGAATTAAGGACGAATGAAGGTTGAGTGTGGAATCTGGAATCATATACATGAGATATCAAGCATCTCAGCTGTGTGACATGGGCAGATTACTTACTTCTCTGAGACTTGGTTTGCTTTTTGGTAAAATGGGGATAATACTTCCTACCCTCACTGCATGGCCCATAGGAAGTACTCATCCATGTTGACTACTATTATTAATCTTGATGGCCTCTCCCCAGTCCTTGGCCCACTAATGTCCATAGCCACCAGTGACCTTGAGGATTAAAAAAGAGGAGACCAGCCCTTGGCCATCTCCCAGGCGGTCTCCATGAAGTCATCTGCAGACACTGTTAGCAGATGACCTAACTCTCCATACGAGGCCCACCCCAATGAAATGCCTGCCTGCTCAGCCAGGTTTTAAGAATATAAACACCACCATCGGCAAGATTCAAAGGCCAGGGCCGGGTAATGACTACCCCTTATGGGCCCTTAGTCTAAGGCATGTTCCAGCTTGCTAGGCAGGGCCTGGAGCTTCTCTTAGGTGAGGCTGTAGCAGAGAGCCTCGCCTTGCACGGAGCATTTCACCTCCGCTTAAGGAATAAGAAGCACACGGGAACTCTGCTGCCGGTTCTCTCAGCCCCCAGGCTCTGCAGAAATGGAACAGTCAATGAATGGACATTGGCCAGAAATGCAAAGTAACCCATAACTGAATTTAGCTTATGAGAGAATTGGAACAGCACGCCCACCCTAAACCATCACTGGGGCTGCTCCTTGGCTGTGAGCATCCTGGGCTGTGATACGTATTACTGGAGCTTTTTCCACTCACACAGCACTCTTCAAACATCCTGCTGCTTATATGAGATGCTCACCACCACATGACACTGAGGTCACACCCAAGTGTCCTTGCATAACTGGGATTCTCTCGAAATGACACGGGATCAGTCCAAGGCATACTTGAAGTCATGCAATACAGTTTGGTGAGCTGGGTGTAGGCTTTGGAGCCAGTCCCTCTGTAAGAATTGGGAAGCGAGTAGTGAAAATGAAGTACATTGTCTGCCTTTGACCCTCCACTACACTGCAAATCCCTGAGGGGCAGGGTGGGTCTTATCTTACTCTCTGCTCAGGAGCCTGCTTTGTTCCCCATCTGCTACATTGGGATTCTGGGGGTCCCAGCTTCATATGACAGCAGCCTCTGCTGAGCCTCTATCCTGTACAGGGCATCTTTCTAAGTGTGTTACATGCGTGGCCTCATCTAATCTGGGCCACACCCCAATGGGACAGGTACTAATGTTATCCCCAGGTGAAGGGGATTTACAGATGAGGAAACTGATGCAGAGGGGTCCTGAACAACCTCCCTGAGGTCACAGACCTAGCAAGTTCTGGGGCCAGAACTGAAAACCAGGCCTTTGGACAGTGGAGCCCAGCTTTCTGACCACTGGCCCCAAGGATCCCGAGTTCAGTATGATGATGGATGTGAAACACATACCGCAGAGCATATGCACCAGGCTGTCCATAAACCGTAGTGTTCGATAGTTATTCCTATCCTCCACAGCACTCCACACACATTGTGGAGCATTCACTGGTTAATATTTAGTGGATGGATTAATGCAATCAGTCATGAAATACTGGTTGAGCCCATGGCATGCCCAGGGTACAATTCTACACCCTGAGAATGGAACAACCAAAAGACTTGCAAGGTCTCTGACTTCCTGATGCTCCCATTCCAGTAGGAGGAGACAGACAGTGGCCTGAGAGTCACCTATGTTACAGTATAATGTCGGATGTGATGCCAAGAAAAATAAAACTGTCCAGTGGGCTTCCCTGGTGGCTCAGACAGTAAAGAATCCACCTGCCAATGCAGGAGACCTGGGTTTGATCCCTGGATCAGGAAGATGCCTTGGAGAAAGGCATGGCAATCCACTCGTGTTCTTACCTAGAGAATGCCATGGACAGAGGAGCCTGGAGAGCTGCAGTCCATGGGGTGGCAAAGAGTCGGACATGACTGAGTGACTAACACTTTCACTTTCACAATGGGAAAGACACAGACCAGAGCTGAAAGGGAAATAATTTATAGTCTGCTTGAAAATGTGGGATTTTTAGAATGAGAGGGACACTGAGAAAAGTTCCAAAGGGGATGTAGTTGTGACTTTGTCATGCTTGGTCAAATTAAATGCCAACATATAGCAGTGAGGGTTGTAACAGGGGTATTGAAATGGCAACAGAGAGGGATGGTCAATGAGGTCAACCTAGGGGTGGCTCCTTAGATCCTACCCCTGCCCGCCTGGACTTTCAGAGCCAATGACACAGGGTGAAAACAGGAACAGCTCCCAGCAGACAGCGTCCATGTGAGCCTCCCTGGCCCACTTAGCTAACTTAGGAAGGGGCCTCTGAATCCTATATCACCTTCTTTTAGGTGAGTGGTCAAAACTCAGCATAATCTTGATTAGGATGTCCTTCACCTGTGACTGGCATACAAGAGCCAAGAACTCCAGGATGGAATTTCAACAGGATAAATAATATGTAGATGCTAAACCCCGAGTTGCAGCAGCTGGACGAGTGAGGAGCCAGTGGACACAGGGATTCGCAGGCAGAGGACAGTATGGCCGGCTTTCCTGGTCACAAATCATGCCAAAGGGCATGGGTGTTTTAGATCTGCAGGTTTCCCTGGTGGCTCAGACAGTAAAGAATCTAGCTGTGATGTGGGAGACCCAAGTTTGATCCCTGGATTGGGAAGATCCCCTGGAGGAGGGCATGGCAACCCACTCCAGTATTCTTGTCTGGAGAATCCCATGGACAGAGGAGCCTGGAGGGCTACAGTCCATGGGGTTGCCAAGAGTCAGACATGGCTGAGAGACTAACACTTTTCATTTTAGATTTACAGGACACTGGACAAAGCAGAAAGAGGACTCAGGTCTGTGTGCAATTGTCCCCCAACAACGAGTCTTGGGGCTCAAGAGCTGTGTCCTGTGGATGCCCTGGTCTGCAGCCTCTCAGCTGCTCTCCCCTCCGAAGCCTCCAGGAGCTCAGTGGTGACCTCACTAGCATCGCGTCCTGTGCTCCAGCAGGAGTCCGCCTTGCAGGGTCCATGCTGAAGCCGGCCAAGAAATCCGAGAAGAGAGCCAAAGACAGAACTGAAAGCCAACAGAAACAGCAATTTCTGACCCAGGGCTCCCCACAGTCGTGGAATTCTAGGAAGCAGGTGATGTTAAGGTTGTCAAGGAAGACCAGCAGGGGCCCCTACTCCAGATCAGTACCTGCTGTCCCCGTCCTGGGTTGATCAGACCCCCAAAGGGGTAGGGCCGCCACACGACAACATGTCCCTGCAATGGGGCTCTTGCAAGCTGACAGGGAGAGTGGCCTCAGAAGGGAAAAGTGACAGAAATGTGGGAGGAAAGCCCAAAGTTATCAAAAACTATCAAAACTTCCCCACTCCACTCCCCACCAATGAAACTGGATTTGGAGTGCAAATAACAGGCCCCTCTCTGCCCGCCCAGCCCTGCAGACAAAGTGTCAGCTATGATGACACAGCGTGTTTGTCCTCTGCCTCTGGCTGTTGAGTACGTGGCTTGCTTGGCCATCGCCGAAAGAAATCCATCTTAACAAGAACATTCTAATTTTATTAGGGAGGCATGTGAGCCAGCATTTTTGGCTCGTCCCTGCCTCTCTGGGGAGCACGTCAGGACCAGCCATAACGCAGGGAGGAGCAGAAACATGACCAGAGGCCCTGAGCTGAGATCTCCAGGGGCAGAGAGGCACTTGATTCTGCAGGGTTTGCTGATCCCACAAGTCCTTCCACCTGGGAGGAGAATCAGTAGGGCTCCTGTCCCAAGAAAACCAGCCCAGTGCTGCGGACAAGCTCAGAGTTAGGGACAGGCCAGGATTCAAGTCCCAGCCCCGCCTCTTTCTTTGCTGGGAGCCCTGGGGCAAGCTTTTTAACCTCTCTGAGCCTCAGGTTCCTGTTGTGTGAATAACACAATAATAGCACCAATCTCAAAGGACATTTAGAAGGACTCACCAAGAGCCTTTAGTTGGAAACCCTTCCTCATTCCTCCCCACAATGAGTGCCTCTCAGTTCCTGTTAACTTTAACTTTTACTGTGGTTACAATACTGAAGGGGCTTCCCAGGTGGCACTAGTGGTAAAGAACCTGCTTGCCAATGTGGGAGACAGGTGAGATGCACATTTGATCCCTGGGTTGGGAAGTCCCCTGGAGGAGGGCAAGGCAACTCACTCCAGTATTCTTGCCTGGAGAATTCCATGGACAGAGGAGCCTGCTGGGCTACAGTTCATAGCATCACATAGAGAATGACACAACTGAAGCAACTTAGCACACACAATGCTGAAGGGCTTCCATGTTCTCTTGACTGTAAAGCTTGCCCTTTGTCCAACTCTCTCAGCCTCCAGGGATCGTGCTAAGCATTTTACAGATATCACTACCTAACTTAATTTTCCCAGCAAACCTATGACGTTAGGACTGCAACACTTCTGACAGCAGGTCACAGGTCAACCAATTCAAATCAGATGGAATAAGAAGGAAACTGGCCTTTCTCCCACCACTTGATGTCTGCTGGCAGGCTGGTCCAGGCAGGATTGGCATCGCTGTGAACTCTTCAAGGACCCAGGCTGTCTTCATCTTCTTGCTCCTCCATTGACAGCAGACCTACTTCTTCCCTCATGGTCATGAAAGGCTACTGCAGCTCTACCAGATGTGACAACATCCTGGTGAGAGGTATTTGCCTTATCTATGTCTATTAGGGATGGAAGATTTCCCCCTAAACCTAAGGCACAAAGGCTCTTGGGTGTCATCTCATAGGAGTGGGGCACAGCCTTCCATTTAGTGCCGCAGTTCACTAGTAAGGAGTTAGCCTGAGTGTTCACCTTCCAGGGTGAGTAGTGGGCTTTGCCAGAAAGGAGGGGAAGTGGGGGAGGGAGACAGTTGATGGTGTCCTTCCAGATGCTCACCCACCCTTTATGAGAAATGAGTTGAGGTGCAGAAAGATGAAGCTGGGTGTCTGACACTGCACTGCAGGCAGGTGCTGATTCTAGACCCACAGCCTGGCCGCTAGTTGTCCTGAACTTTCCCACCGACAGTGTTAAAGAAATTCATCCCTAACCAAAGTCATCTTCTCTTATGCTTTCCTTTCAAAGTTCTGTTTTTCATACATAGGTTTTTAACCCACCTTGAATTGAATTTTGAGTATGATACATAGTAAGAATTAAAAAAAAAATTAACCTGGAAAAACAGTTGCTAAAGCACCATTTGTTTTTTAAGTAGTCCATCCTTTCCTTGTATCTTCAAGATCACCTGAGTCGCAGAAAAAGTTTCCACTGTTTCACTCACCTATGTATCCATTTCAAATCAGTCTCTCTCAAAACCTCAAGCTTTATAACAAATCTTGATGTCTTAAATTGCCCCATGATTTTCTTTCAATTTGTCTAAATTATTCTTGCCTCTGTTTCTCCATACAAGCTTTAGAATCAATTTGCTAACCTCTACTAAAAATGCATATTCCAAAAATAATTATTAGAATTTCATTGGGCCTAAGTTGTTTTGGGCACACACTTGTTTTTATAATACTGAATCTCACATCCACTAAAATGGTATATGTCTCCATTTACTCTGGCCTTCTTTCATGACCTTAAATAATGTTTTATGATTTTTCTTGTAAAGATCTCATCAATATCCTCTTAATTACATTTCAAAAACCCATATTAGACTGAAAAGGATCTTAGAGATGATTGGATCCAATGTCCCACTTACAGATAAGAGACTGAATAGGCAGGTGGGTCTCCAGAGGAGATTCTAAGTGGGTACTTCCAGAATTGGGAGCTGTAATAACGAGAAGGAGTAAGAGGTGGAGTGAGCAGGGGTGTGAGGAAGACTTATATGGAAGATTGTCCCCAAGAATGGACAACACCAACCAGTGGAAGGAGATGGCATTCTGTGTGAAGACGCAACAGCATGGGGGAGATTGCAGGTGATGGCTGGAGCAAAGTAAATGAGATTCCCAAGTTCTAGCGGGCAAAGCTGATGCTACAGTTAACTCACTCCAGCATCTTGCAGGGGGCCAGAACATATCTTTTAGCCAATAAAGCCAGACTTTCGATCAAATTGCTGAAAAGGGACACAGAAAAGATATGACCAGAGTTCTGAGCATGTGCTTATACTGACTGACATCTATATCATAACAGAAAGATAATAACCATCATCACAATGATGGTTAGTTTTTACTGAGCACTTACTATGGATAGGCCCCTTTCTAAGCTCTTTACTAATGAATGTTTGCATTAATTAATTAAGGAAATGTATTCATTCATTCAATCCTCCTAACAACCTATGATGGCTTCCCAGGTGGTGCCAGTGTTAAAGAATCCACCTGACAAAGCAGAAGATGCAACAGGTGCGGGTTTGATCCCCGGGTGGGGAAGATCCCCTGGAGGAGGAAATGGCAACCCACTGCAGCATTCTTGCCTGGGAAATCCCATGGACAGAGGAGCCTGGAGGGCTACAGTCCGTGGGGTCGTAAAGAGCTGGACACGACTGAGTGACGAAGCACAGCTAATAACTGGCAGGACTCAAGTGTGAACCCAAGAATTCTGGCCACAGATAATGTGCTCTCAGCCACTATGAAAGCCAAGGTGAACTGTGCCTGCGGCTGGCGGGCTGGGCTACTCTCAGGGAGGTCCTTGCTCCTGGTTCTGACTGTGGAGGCTTGAACCAATCTTCTGAAAGAGATGCCAAACTCCCCATCGAATGTGGTAGAAACAGAAGCCATTGGTCATTGGATGCCCTGTGATTGGGGACAATCTCCTGAGAGGTTCCCCAACCCCAAATTTGGTGACTGCTCCTTTCTGCCTGCCTTACTGCTGTTTTCTTTCCAGAATTTACCTTGTCTAGACAACATGCTAATGAGTTACCTGAGAAGGTCTGAATGGCTGGTAGTGCTTCTTAATGAAACCCACTTGTTCAATAGAATGGCTGGCGAATAAACCCAAGTGGCAGACCGAGAAGTGATGCTGAGCGGCCCTGGGATAGTTGAATTCAAGGGCTGTCCAGCCACCAGCATCACCTCCACCTGCAAGATGAATAAACAGCTCCAAACATGCGGGTATCGTTTTCAACACAGGTAGAAGAAAGAGGACCTCAAGATAGAATGATGTCTTATCTGCTGCTCCCTCTACAGTGGAGGGCCAGATAAACAACTCCCACTAAAGCTATAAAATAAGGCAATAACCCTAACCCAAGATTCTGATGGCTCAGCGGGTAAAAATCCGCCTGCAATGCAGGAGACCCAGGAGATGTAGCTTCAATCCTTGGATTAGGCAGATCGCCTGGAGGAGGAAATGACAGCCCATTCCAGTATTCTTGCCTGAAAAATCCCATGGACAGAGGAGCTGGGCGGACTACAGTCTGTGGGGTTGCAAAGAGTTGGACACGATTGAGCACACACATCGCCATCAACCCTAACTCACTGCCTGTTTGTATTGCTGCTGATCCACCTGAATAAAACTTATCTGAGTGGCTTTTGTATACCAGGCAGTGCTGTAAGTGCTGCAGGTACAGCAGTGAACAAGATCAGAAAAAGCCTGACCTCATGGAGCTTAGACTCTAGTGGAAGAGGCAAAAAGCTAAATATAATGTCAGGCAGGGAACAGGGCAGGGACAGGCATTAAAGCAGAGTGGAGTCCGCAGATGCAGAGTGATTAAGAAAACGGGCGACACTGAGCTGTTCACCAAATGTTTTTGGTTCTCCTTCCAGATACCTATGACTAGCTTTGGCCACAAAACGTGAATGAAAGCGACAGGTGTGACTACCTGGAGGACCTGCAGAGCCACCACGTGCTTCTCCACCCTCCTGTCCTGCAGCCACTGTAACCGTGAAAACACAAGCAGAGATGGAGGGACTTCCCTGGTGGTCCAGTGGTTAAGACTCCAGGCTTCCACCGCAGGAAGTGGAGATTCTACCCATTGTTGGGGAACTAAGATCCCACCCACTGCACTGCCGCAAAAAACAAGTAGAGATGGAGCCTTGGGTGATCATCAGAGCCCTCAGGTGATGATACCGGATATGCAGTGTGTGTGAGAGGTGAGCATGGGCTGTGCCTGGACATGAGGAATTGGGGCTTGTTACTGCAGCAAACTGAGCCTGATGGAAAAGTCCTGTGTCATAGGGACATGCGAGCAGAAGCCTATGGGAGGTGAGGGAGTAAGCCGCCCGGCAAGTACTGCAGGTGGTGGGAACAGCAGGTGCAAAGGCCCTGAGATAGGGGTGTGCTGGTAGATTTCAGGACAGGAGGAGGCTGGTGTGGTTGGAGTGGCCCCAGGAGTAAAGTGTGGCAGTGGGAGGTGGGGGGTGGGGAAGGAGGGGTACCTGACGATGTCCTTGTCAGCCACTGTGAGGCCAAGCACAACAATTACTGGTGTCTGGGGAGGGGAGGCACTCCATCCAAGCTGAGCAGCACACCTGTCCTCCCAGATCTGTTTCCAACGCTGCCTCTAAAAAGCAACAAGGAGCAGATGCAGCCATTGGCACCCACCCCTACCCTCCACACAGACAATGAGCTGGAGCATTCTGTTGGACCCTCCTCCAGCCAAGGGGTTCCCATCCTCCCTGGCTAGGGGCCTTCCAGCTGGCCTCACATTTGGCTGTGGGTCCCCATTTGTTTGGGACTTGGACAGACTCTCCAGGTTGCCCCTCTCAGCGCCTGTTTATGACGATGAGTCTCTGTGGCATGAATCTCCCAGGGCTGCTCTGCTGGTCCAAGCATCTGTTCAGTCGAGTTTCTTTCTCTATTTATTTCTTCAGTAAACAATAGCGCAGAGGCAGGGCTCTGTGGTATTTCCACAACCCCTGATGCTGGTGCCAAGACCTAATAGGATGCAGAGATAACAAGGGGAGAAGCGAGGGCCCTGTGATCTGAGCAGGACCCAGCATGAGGCTCTGGAAGCCCCACGCAGAAGCTGTATCCTTGCCACAGGCACCCATGGTGCTCAGAGGTGTGGATGGGGCTGGCTGCTCTAGTGGATGTCTGCTGGCTGTGCAACCCAGCATCCAGACCTTCTTTGGCTGCTCCAGCACCCCAGTGACCACCTAAAGGATCCCCAAGGACCATCTCTCCCTTTCTCCATTCAAGGGCTTTCCAAGTAGGCTTAAAGATCTCTGCTTCCCACCCTCCCCTGTGCTCCATGTCCTGGAACAGGTATACAATGGTGGCCAGGCCACTGAAAGTCTTCTCCCTATCCTACCCCCAGCCTTTGTGACTGGCTCTGCTGTGGTCATGTGACCCAACCTGGGCTAGGGCCAGTTATCCCGGACTCTTCGGGGAACCATGCAGGAGAGATGGGATGGCTCGGTTTGGACTGATAACAGGGCAGGATGTGAGTTCACAGCTGCTGATAACCATTTCCACCACCAGAATGGGGAGAGCCTGCCTGAGAATGAAGACAATGAAGAAAGCAAAGTAGAGAGTTGCGAAGGCACAGATTTCTGAAGGTAACTTGAGCTCCTGGGTCCGGCTAAGCCTGAAGTCCCTGGACTCGGGGGTTAAGTAGTTTGTGTTGTTTTCCGGTCACTTCCCATCAATAGTGCCCCAACCAATTCACACACACACATCAGTAGATGACACCAGGAAGTGGGGGTGGTGGTGGTGGTGGGAGGAACACTGGCAGGATGGAAAATTAGAGGAGGCAAGCTTGGGAACGGACAGTGAGGAGGGCTGGGCACGAGATGCTTGTGCTGGTTCTGTGTGTCCCTCAGCACAGATGCCAAAGTGCTCACCGCCGCCTACGCAGACCCACAGCTTTTGGCCCGACGTGACCTCTCAGGCCCCGTCTCCTCTCCGTGCCACCATTCTCCCATCCTCCTTTCCAGCCACGGGCTTCTGTATCAATTTTCTCTGCTATGTAACAAATTACCCCCCAAGTCAACAGCTTAGAACAACACCTGATTATTAGCTCACAGTTCTGGAAGCTGGAAGCCCAGCAGGGTGAGCTGTATCCTTCACTCAAGTGGAAGTCAAGGTGTTAGCCAGCTGTGCTTTTGTCTGGAGCTGAGGATTCTCCTCTGAGCTCTTGCCTGTAACTGGCAGAACTCCATTCCTGTGGTTGTAGGACTGTAGTCCCCATTTCCTTCATGGTGTTCAGCCAGGGGCAGTTCTTAGGTCCTAGAGGCCACCTTGTCATGTGTCTTCCTCCGCTTGCAGCCAGCAGTAGCACATGGAATCTTTCCTGAGCTTCAACCACCTCTTAATTCCCCTGCCAGGTGCCAGAGAGAGCTCTCTGCTCTTAAAGAGCTCAACTGATTAGACCTAACCTACCTGGCTCATCTCCACACCCAAGGTCAACAGACTTGGGACCTCAATTACAAACACAAAGTCCATTTACAGCACTAGCTGGATTCGTGTTTGGTTGAATGACCAGAGACTGGGGGTCTGGCTTTAGAATTCCACCTACGACAGCTTCCTTGTTTCTCAAACATCTCAACCAAGCCCTGCCTCAAAGGCTCGTGCTTGCTGTTCCCTCCTCCAAGAAAGCTCTCACTGCAGGTGGGCATGTGGCCTACCCTTCACTCCATTCAGGTCTTCATATAAAGGCCACCTCCTTCAGAAGCCTTCCCCGACCTCCCACTGGAACCATCGCCCCCGTTGCTCTGCAGCCTCCTGATCCTGCTTCGTTTCTCTCCCTGGAGCTGAAGTACTCTTGCAGATTTATTTGATCTGTCTCCTGCACTGGACTCTTAAGCCCTGGGGACAGGGACTTGACTTTGTTTGCAGCGTCTGGCAAGTAGATGCTCAATAAATACTTGTTGAATGAAAGGAAGAGCATGTAAGTTTCTTAATGGTCTTAAATAGTCACCCCGAGGTCACGCTTATGTGCATCTGCCAGCCCTGGCTCCATGGGAAGCAGAGTGAAGCCATGGCTGAGAGCCCCAGCAGCAGAGCCAGACCTGCCTTCGTATCTTAAGGGCTGGCCCTTGACCTCAAAGCCTGTTTCTTATCTGCAACACAGGAAAATTTCTGTATCTACCTCACGGGGTGTTTGTAGGTGCTGAATGAAACAGTTCAGGTAAGGTGCCTGGTATCCACATCAAACCATAACGTGGCAAAAAGTAAAGAATGCTGAAACATGATCAAAGGTTGGCAAGGATGTGCGTGAGTGAGGCTTCCACTGACATTGCACATCGATGCAATCACTTTAGAGATTCATTTGGCGGAATCAAGTGGAGGTGAGGATGAGCCTGTCCTTCTCCCTCCTGGGAGGCAAGCACAGGACTCCTGGTTATGACATTGTTTACAGTCACATCTGCCAACATATAATGCTTATACTGGTAAGATCTCACCAGCACATGCACAGATGCACTAACAAGAATACAGCTACCATTGATGGCCAGACACTAGTGTAAGAATGTTACATAAATAACCTCATTTCATCTTTATGTCCATTTTATAGGTGAGAAAATAGAGGTTCTGAGAAATGTAAATTTCACTTGCTCAAAACCACACACAGCTGGGAAGTGGCAAAGTTCTGACCTGCTCCCTAGATGGTGGGAAGGGTAGGGAGGGTGGCAGTAGGGGGTAGGAAGAAGAAGGAAAATGACAGAGAAGACAAAACAACAGCACCAACACACCAAAAAAAGTGCTCTTTTTTTGCCAAATGCTAAACAGAGCTATCTCATGACCCAGTCGTTTCACTCCCAGGTATAGTCCCGAAAGAAATGGAAACATACATCCACAAAATGTTCATCTGCAGGAATGTTCGCAGTGGCATTCTTCATAAACGTGGAAACAATGGAAGTTCATCAACTAATAAGTGGATAAATAAAATGTGGTATGTCCATACAGTGAAATACTTTTTGGCCATAGAAAGGGATGAAACACAGATACATGCCATGATGTGAGTGAACCTTGAAAACATTATGTTGAATGAAAGCAATGAGTCACAAAAGTGCACATAATGTATGATTCCACTTATACGAATTGTGAAGAACAGGCAAATCTATAAAGATGGTAGCAGATTAGTGGTTATTTGGGCTGGGGAAAGAGATAAATGAGAAATCACTGCTAGTAGATGCAGGGTTTCTTTTGAGAGGGACAAAAATGTTCTAAACTTAGACTGTGATGATGGTTGCACACTCTGCAAATATGCTACAGAAACTATTGAATTGCACCCTTTAAACGGGCAAATTTTATATGTGAATGATAGCTCAATAAAGCTGTTTTTAAAATGTGTTCTAAGGAGCTTTGGTTTCCTGAACATTCATGAGGGAATGTCATGAAAAAAGTTAAGTTCGGCAATTGTAAACCAAACAAGTTCAGTAAGGTTTTAATGCAGGACGTCTCAGAGCCTTCAATTTGTAGATATGCACAAGGACACTCCTAAAGGAACATGTCTTAATAAGAGATGATACTTATTGAGTTTTCACAATGGGCCAGACATACACTGACTCATTTACACATGTTAACTAATTTACTTCTTATGCTAGCCCCAAAAGGTAGATACCATTAATACCCTCATTTCACAAAAGAAGACACTGAAGCCCAGAGAGGTTGAGAATCTTGCTGGAGATCACACAGACACGAAGGGACAGTGCCAAGACTTGGACCCAACTTCCTCATTATTCAGGTTTTGTCTGTCTATCTTCTTTGCTGTTTTCCACCCAGTCACTCACTCCCGTAACACCCGGATTAATTTTCCTTGTAACACACCATTACTGAATTTATGACGTGTTCTTGGGTTTTCTTCCTTATAATCTGTCCTCCTCACTAAAACACCAGCAGTGTGTATGTGGACATCTGGCGCTCTAGTTTGTTGAATCTCTGGTGCCAAGAAGAACCTGGGTGCCAGGCAGCAGCTTGTCTCTGAATGCTGGATGAATCACGAACCTGTCCACAGGTACTGGGAAGCCCTCCTGGCGCGTGCCCGGGCTCGGTCGACACTGGCAGTGGAAGGGGAAAACACGTGAGGAGTTTTATCACCTTGGCTGCGGGCATGGAGCATGCCTTCTGGTCTTTTGTAAAAGATCTCTTTTTCCCAAAACCAGTTGCCAAGAAGTCTTTAAGATGGAAAACAAACAATAAAAGAAGGAAAAGAAACAGAAGAGGAAGATGAGAATTACTTTAAAAATTTTAAAGTCTTTTAAAATCAAAGCAAGTCTCTGCGAGGTGTCGGCTGATTTTTTAAATAAAGTGGGACTAGACCTTGGAGCAAGAGTGGAAAGTAGTCATGGTAAGGTGTCTCTACGTCCCAGCTTCAGTAGTTCTGACGACAGGGGTGAGTGGAGGAGAGCGAGGAGCAGTCTGCTTGGGATGTGAGGAAGAAAGAAATACACGGCAGAGAGAATGAGTCAGACTGCGGCTGTGGGCCACCCTGCGTGCTGGCAAGCAGAGAGGGAGCCAGCCTGAGAAGTTTCCTGCAGACCCACATGAAGTGGGATGGACTTGCAGCTTCTAAAGCTCTCCTGAACGATGACCCTATATGTGAGACAGCAAACAAGACACAAATGTATAGAACAGTCTTTTGAATTCTGTGGGAGAAGGCGAGGGTGGTATGATTTGAGAGAATAGCATTGAAACATGTATATTATCACATGTGAAACAGATCTCCAGGCCAGGTTTGATGCATGAGACAGGGTGGTCAGGGCTGGTGAACTGGGATGACCCTGAAGGATGAGATGGGGAGGGATGTGGGAGGGTGATTTAGGATGGGGAACACAGGTACACCCATGGCTGATTCATGTCAATGTGTGGCAAAAACCACTATAATATTGTAATTAGCCTCCAATTAAAACAAATTAATTAAATTAAAAATAAAAGAAACTATTCCTTTTACTCACTTAATCCTATTAATAAAGATTTTAAGAGTAATAAAATAAAAATATGTTTATAAAATCAGCAAAAGATAAATAAATAAATAAAGCTCTCCTGGGTTTCCTCCTCCTGGGTGGGCTTATGCTAAGGGATTTTGAACTCTACAGGGATTCTGCTGTGCACATCTAAACTTTCTAGGCTTGGCTTCTTCTGTTAATGAGAGGCTCAGGCTTGCTTAAAGCATCTTGAGCTGGAGGTCCCAGCCACAGAGACCCTGGAAGGTTAGACTGGAGGCCCTAAGCATTTCCAACCACCTACTGAATATTTTTATTCTCCCCCCAAAAACAAAAACCAGAAACAGTCAAGTCCCTAAATGGCACTTTTACTTTTTACTGGTAGGAACTACCAGGGACAGAAAAACATGTTAAATGGTACCATAGGGATGTAACCCACAAACTCTTAACTGCACAAAACTCTCTGGAACAAATGACTTGGTGTCTCCCACAAGTAAACTGCAAGGTGAGAATCCTCTAGAATGAAAGAGTCTTAAGAGAAATATCACTCATTTCACATGCCAGAAAGATTATGCTCAAAGTCGTTCAAGTTAGGATTCAGTATACATGAATGGAGAACTTCCAGATGTACAACCTGGATTTAGAAAAGGCAGAGGAACCAGAGATCAAATTGCCAACACACACTGGATCATAGAAAAAGCAAGGGAATTTAAAAAAGAATCTACTTCTGTTTCATTGACTACACTAAAGTCTTTGACTGTATGGATCACAACAAACTGTAGAATATTCTTAAAAAGATGAGAATACCAGACCACATTACCTGCCTCCTGAGAAATCTATATGCAGGTCTAGAGGCAAGAACCAGACATGGAACAATGGACTGGTTCCAAATTGGGAAAGGAATATGTCAAGGCTGTATATTGTCACCCTGCTTATTTAGCTTCTACACAGAGTACATCATGGGAAATGCCAGGTTGGATGAATCACAAGCTAGAATCAAGATTGCTGGGAGAAATGTCAATGACCTCAGACATGCAGATAATACCATTCTAATGGCAGAAAGTGAAGAGGAGTTAAAGAGTCTTTTGATGAAGGTGAAAGAAGAGAGTGAGAAAACTTGCTTAATACTGAACATTCAAAAACCAAAGATCATGGCATCTGGTCCTATCACCTAGTGGCAAATATACTGGGAAAATATGGAAACAGGGTCAAATTTCATTCTCTTGGACTCCAAAATCAATGTGGATGGTGACTGCAACCATGAAATTAAAAGATGCTTGCTCCTTGGAAGATTGCTATGACAAACCTAGACAGTGTATTAAAAAGCAGAGACAGCACTTTGCCAACAAAGGTCCATACAGTCAAAGCTATGGTTTTTCCACTAGTCATGTATGGATGTGAGTGTTGGACCATGAAGAAGGCTGATGCCAAAGAATTGACGATTTTGAACTGTGGTGTTGGAGAAAACTCTTGGGAGTCCCTTGGACTGCAAGGAGATCAAACCAGTCAATCCTAAAGAAAATCAACCCTGAATATTCATTGGATGGACTGGTGCTGAACTGAAGTTAAAATACTTTGGCCACCTGATATGAAAAGCAAACTCACTGGTAAAGATCCTGATGTTGGCAAGATTGAGAGCAAGAGCAGAAGGGGCAACAGAGGATGAGATGGTTGGATGGCATCACTGACTCAATGGATATGAGTTTGAGCAAACTCTGCAAGATAGTGAAGAACAGGGAAGCCTGGTGTGCTGCAGTCCATGGGGTCTCGAAGAGCTGGACACGACTTAGCAACAATAGCAACGAGAGAAATAGCAATCCGCACCCATGCACAGATGCACTTTGTTTGCATTTTGATAAGAACAAACTGAAAACAATTCATGAAATTGCTGGGAAATTTCAACAGTGATAGCATATTCGGTGATATGAAAGGATGATTGTGAAGTCAAGTATTGATATGATAATGGATCATGGTTATTTTTTAAAGGATCCTTATTTTTTAGAGATATTGTTCCAAATACTGTGGATGAAGTAACATGATGCCCAGGATTTGCTTCTAAATAATCTGGAATGAGGGTGGGGAAAGGGAGGATGTACTGGATTGGCCAAAATGTTTGTTTGGGGTTTTCCATTACATTTTATGGGAAAATCCAAACAAACTCCTGGTTGGCCAATCATGGCAGCTGGTGTTGGGTCTATGAGAGTGGATTATATAGCCCCTCCCTAAAAACAAGCATGACTTCATCAATCAAATGATTACAGGATTACAAATATTTTGGGGCTCTTATTAAAATTCAATTTAACTTTGTTTCATTGCTCTGCCTTACAACCTACATCCAGGTATACAATCACTGGCTATGAAAAATATGTGAATTTATTCATCAGCCCTAAGTTACCTTGGCTTAGAGGCAATATCATATAGTGGCTGAGAGCCAAGAAACTATTCCTGTCCGTGTTTTGCCATCTGCATCTCTAGAAAACCCAGCAAATTCACTTATATTTCTCAGAGTCTCAACTTTCTCTCCTAAAATGGGAAGGAGTAAATAAGATTTTGCATGCTTGATATTATGACCAGTGGCAGCAACACCAGAATAATTCACAGTAGAGGCTTATTCATATTAAAAAATTATGCTGGGCTTCCCTCATAATCAGTTGGTAAAGAATCTGCCTGCTATGCAGGAGAGCCCAGTTTGATTCGCGACTTGGGAAGATCCCCTGGAGAAGGGATAGGCTACCCATTCCAGTATTCTTGGGCTTCCCTTGTGGCTCAGCTGGTAAAGAATCCGCCTGCAATGTGGGAGACCTGGGTTCGATTCCTGGGTTGGGAAGATTCCCTGGAGAAGGGAAAGGCTACCCACTCCAGTAATCTGGTCTGGAGAATTCCACGGACTGTATAGTCATGGGGTTGCAAAGAGTCCGACACGACTGAGCGACTTTCACTTTCACTTTCTCTGGTGGCTCAGTGGTAAAGAATTCGATGGCCAATGCAGGAGACATGGGTTCGATCCCTGATCTGGGAAGATCCCTCATGCCTCAGACCGACTAAACCTGTGGGCCACAACTACTGAGCCTGTGCTCTAGAGCCCAGGAGTCATAACTGCTGAAGCCCTTGAGCCCATGCTCCACAAGAGAAGCCCACACACCACAACTACAGAGTGGCCCCCACTTGCCACAGTTAGAAAAAAAAAGCCCACATAACAACAAAGACCCAGCACAGCCAAAAATAAAGAAATAAAATAATTTTTAAAAATTATGCTTCTTTGGGCATCTGTAGAAAGATGACTGGATGAAAAACTAAAGAGAGATTACAGAGATAAATCCCTCAGGGTGTCATTCCTTCATTCAACAAGCACAGCTGAGTATCTTCCCTGTGTCAGGCACAGAGGAACCAGGACCACTGGCTGAGCTCAGCATCTGCTCCCCGGGGAAGAGAAAGGAAGACATGTCAAGACAAGGCAAAAGCAGGGGTCAAGACTTAGGGGCAGTGTGGAAAGAGGTCCAGACCAGGTCTGAAGGACACAGGAGAATGAGCCAGGCTGGACTTAGGGAGGGAGGGCAGAAAGCACGGAGAGAAAAGAGGACAAAGCATTCCAGGCTGTTAAGGGAAGAGCAAGTGCAAAGGCCCTCGGGGCAAGAAGGACTAATTCCAGGGTCAGAAGGATCACAGAGTCCGAGCAGGACAAAGGGCAATGGAGTTGCAGTTTGTTCATTTTAACTTCATATCTTCTGAATTATGTAAATATTTTATGGAAGCATGTATCATTCTTACATTTTTTAAAAATTTAAAAATACACACACAAAAGTAAAACACCTTATAAAGCCCCAAGAAGTAAAGATATTATTATAGCATTTTCTCTACTCTTTCCTCTCAAGAATTCGACAAGATGTTAAAATTCATTCTCATTTGCTTTAAGGAAAAAAACACTTTGTTTAAATGTACCAAGCACAGGATCCTCTCCTGTCTGGTTTGCTGAAAGGGCCTCCCCATCCTTCCCCACCTCTTGGTGTGTTAAGACACAGAAACGATGATTGCACCTAATTTAAATGATGCTCTTTCTAACCATCGCGAAGCCGCTGGTCCTCAAACACATTTCTGAGTGACAGGCTGAGCTTGGAGGAAAGACCCGCAAGTAAGGTTTGGGGAAAAGCTCTTCACTTTTCCAACTGTGTGTAGCTGGAATGCAGTCTGGGGAGCTCCCTGACCCCGGCCCTCATCCCTGTGCTGAGCGCAGTGGACCAGCTGGAGGAAAGAACTTGGTATTGGGACTGCCCTGCAAAGTGGCACCTGCAAGTTTCCCCTGCAATCTGTCGCTAGGGGTAGAATCTGTTTTTTTTGGTTTCCTCTCAGCCCAGGGCTGGGCCAGTTCACTTTGATGTAAAGGACGTGCATGTGGGTTACCTGAGTGGAGGTGGATAACTGAGGGCAGGGATGTGCTGCCTGGGAGGAGGGCTCAGGCCGCCCCTTCCGGTCCATGCAGGGAGAATCCCAGAGAGGCCCGTCTGCACCTTGCAGTTTCTGCCTGTAGGAAGGCCAGCTTTATTATGGGTTTGTTCCCTTCACTGTTTTGATCCCCTGCCCCGGCCCTCACCCAGCTCGGGACCTTTCATTTCATGTCAGGTCTAGAGAGGCCACTGGCTTCTGGCTGAGTGTTAGTGCTGTGTGATACAGAAGGGTCTGCCCTCCTGAGGGACGTGATCATTGGTCAGATGGTTCCAGTCCTGGGAGAGAGGCACCCCACTCAGCCTCTCCATTAAAAGACCTTTTATATGTTTGTTTCTCATGGAGAACCCACCTGCTGCAAAGCCTTCATCTGAAAGGTGAGAAACCTGAGGCCGGAGGGGCAATTCCACCCATCAAAGAAACCTCCGCAAAGTTATGACCCTTTTCCAGCCAGACCCTCAGTGGTGCCTCATAACCTAATGGTAAGAGCTCCACTTTGGAGTTGAGATTTACCTTCCATCGTGCTGATCACAATGCAGTCTTGCACAACCCGCTCAGGCTCTCCAAGCCTTCGTTTCTTCATCTCTGAAATAAGGAGAATAATTTTTACTGCGTAGGGTTGTTGATTCAAATGCATAACTCGCCCTCAATTATTTCGGTGTTCACCTATTTCTCCTCAATTTCCCCCTTCCCCTTAGACTGTGAGTCCCCTAAAGGCAAGGACTCTGCCTGTCTTGCTCACAGACGTGTCCTCAGTAACTACAATTGCCTAGTGCAGGGTAGGCAGTGAGGAAGTATTAGTGTTGATAATAATAAAGGCCCCAGCACAGGACTTGGCAAAGAGTCATCATTACCAACAGGGAGTTCGTTATTTATGGTGGGAAGCAGGTTTTCTTTCAACAGTATCAAATGACCAGGAACTGATGGAACAAAATAGTTCTCTGGAGAGAGCCTGCTGTCAGGTGGCTCTTCTGGGGCCAAGACCCCAGGACACCATCCTGCTCCCTACTCCCTAGGAAGGTCTCGGGCCACCTTGCTCCAAGGCCTCTCCTTGTTTCCTCTCCCTCAAGGAAATTGTCCCCCAGGGGCAGCACTCCTTCCCTGAGGCTTCAGAATTTCTGTCTTTTCCTCTAAAAGAGAGTAGGAGTGAAGGCCCAGTTCAAATCTGCAAGAGGAGGATTGCTAGGTTAAAAATACTGGATGAACAATTAAATAAGAATTTTGGGTGAAAAATGAAATCATTTTTTAGTAAAAGAGTGTCCCACAGATTGCAGGGACCAAGTTATCCTTAAAAAAAGTGTTCACTGTTTATCTGCAATTCAATTTTAACTGAGGGTCCTGTGTTATAATTTGCAAAATCTGGCAGGCCAACAAAGTGATGGAGCTGGGATATTAACCCAGGCTTGCCTGGGCTTGCGGACTGCTTTCTCCTCTCTTGCAAAATCCCCACTGGTGTGGTTATGAGAGTTTAAAGGGAGAGGCTGAATGAAATAGGTTTTTAAGCCCTGCTGCTGCTGCTGCTGCTAAGTCGCTTCAGTCGTGTCCTTAAGCCCTAGGCTACTACATAAATGCTAGCAAAGGCAGAAATTTCGTTTGCCTCGATCCTCATCTGAACCCAGTGCCTAGAACTGTGTCTGATACACAGCTGGATAGCCATAACTACTTGTTTTAGTGAAAAATCACTGATACGACTTTCCCTAAATAGCCAAAAAAAAGATGTAAAACCATTTCAAGTTCTCAAATCTTGGTCCCACACCCCAAATATATCCTGCTGGTCCCTGACATTGGTCCCTGAGGCTTGTCAGAAGGTACCCAGGAAGGGGCTCAGGAGAGATTGCACCTGACAGAGCCCTGCGCACAGATGTTTCAGTCAGTGCAAGTGCTATGCACGTGCGTTAGACCAGCCCCACCTGGGGGTGAGGTGTGCGCATGCGCAGTCCGGCCCCCCCAGCTCGGCAGAGGAGCTGTCCTTCCAGGCCCCACCCCTGGAAGTGCATTGTGGGTACAGAGAAGGGTGCTCTCAGGCCAGGTGGAGCTCCTGTTGTTGGACGCTTTTGTTGCCGTGTGTCCTTATGGCCTTTATGCCCAGGGGCCCTGAGGCCTCGTTTTTCGAGGTTTTGGACCAGCACAGGGCTTCCCTACTGGCCGCCCTGAGGAGAGGCGGTGAGGAGCCCGCAGGCGGGCGGATGCGCTTGGCTTCCAGGTATACGGGCTCTTTCAGGGGCAGAGACGGCTGGGAGTTAGGGAGCAAGAAGATTCTGCCCAGCCAGGCTTGAGGTGCTCTGTGGAGAAATGCTGGCCTTCGCGGCTCCCCAATCTGGGGAGCAAGGTTGCCTCAGAATGTTGAGGCCACAGAGGGCTGTTTGGCCCACCAGCCCTGAACCTCAAGAAAGGCCCTTGTTTAGTGTCCCCTATTTCTTCTGTTAACTTATTCTCAATTCAAAAAGCCAGGTGCCAGCCTCAGCTACACCCCACCCCCACAGTACCCCCGCCCCCTTGCTGTGTCTTCTAGAATGTTCCAGGAGCATCCCCACAGCTGGGGTCACAGGTTTCCTGAGATCTGGACAGTTTGAGGAGTTTAAGCCACATTTTGGCTTGGTGGTTATTTTTTTAAATTTGTGGAAATTTAGAAGTTTTCAAGCTTTTTTTTTTTTAAAGAAAAGGGGGGAAATCAATGTAAGTTCTTACAGTGCCTAGAACTGTGTCTGATACACAGCTGGATAGCCATAACTACTTGTTTTAGTGAAAAATCACTGATACGACTTTCCCTAAATAGCCAAAAAAAAGATGTAAAACCATTTCAAGTTCTCAAATCTTGGTCCCACACCCCAAATATATCCTGCTGGTCCCTGACATTGGTCCCTGAGGCTTGTCAGAAGGTACCCAGGAAGGGGCTCAGGAGGATTGCACCTGACAGAGCCCTGCGCACAGATGTTTCAGTCAGTGCAAGTGCTATGCACGTGCGTTAGACCAGCCCCACCTGGGGGTGAGGTGTGCGCATGCGCAGTCCGGCCCCCCCAGCTCGGCAGAGGAGCTGTCCTTCCAGGCCCCACCCCTGGAAGTGCATTGTGGGTACAGAGAAGGGTGCTCTCAGGCCAGGTGGAGCTCCTGTTGTTGGACGCTTTTGTTGCCGTGTGTCCTTATGGCCTTTATGCCCAGGGGCCCTGAGGCCTCGTTTTTCGAGGTTTTGGACCAGCACAGGGCTTCCCTACTGGCCGCCCTGAGGAGAGGCGGTGAGGAGCCCGCAGGCGGGCGGATGCGCTTGGCTTCCAGGTATACGGGCTCTTTCAGGGGCAGAGACGGCTGGGAGTTAGGGAGCAAGAAGATTCTGCCCAGCCAGGCTTGAGGTGCTCTGTGGAGAAATGCTGGCCTTCGCGGCTCCCCAATCTGGGGAGCAAGGTTGCCTCAGAATGTTGAGGCCACAGAGGGCTGTTTGGCCCACCAGCCCTGAACCTCAAGAAAGGCCCTTGTTTAGTGTCCCCTATTTCTTCTGTTAACTTATTCTCAATTCAAAAAGCCAGGTGCCAGCCTCAGCTACACCCCACCCCCACAGTACCCCCGCCCCCTTGCTGTGTCTTCTAGAATGTTCCAGGAGCATCCCCACAGCTGGGGTCACAGGTTTCCTGAGATCTGGACAGTTTGAGGAGTTTAAGCCACATTTTGGCTTGGTGGTTATTTTTTTAAATTTGTGGAAATTTAGAAGTTTTCAAGCTTTTTTTTTTTTAAAGAAAAGGGGGGAAATCAATGTAAGTTCTTAATAAGTGTATTTTATCAAAATGAATGAGGCAGTCAACACATTTTAAGTGCTTTATAGTAAGACAATGGGATTTATGGACCTGAAAGGGAAGAAAATACACATTTCTTTAAATCAGTTAAAGCAGTTAGAGTTTAGCTTAGAGTGTGGTGCTGATAAAATCAATTACAAGATTCTCCAGCTGCCCAACCTGGAGTTAACTGCAAGAAATATGTTTACATTATTCACCACTTTCACTTAAAATGCTCTGTTGTTCTGCTTACTTGATCTGCTTTTCTAGTTTATCAGCAAGGTTTTTCACTTAAACAAATTACTGTCATTTAAGCCCAAACCAACTACCAAAAAAACCTTCAAACAAATTTTACAAAGTATTTTAGTTTAAGGGAGTACTAGAAGAGGGTAAAAGAAGAGGGTGGCAGTCCCTGTTTAAGTTTCAGATGTAAATCTGATTGTTTTAAAGTTGGTCATAACATTACTGCAACTTTTTTCCAAACTAGAAAAATGAATAAATAAAAATGAATCAGTTTTTGCTCTCCAAATTAGAAATATTGAATGCTTTAAAAGTTATTTTCTGATAACATGCATTTTCAATGAAAGCTGTGAAGTTTCTATGGAAATTAGAACACTACATTTTGTGCATTTTCTAGATTTAATATGATTTTCCTTCCTAGGCAATATTTTTATGGTGTTTGTAACAATAACATTTTTTGAAGTTGATGGCTTGTGAAATTAAGAGTCAGCTGACAGAAAACTGGGCTAAGTCTTAATAATTTTCTGTGGTGTAGTAGTTGCCAAGCCCTTTTATGGTAATGATTAAACTTTTTTCTTTTTGTATCACTAAAATTCAAAAGGGCTGATTTATGTCATGACATCAATTAGTGTAACATACTACAGTAAGAACTGTTTTTTTGAAGTATTTTCACATTGCATTTGGGGAAATAAATTCAAAGCCAGTATTACATCAATTAAAAGATTTATCAGTAGTATTTCAAGGCAATGAGTTTGTATTTAAAGTAGGTTAATCTGAAGATCAATGTATTTATATCAATACATTTATATTAATGTATTTATAAATTGGTCATTAAAAGGAAGATATTACTTAAGTTGGTAATTGTTTGAGAAGCAAAATTACAAGCAAATGAAATTTCTTTGAAATTCACCACTATAAATACAATTGTTTTAATGTATTACTATGTTAAAGTAAAAAGTATTACTCATGTATTACTTCATGTTAAAATTTAGTGGGAGAGAATATTATTGACATGTATTATCTAGTCTTAAAAAACAATCAGTGAAACAAAAAATTAATATTCTGGGGAAATGTTACCTATTGTAAAGGTCTAATTTAAAATTAAGATTGAATCATTGTGTGTTTATTGTTTCAGTTCTGAGGTTCTTTCATCTATAGAAAAAATTATCCAAGACATAGTCACAAGCTTGGCAAGAAATGAAGCGCCTGCATTCACAATAGACAACAGATCAAGCTGGGAAAATATAAAGTGGGCGTTTTGCATTTTTAAATTTTTAAGTGCATTATCTAAGTCATTATTAGAATTTATATGAGTTGGAGTTCTAGTCGGATTTAATTCTATTTGTTGCCTTTACCCTGCCAAAAAGGATTTAAGGAAGTTTATAAAATACATACCATACAGGCAGGTTATATAAACTAGAAGTAGGTGTAAAAGATAAGGCAAAGGGAAAACAATGCTAGGAACAAAAAAATGGAGCACCAAAAGAAGTTAGAATTCAAAATGCCTATGATAAAGTCTTACAGTCCTGCTAAAAATAGGCTCTAGCCTTGGATCTAAGCTTTCTAGCACTCAAAGGGGAAAATATCACCATCAGAATTCTTATCTGTACTGCAGAAGCAAACCACTTGCTCAGGGGAGCTATAACCAGCCCTGATATTGAGACCAAAATAAATGTATCCTGAGCACAGAACACATTGCAATGGCTCATTCTATTAGCAGATCTCCTGTGAAGTCATGTCCCAAGAGGGTAAAATCAGCAAACAGCTTTATCAGAGTCTTGGAATCTAGTTATATAGTTTGATTCTTTCAGTCCTCAACCTGTAGACACTTTTCACTAAACAATGAAAAACACTGCAAAATTAGTCCTCAGTAAGAGTTACAGGAAAAGAATTAAAGAAATCTTAAGGCTCTTTAGTCATTCATTATTCTTTTATGATCAGTATAATTAGTGAAACTGTAAACTTTGAATCATATTTTGCAAGGTGGATTTCACCAAACCTTGAAGCAGCTGTCACCTGGCCTGTTTGCCTGGTGCCTTCTGCCATCTTTAGGGCAGGCTTGGCAGTTCAATTTAACAACCTAGTATAAACTTATTTCATCACTGTAACTTTGGGGGTAAATTAAATGAAATATTTCAAAACTTATTAAATTGAATAAAAGTATTAATAAGAAAAATGCTAATAAAATTGTGAAATAATTTATAATAGTTCACAAACCCTAAATGTCTTTCCAGGAAAGAAATACATACACATGCACACACACTATAATCAAAGGTGTTTAATTCATGTATTTTAAACACTCTTTTAGTGCCTCTGTATGTTGCAAAGATAATTACCTAATTACCACTTGGAATTCTCTAAGCTTATAAATGAGGTTATCCTAAAACTTCAGTGCTTACATTGGGAAGAAATGTGGATTTAAATGATATTCAGAAGAGGAAATTAATCATATGTTGTTTGGTGTTCAGAAGTTAACTCTTTTTTATTCTATTCCCTTGCTTTAAACAAAATGACAGGTTTGAAGATTCTGTGGGTCTTCACATGGTATCTCATTGTACCACAAGAAAAATCAAAAGTGATTCACCAAAATCAGTTAAAAATTTTGGTAAATTCATCTTTCTTAGCTTTTAGTGGTAAAATAAATAATTTTGATTACTTTCTGGGTCATAGTTATTCTGAGCTAAATAATTTTACTTGTTCATTAATGGGCCATCCTGTACTTGAAATAAATTTGTAGAATTTTGCATTTTCAATAATTGTGGAAGTAAAGTATTATTCCAAAATGAATGTTCAAGTATATGATTCAGTGGAAAAATATTCCTTCAGTTTTGCTGTGCATATAACACTTAATTTTATCTAACTTGTAGACAATTATTCTGTACTTAACACTTCTCTTTTGGAAAGATAATTTTTAAAATGTTGTGGAAAGAAACTGGAGAGAGTTAATCCTTGATCACAGAATGTTTTGATTTTTGTAAGTGATGAGAACTCACTTATTGCATCTTATTTTCCAGCACTAATTCTTAAAATACTTTCCATGATTTATAAATTAGTACAGAGCGACACTTATGCAACCAAAAGGTAAGTACGTTGTTCTAATAAATTACTCTTGGAAATGCGTTGTGAGGTTAAGTGGGATTAACTTTCATTATATATTTTAAAAAGTTACATAAAACTAGTTTGTGGGTAATAAATTATATATTTACATCAACTCAATGCTTTCTTCAGTTAATATTCCAATATTTATCATATTCAAAGAAAATATAATTAATTAAAATATAGATTTTAAAATTTTTCACAGAGACATTTATTACACTGACAGCCAACTCTTTGGTAACCAGACTGTTGTGGACAATATTATTAATGATATTTCCTGTATGTTAAAAGTGCCGAGGAGGAGTCTGCATATAGTAAGTAGCATTTAATACAAGATATTTTAAAACAAAATGTATGAAAATTATAGTAGAAGAATAAATGTAACCTGTGCCTTCTTTTCATGTTTTTGATATTATATTTTTCTCACTATGAATTTAAATAATCTAGCCTCAGTGTATCCCCTTGGCTAAAGGAAGCAAAACTGATGAATTGTCAAATACTTTTCATTCCTAAACGCTTACGTATTTTCTCCTTTATTTCTTGAATTCCAGTCTGATCCAAAATGCCTATATAATTTAGCAGGTGAACATGAGAAGGGACTTAGAAGCATAAAATGTGCTGGAGAAAAAGGTTTCATATGTGACTATTACTTTTTTCAGCTGTCTACATCAAAAGGTTTAATTGCTGGTGATTTAAAGTACCTCGAGGAAGATGGCACCAAGGTGAACTGCACACGTGCAACAGTAAGCATCATGATGTGTTCATGTGCTTCCACTCCATATCAAACTCCTTTGTGTTTGAAATGCACTTTATTGACTGGCTTTGTTATGTAGTTCAGAGCTTAAGACTTTAAAAAAAAAAACTTTAAAATAAAATGAAAGGGTGAAGAGGTATATGCTTTATGGGGTTGTAATTACCCAGTTTCCAAATATGCCAATTGTCAGATGTCATATTGAAATAAACATACACATTCCTTTTTTAAATGCACAGTTTGTTGTTTTCAGGTAGAGTGTGACTTGACCATTTTAGCATGTCTATTTATGTAATCTTCGTAAAATTTTCTGGTTCTGAAATTTGTGAGTTTGAGACTAAAGTGTTTGCTAGGCTTTAGTACATAGAAAGTCACAGAACTAGCACAGAAGTTTGGAAACGGTTAACTCACCATTTTGGAAAGAGGAGAATGACACCTATGAAATTCTATATAAGGAAGTCTTTCCTTCATCAGTTTCTGCTTTTTAAGTCACATATCTATAAAGTTTCCAAGAAATTTTCACCTGCTGGGAAGTAGTTTGGGTCGTATGTCTGTTTTCTTATTGAAAAGTAAATCTGTGTCCTACTGTTTTCTTACTGAGGCATAGACTTCTGATGAGAGTGTATTTTTTTTTTAATGAAAATAAAAAAATATAGGGCTTCCCCAGTGGCATAGTGGAAAAGAATCCATCTGCAATACAGGAGACTCAGAGACACGGGTTCAATCCCTGGCTTGGGAAGATCCCCTGGAGGAGGAAATGGCAACCCACTCCAATATTCTTGCCTGGGAAATCCCGTGGACAGAGGAGCCTGGCGGGCTTCAGTCCACAGGGGTTGCAACTGAGCAACTAAACAACAACAAAAAGTGTTCTTGATAAGTTTTTAAACGTTACTGTGTTTGTTTGCTTAGTCGCTTAGTCATGTCTGACTCTTTGTGACCCCATGGACTGTAGCCCACCAGACTCTTCTGTCCATGGGGATTTTCCAGACAACAATGCTGAAGTGGGTTGCCATGCCCTCCTCCAGGAAATCTTCCCAACCCAGGGATCGAACCCAGGTCTCCCACATTGCAGGCGGATTCTTTACCATCTGAGCCACCAGAGAAGCCCAAATGTTGTTATACTTGCTATTTATTTAAAATAAAAACTGTCTCCTCTTGTTAACTTAGGCTGTTGCTGTGCCATTAATATTCAAGGAATTCAGAGTATCCTTTGAGTGAGAAAGCTATTTAAACTTACAGAATGTTCATTCATTTTTACTTTAATAAATCGAGCCTTCATAATATGTAACCAGTAAGCCATACCCTGTATTGGTCAAGATGAACACATCATGCTTCCTTTTCTAGGATATTTTTAGGAGCTCACTATCTGGTAAGAAAGACAGATATGTAAATACTGTGTGTGAATAGGTGGTGCTAGTGGTAAAGAATCTGACTGCCAATGCAGGAGAGGCAAGAGAAGCAGGTTTGATCCCTGGCTTGGGAAGATGCCCTGGAAGAGACTAGGTATCTGAAATGTGAAGGTAAAAACAAAAATTCTATATCTATAGCTACTTTTGAATTGATCTATATAGCATCATTACTTATAATTAGTGGTTCAGTTGAAACACACATGCCTTAAACTTATCAGCCTTAACTTCACAGATTTAATTACGGATGCGAAATTTCTACTAATTGTAGAAAAAGATGCCACATTTCAGCGCCTGCTGGATGACAACTTTTGCAACAAAATGTCTCCATGCATCATGGTTACGGTATATTATCTACTTTTACCTCAATTACCAGACTAATGTACTACTTTGTTGATCAGTAAGAGGGGTTTATGGCTTTCCAGGTGGCTCAGTGGTAAAGAGTCCACCTGCCAATGCTGGAGACATGGATTCTATCCCTGAGTCAGGAAGATCCCTTGGAGTAGGAAATGGCAACCTGTTCCAGTATTCTTGCCTGAGAAATCCCAAGGACAGAGGAGCCTGGCAGGCTACAGTCCAAGGAATTGCAAAGAGTCAGACACGACTGAAGCACACATACACACAAGAGTGGTTCATAGCTTCATCTATGAGTTTGAACAGCATTCTCTTGTCACTATGAAGCATCCTTTGGGATTATTGAACGAGAATTTCCAAGGCATTTATTTAACTGTCCTCAAATCTGACAGAAATCAAGGTGATGGTCCCGATTCTTAAATACCAGAGATTTTCTAATAAAAATTAAATTTACACAGGCTCTCAGTATCACCCTCTACACCATTCCCACGGGGCTACTTGTCTTGACTATAATATGGTAACATGGGAGCTTTGACAGGGTTGAATGAACAAGAGCCACTCCTTGTTCTTCCTCACACAGTTTGTATGCTGTTGAAAGAAGAGCAAAGAACACAGAAGCATATGTTGAGGTAATACACAGGGAACTACAGGCAATAATTAGCAAAGGGTAATGTGGGAGGTGTTCATAAAACTGGGGAGACCAATGACATCTGCTGGCCTGGGGAAGAAGGAGGTGGCAGTACAGGAAGCCAGGGGTGTGGGTCAGTGAGATGATGGAAGAGCAACAGACATCAGGTTCCCCTCCTGTACCAGCCTTCCTCCACTCTTACAGATCTGCATAAAGACCTAGTTCTCTGAAGGAAAAAAAGCTCATCTACTTACAGTTCTCCTGGCTTATTAATAGTAAGTATGATGCTTGTGAGGTATGTTTGTGGAAGCAGTTAGGAGAGCTGCCCTGCTGAGGGAGCAGGATGTTGGGCAGCTGTTGGCATCTTGGAAGGCCTGGCCACCCCCAGGAGGCATCCTGATTTAGTGCGAAAATATCAAGTGTTAACAAAAGTGAGAAGGATTGATGAGAAAGGAAATGACAAGGATTCGTGTGGTAGCATCATCAGTTAGATGGATAGGGAGATAACTGGATTCAGGAAGCCTTTCTGGAGGCGCTTAGGTAGTTACCTTGGTGGCAGGTTGCCAGGGAAATGGTTAAAGAGAAAGGACTCAAGCAAAGGACATTTCCAAGGCAAGTTTAAAAGGATGTGATGACCACGGGATGAGAGGAATGAATCAAAATGACTCTGGTGTGTGGAGCTTTACCACGATGTCCCCGTGGATGCTATAGAACAAGTGGCAGGGAGGCTTGGTACTTCCTAGAAAAAAGATGTTGAATGTAGTCTTAGAAATAAAAATTTGAGATGATAACAGGAGATCTAGTGGCGTGTGCCCAGTTTGAAGAGAGGGGAGAACAGTACAGACAGAAAATGCACACTGAGACCTCGTCAGTAATAAAGGCCATACCTGAACCCCTGAAGTGGTCTCTCAGTGGCATTGTCCTGGGGTTCACTTTTGGTGGAGTCCTCCTACTCTTTCGCACCTTCCTGGTGAGAGTGCGTGCTTGCTGGACTGATAGAAGACAAGCCGTTATAGACAAACCAACAGTGGCCCAGGCCTCTGTTCCAGCCCTTGGAGTTTGAATCACAGCTGGTACTAGTGCACTGGAGATGTACATAAAGCTCAGCTCTTGGTCACATTTCTCTTTTTACCTTGTCTTACCTCTTGAATGCTGCCTTCTAGTCTTTGTCTACCTACATGTTGGTGCTGTCATGGCAGCCGCTGATAATTGCTGTTGATACTATGGTGAAACACCCACTAGAAGCTGGCCTGTAGTAGCTGCCCCTGCAGAGGGGAGCTTAGAGTCGAGGGCTGGGCTAGAAAGGAATCTTTGGTACTGACTCCTCTACCGCATATATGGGTTCTCTCTCCCAAAGGAAGCAATTAGAATACACTACCATTCACTGTATTCATGACGCACCAGGAACTCTACTAGGCACTTTACGTAATAAGGGTTCACACTTACTGCTGTTTTCTACGTTGTTTGTTCAGTCACTCAGTTGTGTCTAACTCTTTCAGACCCCATGAACTGCAGCACACCAGCTCCCTCTCCTTCACCATCTCTTGGCGCTTATTCAAACTCATGTCCGTTGAGTCAGTGAAACCATCCAACCATCTTATCCTCTGTTGCCCCATTCTCTTCATGCCCTCATATCAACTTGTAAAGTCTCTCCAGCCTTATGAGATAGGTATTATTATCAAACCCATTTTAACAATAGAACACGGACCCAGGAAGGTATTTTACCACAATCTCAAGGCTGGTCAAAACTAGGACTTGGAGAGGGACTCCCCTGGTGGTCCAGTGGTTGAGAATCTGCAATGTAGGGGATGTGGGTTCAATCCCAGGTCGTGGAACTAAGATCCCATACTCCACAGGGCAAAAAGCCCAAGTGCCACAACAAAAGATCCCGTGTGCTGCAACTAAGACCAGACACAGCCAAATAAGTAAATTAAATAAATACATATTAAAGAAAAAAACAAAAGAGCCACCAGGGAAGCCATAGTACTGGGATTAAGAGAGTTCAACTCCACATGGCTGCAGTGCCATAACTCTGGGTGGTAGGCATATTTAGCCCAGTTTTATAAATAAAGCTACAGCCTAAAGAGACTAGGAAACCCATTAGTGATTGATGGAGAGGGAATTCAGACTCAAGGCTATCCCATCAAAAGCTGGTTCTCATCTCTACTTGCTTCTTCCCTGTTCCACATTTCATTTGATTTCCTGTTCTCTTAACATTATTGTAATGCTCTTCAAATTATTTTTCTGCATAATTATTGTTTTAATCACATCATAATACTGTTCTACTGTTTGGTTTTATTAAGTCCTGAGTTTAAACCAGATACTTTTAAATGCTTTATAATTATTAAATAACTTCGTTCCTGTAATAATTTCAGAAGGTGTTATTACAAAGCCCCAAAGCCCCAAACCCCCGAGAGTTTTCCTGACTGTGAAGATCCATGCTGCTAGGAAGTGGCAGAGCCAGGCGCCTTTGCGGGCAGGCGGCTCTGAAGCTGATGCTCCTCACTGCTGTGCTGTGCTGCCTGCTGTTAGGTCTTTGGGATATTTACTGTGGTTTCTGGCCTTTTCAGTAACACTGCAGTGGACGTCTTTATGTATGTCACATTTTTTATTATTTTTGTTTCTGCTAAAATATTTTCCTAGGCCTAGGATAATTAAGTCAAAGTTATGAAGATATTTATGTTAATAATAAAATAAGGATACAGTGTCATCAGTTTCATTCTACTGAAATTAAAATGCATGATTTCAATCCTTGCTTTTAGGGAAAGGGGGTACCTGATCTGAACACAAGACTTCTAGTCAAGAAGTTGTGGGATACATTTCACATTCCTGTTTTCACTCTGGTAGATGCTGATCCACATGGTAATTTATTGTTAGACTATTGAAATAGTCATAATCAAATCATATTTATAGCTGTGTTTTTCTGCTCATAGAACACTTTCATAAAATACTTTAAAAGAATATGATTATTAGATTTAAATGAATGACTAATCATTTGGGATATTTATTATTTTTTACTGTATTAAACTGAACCATAAATTTTCCACTGGTATTGTTCACAAAAATAAAAATTGCAGATGTTAGATATAATTATATAACTATAATATGCAAGGAGACAAATTTCAAAGTTAACTTTCTTTTAACAGGCATAGAGATAATGTGTATCTATAAGTACGGATCTATGGTAAGTATAGAAAAATATTTTTCCTTTTCCACTATTGAGATAGTTTATATTATTCACTGGAGTGATTTCTGCATTTACTTATCAGCCCCTAGTAAGCTGAGGGCCCCCAAAAGTTACCAGGGAAGCTACTGTCCTAGTCTAGGGCCACTCTGTTTCAGAGTCTGTGATTCCAGCTTCCAGCATAACCAGTGTGACTCCAGATGACAGAGTGGGATTACCTTCGGGCAAGAGGCCTTAATTATCCTCCACTCTCCTGGCCTGCTGACATAACGACAAGCCTTCAGCATAACAGCACTGATGAACAATTATACCCTGAAAAGTATATATAGTCTTGAATTCTGACTTTTCCAATTCCAACCATCAGGAGAAATGAAAAGACCACCAAACTTTACCACTAGGGACGGCAACTGCTACACATCAGTGGTTCTCAAAATGTGGTCCTGGGAAGTTGTTAGAGATGCAAATCTCGGTTCCCATTCAGACCTCCTGAGTCTGGAATTCTAATGGTGGGCCCTCCAAGTGATCCTAACTCATGGTAAAGTTTGGGAACTGCTGGTATACACTTTGTGTGTCCCTGGAAGAGTCGGACACGACTGAGCGACTTCACTTTCATTTTTCACTTTTATGCATTGGAGAAGGAAATGGCAACCCACCCCAGTGTTCTTGCCTGGAGAACCTCAGGGACGGCGGAGCCTGGTGGGCTGCCATCTATGGAATCGCAAGAGTCGGACATGACTGAAGTGACTTAGCAGTAGCAGCAGCAGATGTATATGTTTATAGCAGAAGAAAAGGGTGGTGGAGCAAGGGATTAAGGTATGGAAACACAAACGACAATAAATTTGGGTCAGAGGGTTATAGAAAATCAACACAGAAATAGTATAGAGCAGTTTTAAAACCTCCACTGAAAGTCCAACTTACCTAAGCTCTTGGTGATTTTCTTTCTTCTGTGGCCTCTGGGAGTGTGAAGTCTTCAGTAAGAGTCCTTAATAAGTTGAAAAAAAAGTTGCTGCAAAAACAAGTATGCTAGTTCTCTGTAAAAGGTTTAGCTAATATGCTTGTGCTCTTTTATTTTAGGCTATGTCTTTTGAAGCCCATAATCTCACAGTTCCAGCTATTAGATGGCTTGGTCTCCTCCCTTCTGATATCAAAAGGTTAGACAGTTAGCAGAATGAGGGTATTTAAAATGATGACTCACTGTAACATGTAGCACTCAGCCTGAAGTCACTACCAGAAGTGCTTGCTTACTGTTTTTTACTTATGTTGTTCACGATAACTCAGGATTATATCATTATAAATTTAGTTTATTGATGTTTCTGTTTCAACTACTAAAATACTTAAATATATTTGGTTAATTGAACCTTTAGCTAGTTAGAAGACTTTTTCTGTTTTACCCTTATGGTTAAAGTCTTTAATAATTTCTTTATACTTAGAAAGTATTAAGACATTGAATCTAAATAGTAATCATTGACAACACCATTTGCCATCTGAATTGATTTTATCATAGGTTCTTAATTTCATTTAAAAATCTCATTTTAAGATTACTTAAAGTTGGGGGATCCACATTTTGTCAGTTTTAAGATATATGTGTTTGTTATAGAAAAAAATATTAAGTAACAATATAAAGGTCACCTATACACAAACAGTTCTGCCCTTGTAGATTATTTGCTGTGCGTTGCCATAATTTCTTCCAAAAGAATTTGGAAGAGCTTGATTTTGTAATCTTTTCTCCCACAACACAATGTATTGCACTTCCTTATCAATAAATACATCCCTATGATCTTATTTGAATGTCTTCCACTTGGTTTCAATTCTGTGTGTCTATTTGGTCAGTCCCTTGTAATTGGACATTTGGATGGGTTCCAAATCTCTGTTTTGAAAGATAGTCCTCTGACCGACCCTCTTGTGACTGAATCTTTGCCTGTATCCTTAATTAGTCCCATAGGCTGAATTCCCGGAATTGCTGGGTCAAAGGGTATGCACATTTTTAAGGCTTCGGCTGCCCTCTGGATAGGTTAATTATTTTGTCTTCCCTGGAGAGTAAGAGCCCACCTGTCCCTCAGCATAAGACATTATCACTTTATTCATCTCTGCTAATGTGATATTTTAAGATATTTTATTGTTTCAATTGGCTAGTGAGAGGTGAGAGTGAAATTAAACATATTTGGATTTCTTCAAGCAGTGAGCAAACCTTGGTTAAAGGTGCTTATTTTCTAAAAATGGAATGATGGCTGCTTCTTACAAAGTGAGGGCACAAGAGAAAACAGGTTTTGACTTTTGAATGTTTATGCTTTAGTGAATCAAAGTTTTGTTCAGTTTAGTGTATACATCATGGTCAAAATCCGTTGGGGGTTATCTATTTGTATGAAGATCGTTTCTAATACAAATTTAGGACAGAGAATCTGATTAAGGCAGAAATGAAGAAACTCTAGGTGTATCTCATAAATTCCACCAGTGCCCTCAAAATAAATGTACTCTAAATAAATGTACAATCAAAGAAAAAACAGCATGATAGCTACACAAACATGGCTTCAAGGGAAATCCTGTAGGTCTCTCTTTCAATCAAATGGTCACCCTATCCAGGAGCTGCCAGTGGCAAATAGTCATTATTGTGGGGACATTAAGAAAGACTGTTTGAAACTAGAGCTCTGCTGGGAAATCCAGGATTTGTGACTTCTAAAAGTAATTCACAGCATAAATCCTGGACCTCTCATGTTCTATTTTTAAAACACATACCAAGATAAAATTACAATCCACTATTTAAAAATTGAAACAAGATAGATGTGTATACGTATGTCTGTGTGCACGCATGAGTGCATAAGTGAAAATTGATAGACTGACTTCCTTGGCCCAGAAAATTCTCATTGAATTACAAAGAATTAAGGATTCAGTGGGACCTGAAATCCCACAGTGGACCTCGCTGCTGGCCACACACACACTGGCACTCCCCACTCTAAGACTGCAGCGCTCTGGGGGCAGCCTTGGTGTTGAGACACATGATGTTAGTGCTCCCGGCATTTGTTTTATAACCAGTGTCTGTCTGCCTGTCATCGTCCTGTGAGTGTGGCATGAAAGAAAACAACAACTTGAAACAGACTGCCACTATGATCTTGAACACTTAGTAGTCAAAGACATACCAGATTCCCTCAAACTCCATATTTAAAAGTGAACCTGTACTGATTTTTTCATCTGTTATTTCTGAGTCTTTTGAAATAGCATGATAAATAAAAATGAAATGTATGTGACCTTAAAGTTACAGGAGCACTTTGTTTTTACTGATTTCTTTTCATCTATTTTTCCCCCAGATTAAATGTACCCAAAGGTACTTTAATTCCACTGACAAAACGGGACCAGATGAAACTTGACAGCATCCTAAAGAGACCTTATATTACTTGCCAACCATTTTGGAGAAAAGAAGTATGTTTCTTTTTAAAATGCAAATGTCATGTTTTATTGCCTTTTACTTTTAGCAGTGGCTATTTGCATCATATTTTGAAGCTACCCTTCTTGAATTATTATATAACTAGCAACTGCTATGTGCATTGTTTGGCAGTATATTGTTGCTGAAACATTGCATTGTGAATGCTAATAGGTAAGATTAGCTGGGTGGAATTGACCTAATTTATTCTCATCATAGTTAAATACCCATTGTCTACAGTTCTATCATAGTTCATGAGGAAAAAAGAGAAGGAAATTATAAAGATGCCAGACCATTCCTAACTACTGAAGGAATCCATACTAATATTTTTAGCTGTAGCAGCTCTAGGATATTCTGACTGACCTAAAGTTTTTTTTCATGGTTTTGGAGCCTAAAACATAAAACAAATCTAGAATTACCAGTTTGAGTTGATAGAACTGTAGCAAAGACTCTGGTATGACTGTAGTTTACTTTTATTGACAGATGGAAATAATGGCAGACTCTAAAATGAAGGCAGAAATTCAAGCTTTGACCTTCCTATCATCAGACTATCTTTCCAGAGTGTACTTACCTAACAAATTAAAATTTGGTGGTTGGATATAAAAATATGTCAGAATATATCTTGTGATCATAAAAGGCTTTTCATTAGTTTTGTTTCCAGCAGTAGATACTGTTGTGCAAAGGACAAATGTTCTTCATTTTATAGAGGTAAAATATAATAAGTTTTCATAATTGTATTTTTTTGTCAAAAATGCTATACTCTAAATTTTCTGGAGAAGGCTTTATCATTCTCTTGGAGATTAATTTCTATCCTATGTTCTAAATTAAATCATAGAAGAATGTATGTTATTTTGACTTTTAAATTTTGTTTGAAAAAATGTCTAACACATGTCATCAAAATCTGCAGAAATGCTTTATTTACTTTCTACAGTACAAGTAATGTTAAGGCATGAAGTATCCTATTAGTAACAAAAGTGAAGAAGTGAAGTGAAAGTCACTCAGTCGTCTCTGACTCTGCGACCCCATGGACTATGCAGAATACTGGAGTGGGTAGCCATTCCCTTCTTCAGGGGATCTTCCCAACCCAGGGATCGACCCCAGGTCTCTTGCATGGCAGGAGGTTTCCTTACCGTCTGAGCCACCAGGGAAGCCCCAGTAACAAAAGTAATAACCTAAATTTGAAAGGTTGCAAATTAATGAAGGTATCAAGCAGTTTCTTCTTAGTTACATTTTCCTTTGCCTTCATAGTGTAGGGGTCATGCCTCAGTCATTCACTGTGAAAGTAGTGGTAATGTTCATTATGAATAAATACTGAGTTGATGTAGTCCTCAGTGCTTTGATTTGATTTTGAGCATACTTCTTGTTAATAATATACTTATTTGAAACATTTCCCCGGGTTTTATCAGTTCTCACCCAAATTCAAGTCACTTGAATTCTTCTCTAGCCTAGGTTTATAGAACAAAGAATTTGTTCAGCTTTAAGATTTACAGAAGCTTCAAATTTTAATAAGGCCTATCTATAACAGTAAGACGCTTACTCCTTGGAAGAAAAGTTATGACCAACCTAGATAGCATATTGAAAAGCAGAGACATTACTTTGCCAACAAAGGTCCATCTAGTCAAGGGTATAGTTTTCCCAGTGGTCATGTATGGATGTGAGCATTGGACTGTGAAGAAGCCTGAGCGCTGAAGAATTGATGCTTTTGAACTGTGGTGTTGGAGAAGACTCTTGAGAGTCCCTTGGACTGCAAGGAGATCCAACTGGGTCCATTCTGAAGGAGACCAGCCCTGGGATTTCTTTGGAAGGAATGATGCTAAAGCTGAAACTCCAGTACTTTGGCCACTTGATGCGAAGAGTTGACTCATTAGAAAAGACTCTGATGCTGGGAGGGATTAGGGGCAGGAGAAGGGGATAACAGAGGATGAGATGGCTGGATGGCATCACTGACTTGATGGACGTGAGTCTGAGTGAACTCTGGAAGTTGGTGATGGACAGGGAGGCCTGGCTTGCTGTGATTCATGGGGTCGCAAAGAGTTGGACATGACTGAGCGACTGAACTGAACTATAACAGTAAAGATGTGATCTTTTCCTCTTGTAAACCTATCTTAATTTTCCAGAGATGAGTTTTATGATTTTATTCTGTATTTTCAAGAAACTTTTAACTGCACTGAAAACTTTCTTTTAATTGTAGGCAAGAATATGTATTTACAGGAGAAGTAAAGAAACGTTGGGTTAATTTTTATCACAATAAATGTGAACAGAATGTACCTTTGAGAACTTACATGTGCCAATCACTGCTTACATATTATCTTACTTAATTTTCCCAAGAGCCTTGTCAGGGCAGTAGTTAGACTCACAGTTTACAGGTGAGAACATGGAGGCTGTTGCTTGTCTAAAGCCCCAGCCAGATGTAGCAAAGGGGACAGTGACACCATCTACTTCCAGGGCAGGACCAGGTACCGAATATTCAGGGCCCAGTGAAGAAGGTAAGTGTAGGGTCCTTTGTTTCAGAGTTATTAAGAATTTCAAGATGACAGCAGCAGAGACTTAAACCAAGCATGGGGCCCTTCTCAGCACAAGGCCCTGTGTGACTGCACCGGTGGCACAGCCGTTAAGCCAACCCTACTCAAGATTGAGTAAATAATGTCAAATACAATAATGAAAGAAAATACTTGCAGTGGCACCCCACTCCAGTACTTTTGCCTGGAAAGTCCCATGGATGGAGGAGCCTGGTGGGCTGCAGTCCATGGGGTCGCTAAGAGTCGGACACGACTGAAGCGACTTAGCAGCAGCAGCAGCACTTATTATGTTGCCAGGTATTTTTCTAGGTGCTTTACCAGCATTACTAATTTCATGTTCACAGAAACCCTATGAGCAAGTACCTTTCCTATCTCCATTTTCAGATGAGGCATCAAGCATGCAGGGAGGTTAAGTAATTTTCCCAAGGTCACATAACTACAAAGCGGTGGAGCTGGGACCTACTCCCAGGGAGTCTGACTCCATAGTTCACGCTTTAATCATGGTACTGGTGCTTGTTAAGTGTGTCACGTGTGGCCAGGCATGCACACTGCCCAGTAAGGGTCTCTGATGTCAAGCCTGTTACATTATGTTCTCTAGTCACATCAGAACCAGATATTTCCTCTTGAGTATATTTTGGTATATCGTTAATTTGACTTGTGAGACTATTGCAAATTCTAAAAAACATATTATAAATTGCAAGTTTTTCTTTGAATGTATACAACACTTCCTCCCTTAACATCTAATAATCATTGAATTTTGACAAGTTTTGTAAAAGTGAAAAATACTAACTTAGAAATATGTGGTTAAGCCACAGAAGGTCTGGATTAGGGTATACTGTCAAAATGAGAAAATTTAAAAAATCTATCATAGTCATTAAAATCTGAAAATAGATTTGAAAAAGGTTTGCAGATACATTCATTTGGATAATTAAATTCCTTTCAAGTTTATGTTAGAAATTTATGTAAACTAATTTTCATTTATTTTGGGAAACGAAAGTGGGAGGAGAGAGGAGAGCAAAATACACTGCAGTTGGGCTTAGTTCCCTGTCTTTATTAGATACAGATGAAAAGTTAACGTTAGTAGCTGTTTGGGACCCAGCTAGAATACTAAGTCTTAAGATTTCTTTCTAAAAAGGATTACTATAAAATAGGCAGCTGTTTAAAATGGCAACTGACAACAGACATCCTCTCTACCATCTGTATTTATTTTTAATATTTTCATAATTTTAATCAAGAAAGAACATTTGGGTTGGAATCTGTTTACAATTAAAGTGAATAAAAACTGGTACAACAGAAAGATGTTCAGAGAATCTTGGTTTTTCCTTAAGGGCTCATAATCACCCTTGTAAAATAAAAGCTCTCATAATATCCCCAGGTTTCTGGGAAATTTAACTGTCATCATTGATGATGCTAATTGGTTTCAGAAGTCATGATTTCATGGGAAAATAAACCCATTTTGCACTTTCTACAAGACAGGCAAAAAAACACTCCGGGATTTCCATCTATGACTTCCCTTAGTGTCTCATGTGAACGGTTTGATGTAAATACCTCTTCAGTGATGCTGAAAAGAAGAGATGCTGTCAAAGCTAAGCCACAAGTACATAGATGTTAAAAAATATTATCAGCGGGATGTTTTTGTAGTAAACTATTGAGAAACATTACTTCTGTTTGGCCTTCTGTTCATCAAGAAAACAATCTTATAAAAAGAAGTCAAGGTCTCCCTCTGCTGGCAGAAGCGCTATAGTTCTCTCAAATTCTTCCACTGTTTTGGGTGGATATTTCTTTGTAATATTCTCAAGCCCTTGTTTTCCAGGAATGGGGTGAAAGAGTCTGAGACACAAGAGGTTGTGAAAACTGAGGCTTTCTTTGTGAGATCGAGTACTTCTACACAGGAACCCATTTTTTATCATCAGCTTTCAGTTCAGTTCAGTCGCTCAGTCAGTCGGACTCTTTGCGACCCCATGAATTGCAGCACGCCAGGCCTCCCTGTCCATTACCAACTCCTGGAGCCTACTCAGACTCGTGTGCATCGAGTCAGTGATGCCATCCAGCCATCTCATCCTCCGTCGTCCCCTTCTCCTCCTGCCCCCTATCCCTCCCAGCATCAGGGTCTTTTCCAATGAGTGAACTATTCGCATGCGGTGGCTAAAGTATTGGAGTTTCAGCTTCAGCATCAGTGCTTCCAATGAACACACAGGACTGATCTCCTTTAGGAAGGACTGGTTGGATCTCTTTGCAGTCCAAGGGACTCTCAAGAGCCTTCTCCAACACCACAGTTCAAAAGCATCAATTCTTCAGCGCTCAGGCTTCTTCACAGTCCAATGCTCACATCCATACATGACCACTGGAAAAACCACACCCTTGACTAGAGGGACCTTTGCTGGCAAAGTAATGCCTCTGCTTTTCAACATGCTATCTAGGTTGGTCATGACTTTTCTTCCAAGGAGTGAATGTCTTTTAATTTCATGGCTGCAGTCACCATCTGCAGTGCTTTTGGAGCTCAAAAAATAAAGTCAGCCCCTGTTTTCACTGTTTCCCCAACTATTTCCCATGAAGTGATGGGACCAGATGCCATGATCTTAGTTTTCTGATGTTGAGCTTTAAGCCAACTTTTTCACTCTCCTTTTTCACTTTCATTAAGAGGCTTTTTAGTTTCTCTTCACTCTGTGCCATCAGGGTGGTGTCATCTGCATATCTGAGGTTATTGATATTTCTCCCGGCAATCTTGATTCCAGCTTGTGCTTCTTCCAGCCCCGCGTTTCTCATGGTGTACTCTGCATATAAATTAAATATGCAGGGTGACAATATACAGCCTTGATGTACTCCTTTTCCTATTTGGAACCAGTCTGTTGTTCCATGTACCATTCCAACTGTTGCTTCCTGACCTGTATATAGGTTTCTCAAGAGGCAGGTCAGGTGGTCTGGTATTCCCATCTCTTTCAGAATTTTCCACAGTTTATTGCACACACACAAAGGCTTTGGCATAGTCAATAAAGCAGAAATAGATGTTTTTCTGGAACTCTCTGGCTTTCTAGATGCCCTCAATTCCTTGTAACGCTACACTTAACGTGTGCTTCATTGCAACCAGGCTCTTTACAAAAACCTAAGACAACATATTAGGACTTTTTAAATAGAAGAATTAAAGATCACTTCAAGTGAAAAGAAATTGATACTAAGATTACAAATATATTCGTCTCTACTCACCTAAACATGGAATATAAACTGTATGTGTGAGTGCTAAGTTGCTTCAGTCATATCCAACTCTTTGCAACCCCGTGGACTGTCGCCTGTCAGGCTCCTCTGACCATGGGATTCTCCAGGCAAGAATACTGAAGTCAGTTGTCATGCCCTCCTCCAGGGGGTCTTTCCAACCCAGGGACTGAACCTGCAACTCTATGTCACATTGACAGGCAGGTTCTTTACGATTAGCACCACCTGGGAAGCTCTATAGTCATTCATAAATATCTCCTTGTGTTAAAACTGCAGAAGGATTTACTAATGTGAATAGCCATGACCAAAACAATTTTTATTACTTTTTATTTTTCATAATTTCACCTTTATTTTATGGCTCAATAATCATACCGCCTAATATGGATGGTTTTGATCCCTCTTCCTGTTTCTGAGGGGAAAAGTTAGGTGACACCACAGCCTGTCTTCCAGCTGTAAAGTCATATTTTGAGAGGCAGGATGCTTGCATCCCAGTTCCACTTATACTCACTGCCTTTGTAACTGGGAGAAGTTACAATCTGGCCTTTGTTTCATTGACTGTAAAATGAGGATAACAGTAATAATAGCTCTTCTTTAGTATAACTGTTTTGGAGAAGGCTATGGCACCCCACTCTTCAGTACTCTTGCTTGGGAAATCCCATGGATGGAGGAGCCTGGTAGGCTGCAGTCCATGGGGTCGCTAGGAGTCAGACACCACTGAGCATCTTCACTTTAACTTTTCACTTTCATGCACTGGAGAAGGAAATGGCAACCCACTTAGTGTTCTTGCCTGGAGAATCCCAGGGACAAGGGAGCCTGGTGGGCTGCTATCTGTGGGGTCGCACAGAGTCAGACACGACTGAAGCAACTTCGCAGCAGCAGCAGCAGTATAACTGTTAGGGCAAGTGTGGGTTTGACTAACACCCTTGGAATGTTATTGCTATATCTGGTACACAGGCTGCTACTATTGTTCCACTGATAGGGTATGCAAAAGCAGCTTGTCAATTATGTATTCCCAGTACTTTGGCCACCTCATGTGAAGAGTTGACTCCTTGGAAAAGACTCTGATGCTGGGAGGGATTAGGGGCAGGAGAAGAAGGGGACGACAGAGGATGAGATGGCTGGATGGCATCATTGACTCGGTGGGCGTGAGTCTGAGTGAACTCCGGGAGTTGGTGATGGACAGGGAGGCCTGGCGTGCTGCAATTCATGGGGTTGCCAAGAGTCAGACACGACTGAGCAACTGAACTGAACTGAACTGAAACAGCAGAAAGATTTTTTTAAGTATGCTGGATAACCACTATTATACAAGAATCTGTATATAATAGAGGCTTCTGGAAGATTCCTCGGACATGGAAAATATAATTCAACACATATTAAACCCCAAAATACCTAAGACTGTGCTCGGTGCTATATATGTGGGCGTAAAACACAAAGTTTAAAATCTAGGAAGCTAGACAAGGCAAATACACCCATGACCGTATGAGACAGAATCTGATAAGCACTGAGAGGACTTTGAAAGATGAGAGATGGTATGAGATGACTCATGTGGGAAAGAATGAGGAAAGGTGTCACTGAGGAGGGAGTACTTGTCAGAGATAATTCTAAGGCTTTGCTGGTTGGGAGAGTTAGGTACAGTACCTACTTCAACTGGCTCTCACTTAACAGCTGTTTGATGTCTGACGAGTCACATTACCTCTCTCAGCCTCCTTTTCTTTTTCTATAAAATGAAGACAGCTACCCTATAGGGCTGCTCTGGACATTACAGGAGATGGAGCAGCCAGATAATAAACAGCAGGCGATAGTAAATGAGCTATTAGCATTATTTAGACTACAGTTCTTGAACTCTGGCTGCATTTTAGAATCACTGAGAGCTTTTAAAAAATATTAATTCCCTCTGTTCCACCCCAAACCAGCTAAATCAGAATCTTCAAGACTGAGGCCTAGGCATCAGTTAGTTTTTAAAAAGTTTCCCCAAGTGATTTCTAAACATGTAGATTCTTGGTGCTCAACTGTGGTCCGTTTGGCAACTTCAGCTGGGAGTTTGCTAGAACTGGAGGTTCTTAGACCCACACTGGACCTTCTGAATCTTCATGCTATAACTAGGTCCCCCGGATCTTCAGATGTCAAGGTTTTTGGTACGCAGCCCACACTGAGTCGAAAAGGAGAAGGTTCAGTGTATGTACCACAACCCCCCTTTTTTTCTTTAGATATTCATAAAGGGGGAGGGGGAAGCCAGGTGATATATTCAGAATTGGCATATGTGCGCCACAACAGTCCCTTAATATTACTATGGAACCTTACACTTAGCAAAAGACCTTCACTCGTGTTACTTCACTTGAGCCTAGCTAAGAATAGTTCTGGAAGTTAGGCATCATTGTCCTCATTTTACAGCTATAAACTGAAGTCATAGAGCCCAGATGGCTCAAGATACCCTAGTCGCAAACAGGGAGGCCACGGTAGGAACTCAGGCAGCAAACCACCAGCTATTCGAAGGATGGCCTTGAACTTGAATTGGTGGCAATCAGAATTCTGCTACAGTAAATTCTCAAGATTCTAACTACCTTTCTCCTGCCGGGACCGCGGAATTGTCAGAGCGGTCGCTCGGCAACTGCGTCGGACACCAACTTTCGACCAATCAGCAAACTGCTGGCACGAGAACGTCTAGGCTCGATAGTGCTTCTGCGCATGTGCCATTGCCTTGAGGGCGGAGAAGCCTTTTCTTTCCTTCCCTGACTTCCGGACGCCAAAGGAAGTGGCTCAGGGACGCATGCGTAATGTCTCCGCGGTAATTAGGGCAATTTCCTCGGCGGGCGTGAGGGACCCCAGTCCCTCGGGGTTAGTGTTCCTGTCGCCTCGCCTTTGTCTCCTCCGCGCCCGAGCGGGGTCGCGGGCTCTCGAGCTCCTCCCGTTTCCCATCGCCGGCTTCCCTCCGCTGCGCGACTCTCAGGTAGGCCCCGTGCGGATTCCCCTTGTTCCCCGCCGCCATGGCGCTGCTGCGGCCGGGTCCCCGGGGAAGTGCGTCCCGCCGCGAGATGCTGGAGCGCGAGCCGGACCGTTGGCGAGCTTCCTGAGTGGCCCCTGGCAGGGACGTCGGAGTTGCAAGGGTGCCTTAGGATCACCGCCGGTCTGACCCCCTCGTTTTTCTCGTGGGGAAACTGAGGCACCGAGAAAGGGCAGAGTCGATGGCAGCCCCTATCGCCTCTGCCCTTCCTGGTTACACGTCTGGTTTCTCCTCAGATGCAAGCGGCCGCCTCCCTGACCATTCTTGGTAGTCTCTCCCAGGGTAACGTGCTTGAGCTCCTTTGTTAAACTTACCGCTGTCTGCAGTTAACTGTTTCTGTTTTCCTCCAAGTGTTCTATTATATCCGTGTGCACACACTCCACCCAGGCAAGCGTCTGTGACACCCCAGGCGCTGTGATGCGGGCCAGGTGTGTTTTAGGGGAGCATCCAGACAGTTCTGGGCCGTTTGGAGCCGGCAGTCTCCTGGGGAGGGGGCTGGTTGCAGACAAGTCCCGGATGGGGACCGGTGCTATGAAAGAAAGGGGCTAGTGATGGAGGACCAGGTGTTATACCTTCGGAAGGCAGGGAAGCCTCTGAGGAGAGGCGGTGAGTTTAAAAAAAAAGATGCTCCAAGAATTTCACTGAACGTCATTTACACACTGTAACCCATTTAAAGTGCACATTTTGATGAGTTTGGAAAGTTTAATACAGTCGTGTAAGCATCATCACGGTGCAATTTAGACCATTTCCATCAGCCCCAAAAGTTCACAAGAGGAGCTGCCTTTTTAAGTGGGACCTGAAAATTGGCACTGACAAAGCTGGGGATTTGGGAAGGTATCTAGTTTCCTGGGCTTCAAGAAAAATAATGAAATGTAGACATACTAGGTCCATGAGCGCATTAATAATCTCAAAAAGCGATTCCCTCAGGGGAGGCTGGGTCACCTCAGGTTGCAGGAACAGCTGGTAGGAATGCTTCAAACTGGGAGGTGCTTGTTGTATTCACAGGCAGAAAGGAAACCCTCAGAGCTGGTGCTCAAGGAGGGAGTGAGAGACTAGGTAGGCTAGAGATGAGCACCTGCCTTCTGAACTTGTTGTGGGTTCCCAGTGTCCCGCACATATGGTCCACACAGGCTGATTAATGCTCCATGGTTGAGGAGAAGGAAGGAACAGAGGTTTCCGGTGCTATGTGTGCAGCTTCACTTCAAGTGGATCTTAGTGTCTATTTTTGTAGATGAGAAAGTGTTAGTTGCTCAGTCTTGTCCAGCTCTTTGCAACCCCGTGGACTGTAGCCCAGCAGGCTCTTTTGTCCGTGAGATATTCCAGGCAAGAATACTTCAATGGGTTGCCATGCCCTCCTCCAGGGTATCTTCCTGACCTGTGGATTGAACCCGGTCTCCTGCATTGCAGACAGATTCTTTACTGTCTGAGCCAGTGGGGCTAAATAATTTGCCCGAAATCATATATTTAGTTCCTGGACTTGATTGCAGAACCTTTGTCATTCCTTTGCTCACACAGTTAGCTGATGTTCCAAATACATCTCAATCATTTGAGTCAGAGGTGGTCAGCAAGTGCCACATCCTTGCACAGAGTCGCTTTTTGAGATATTAATGTACTCATAGACCTAGTATGTCTACACTTGATTATTTTTCTTGAAGCTCAGGAAACTCAGATATCTTCCAAAATTCCTCATAGTTTTCCCATTCTGTGTTGCCATCATAAGAGATGCTGCTCTTGTTATCTCATGTCACTCAGCTGCAAGGCTCCTTTGGGTAGGCAGCTGGATGTAAGAATTTACTAACCAGTTACAGAATTGAAAATATGACATCAATGTAAGTGAATCATCAGCGAGTTATATATACTTTTCCTTGTAAGGAAAAAAGGAAACTTGTTTATGACCCACTGTCCACTAGATACTACATTTTCTACATAGATAATCTGATTTGATACTCAGAGCAATCCTGGAGAAGTTGTTAATATTCTCTGTATTTGCGGAATAGGGAAAATGAAGCTTGATCAGATTAGGATCCCAGTTCTGGAGAGTGACAGAGGCATGGTTCTAACCTAGGTGGGCCTACTAGACTATGGTACCCCTAAAAAAACTCAAAGTGGGGAATTCTTGCAGGCAAGTGTCCAGCACAATGCCAGACCAGAGATAAAGGTAGATTACTCTTTAAAACTGAGATTGCTGCCAAGATTGGTTGCTTTTCTTAGTAACTTCATGCAGAAATAGTGACCTAAACCAGAGTGCAAAAATTTGTACAAAGAAAGTGAACTGTCACTAAGTGGGAACCTGGAAGAATAGAGCCTCCTGCTGGTTTCCTGTTGTATTCCTACTGCTCAGCACTGTGTCTCAAACTGTGTAAAAATGAATTTATTTTCTAGCTGGTGACTAAAAAGTACTCTGCTGTAATGTATCAATATTGGTTAATTAATTGTGATGAATGTAAGAAGGGAACTGGGTGTGGAATATATGGGAACTCTCCTGTCTTTGTAATTTTCCATTAAAAACTGTTCTAAAAATAGAAAGCTTATTGTTAAAAGGCATTCTGCTTAATGCATATTTAAATCTCCTCAGAAGAGAGAAGCCTGACATCAAGTCATTTATTTATTTACTCTCTATATCCCTTCTATAACTTAACTGTATCTTTTTATTGCCTCTTAGGGATGTTTATTACTTAAGAGAGGAGCTGTCCTTTACTTTTTCCATTATTTTTTAGGGCAAAAATGAGTTTGTTTGGAACAACCTCGGGTTTTGGATCTGGTGGGACCAGCATGTTTGGCAGCACAACCACAGATAATCACAACCCTATGAAGGTACCACACACAGCTTCACAGGGTTTTTAGAAACAGCACAGGCCAGAGAGTCCCACATGCATGATAGCAAAGAATCCCAGTTGGTGCGGGAGCCTCCTTTGAGGTGCAAACGCTGAAATCTTGTTCAGCCTGCTTTCTCAAATACTGAGCAGAGAAACTGTGTCCCCTGGACTAGCGTCCTGTTTCCTCTAACATTCCTAGTTGCTGGGATCACACGAGGCGCTCGTTAAGGTTGCAGGTGCCCCGGGTCCAGTCCACAGCTGTGAAATGAGAGTTTCTCTGGGAGAGGGAGGCAGGTGATGATGATGGTTGAGCACTGCGGGGCAGGAATGACCTGGAGGGCCATTGTTGGGAAACGTGGCTGCAGGCCTGGCTTGCAGATGCTGCCTGTGGTCCAGCAGTGCCAGTACTTTCACTGGCTGGGTTACATTCCGCCTTTTTCTCCAAGTAAGTGAGATCTGATTAACATAGTTCTTGGGAACAGGGACACTTGACCTTGATGTGTTGGTGAGAAAGAAAGCAGTTTTGAATTAAATTGTGATGATGTATACATTTTAACATGGACTTTTTCCACCCCAGGATATTGAAGTAACATCCTCTCCTGATGATAGCATTGGTTGTCTATCATTTAGCCCCCCAACCTTGCCAGGAAACTTTCTTATTGCAGGATCGTGGGCTAATGATGTAAGTGCTCCTTAAACGCATGTTCTCTCTGTCATGTATCTCTCTGTATGGGCAGGGCTGGGTTTTTTGTTTTTGCTCCAAGTGAATAAAGCAAACTTACGGCTTATTCATGACCTTTTTTTAAAGAAATGAGTTTAAGAGTCTGAACCGTTCTGAATGGCAGGGATCACTTCTTGTGCCATTTTTTAAGAAAGCAAAATTATATGCATCATTCAAAAATTTATACTCTAGTTCAGTATCTTGAAGGCTTCCCTGGTGGCTCAGAGGTTAAAGCATCTGCCTGCAGTGCAGGAGACCCGCGTTCGATCCCTGGGTTGGAAAGATCCTCTGGAGAAGGAAATGGCAACCCACTCCAGTACTCTTGCCTGGAAAATTCCATGGACTGAGGAGCCTGGTGGGCTACAGTCCTGGGGCCGCAGAGTCGGACACGACTGAGCGACTTCACCTCACCTCACCTCAGTATCTTGAATATATTCCCTGATCATGTGTCGTATTCATTGAAAATAAATGTTGTCCCTGATGCTCTGTGTGAATTTCCCTTCTAGGCATGCTGAAAATGTTCTTTAGGCGTATGTTAAAGTTTTTCACCTTTAGCTATATTAACAGTCCTGCATCAACACTATACTTACCAAACAAAAATTGTAGCGTTCAAAAAGAAAGATAAAAATTCTGGTAGAAAAAAAGGCAAAGGATGTTTAGAAGCACTTCACAAAAGAAGTGCATGTGGCTTGTTGGAGCAAACTGGAACCATTTAACCATACTCATAATCAGATAAATGCATAGTGGCTTTGCTGCTGACTTAAGTGGGGGATTTGGGCCGGTTATCTTACTTCTCTGAGCTTCATATCCTGAGATGGAGATGACTGTAAGTACACAGAGGTTTAGCTGTTGTAGAGATGAATTCAGATAACACATACAAACTAGTGGTACAGGTACCACTAGTTCAGATTTCAGCTTCTCCTTGCTGGTGCCAAGTTTGATTCATTTTATTATGCCAGTTTGATAGAGGAAAGTGTCTGTCATGTAAATTTGTGTTTATCTGATAATGGCTGGGAGCATAGGGGTTATCATTAATTGTTGTGTCTGCATTGTTTTATTACTGTAGGTTCGATGCTGGGAAGTTCAAGATAGCGGACAGACTATTCCAAAAGCCCAGCAGATGCACACAGGGCCTGTGCTAGATGTCTGCTGGAGTGATGTAAGTTTTATTATGTTTTTATATGATCTGAAATACAAATAGCATGTATGCATGCACATTTTAGAAATGCTGTTTCTGAATTTAAATACGGTCATTGGTATTCGTAATGTAGTCAGTTAACTTTTGTTATGTTAGCTTTAGCTAGTCTCTCTGAAAACTTCTTGCTTAAAAAATCCATTAATTTATTGACCTGTTTCCTTGAGCAAAGTGTTAGCTGCTCAGTCGTGTCTGATCTTTGTGCACCCTGCATGTCCCATAGATTGTAGCCTGTCAGGCTCCTCTGTCCATGGAATTCTCCAAGCAAGAATACTGGAGCAGGTTGCTGTTTTCTTGAGCAAGGGGTTAGACAATTAAAGCTTTTCTTATGTCTCTTAATGTGCCAGGAGCTTATGTTGTTGTAAAATTAGAAATTTACAGTCCTAGGAAGTAAGTCCTATGGGGAAAATTAGTCCTTTACCATTATTAGACTTTTGAAATATTTCCTTTCTTTGAAATTCTTTTTCCTCCCAAATACTGAACATTAGCGTTATAAGTTAATGTGTTTAAGTTTATTCAACTCTGAGCTCCTCTTCTTCTTTTTTTTTTTTGAGGGGAGAAGGTGGGTGATTGGGGAGTTTAATGAAGGTATACCATTTACAAAGAAGCCAACAGGGAAGGTGAAGTCACGCTCAGCAGGAGCCTTGGCTGTGAAGGGCCCAACCTCCCTCCCCTTCTTCTCCTGCTGGCAGCTGAAAACTAAAGCGCCTGACTCAGAGTAGGGCAGATGTGCTGAGGAAGCGAAGTCTCAAGGTCCCTCTCCGGGCTCATAGAATTTTTTTTATTAGATGTAGTTTGCAGGCAGTAAAATTGAACCTTCTAAGTGTATGATTCTGTGAGTTTTGAGAAATGCATACAGTTGTGATCAAAATAGAGAAGAGATCCATCAGCCAAAAGATTTCCTCTTGCCCTTTGAGTCAGATCCTCCTCAGCCGCTCTCCCTGGAGACCGCTGGTGTGTTTTCGGTCCCTGTGTTTCTGCCTTTACTAGAACGCCATCAACAGAATCCTTTTGAGTCTGGCTGCTTTCAGCTCAGTGCACTTGTGGTCCATCCAGCTTATATTTGGCAGTAGTTAGTCCCCCTTGTTGCTGAGTAGTGGTGCATTGTATGGGTGTTCACCGTTTGTTCACCATCCACAAGCTGAAGGGCATGTAGGTTGTTTTCCATTTTTGGTTGTAGTGAATAAATGCTGCTATAAACATTTTGTATACTGGATTCCCGTGAATATAAATTTTCTTTCCTCTTGAGTTTATATCTAATAGTGGGCTTGCCGACTCATATGAAAAATTTGTTAGTTTTATGAGAAACACCAGACTACTCACACCATGCATTTATGTAATTGTATTTAGCTTACACATAGCATTTATATAATTTTTATAAATTTATAATTTGTAAATATTCTGTTTATAAATATTTTGAGTTCCCATTTTAATCATCTCTGAAAGTCTTCTCTAAGGCATTTTTGTCATCTGTAAAATGTATTGCTGATTTGTCTGATGAGGTTATTATGAGATTAATAATAGTTTTAAATTACACATAGAAAAACAGCCATTTGAGTAGATTTTAAATACTTCTGATTTATTTTACCTGTCTTTCTTTCCTGATGAGAGAACAGATCAGAATTGTAAGTTTCTTATCAAGTATGGTAAGAAATAGAATTACCTGACACCAAAACTCTGTTGGTCAAGTGTTCGTGGGTCATCTTTTACAGAAATGTACACAGCCCATTTCCTTTCTCTATCTCCGTTAGAGTCATGCACCGTCTAGTGGAGGAGCCAAAATACAGACATTAAGAGTTCCAATTCAGGGAGCTAAGTTCTTAGAGAGGCAGGATGCACTGTGGACAGAACCCAGAGGCAGGATGTGCTGGGTGGACAGAACCCAGAAGGCAACTATGAAGTTTGGGAAGGGTGTGCTGAAAGCTTTGCAGGTGAGGCAAGAATTGAGCTGAATCTTAAAAGCAAACCATTTGCTTATGGCTTTAGAGCACTGTTGTCCATTCCAAGTGTGGATTCAAATTTCAGCTCTGTCTTCACGTTTTGGCTTTGCCAAGTTACTTAATCTCTCTGAGTCCGTTATCCAGTCACTCAAAGACTAGCATGGCACCTGTGGGAAGTGTTTAAGAGACTTGCTTGAGGGAACACAGAGAAAGGCTGAGCCCAGACCTGGACCTTCTGGCTCCAGAGCCCATGCACTGACAGCCTCCCTCACAGGGGCTTATAGGAAATAGGAGCTGGCCGGAAGAGGAAGGCCTGTATGGAAAGGCACAGAAGAGCCAGAGTTACCCTCTAGGTGTAAAAGCCCAACTTGGTGAGGGTGGTTCTCCAGCAATCCAAGGACGTGGCTCGCTGTGTGGACACAGCAGGTAGAGCTTAGAGGAGCTGATTTGGGAGCATTTAGGGATCTCATTCTTCTGCCCCAGCCTTTTGATAGACTGGCCTCTGTCTTGGTGTGTCCACTGGGGCCTGGCATCCTGTAGCTGGTAGGGTCAGCATTTCATGAGATTGAGGGGCCAGTGTTTCATTCAGCCTCAGGACAGCCCACATTAGCATCTTTCTGAGGATTTGTGGACTTACCCTTAGAGCCTCATTAATAGAGAAGGTTTTCTCTCTTCTTTCAGATGGAGAGCTGGTGATAAGTTTTTGCTAGGGAAGGATAATGTTAAATCTTTGAGCTGTGGAACCAGAAATGAAGTGTTAGGGGTCTGCAGATTATGGCCCATGGGCCCAATTTGGCCCATTGCTAACTTTTGTAAATAAAGTTTTCTTGAAACAGAACCACACTCATTCATTTGACAGTGTGTATGGCTGCGTTCTAGCTACAACAGCAGAATTAGGAGTTGCAGACCCTTTAGGAAAAAGAATTGTTGATGATTGGTCTAGATTTTCAACTCGGTACTTACTGTTTTTAAATTGTCTTGTACTTCATAATTGGCTGACCTACTTTATGAATTATGGGAATATTTTAAAACCATAACACAGTGATTGCCACTTTTTAAAGCTGTTCTGTAGTTTATATTGGACCAATGATCATTGTAAATTAGTGTAGTCTTATTGCATGCAATTTAGAATGCTATTAGATGTTGAACTGAACACAAGTAATAATGATTGAACATATGTGGTATAGAGCAGAAATTGCGGGGAGAAAGATACAGTATATGTTTAAATTGGTGAACCTAGATGATGGGTTTGTGAGTATTCATTTTACTATTCTTGTACCTGTTGTGAAGGCTTGAAATTGATGAAAATAAGAAAAAAAAAAAAAGTGGCTCCTGGTAGGTAATACACTTTGATACAGGATATGAAAGGCTATTCCTAGAGACCTGCCAGTGACCATGACTGCCTCTGAACAGTAAGCTGGGGTCAGGGAAGGACTTGGTTTTCATTACATAACTCTAAATGCTGTTTAAATTTTTTATTAACCTGTTTACACATTGTCTCTTAGAAAGAAATAGATAGTTGACAAGAGCTGGAAATGTGTTTTGTATATGACATTGTAGTTTGCAATATACAATCCCCCAAATAATTGGAAAAATAAAAATTGCAAAATAAAACCTTCCTCAGTATGCTCAATCTAATATCTAAATGTACATACAGAATTTTTATTAGAATATCAGAATTTTTTCTACTTTATTTTAGGATGGGAGCAAAGTATTTACAGCCTCATGTGATAAAACTGCCAAAATGTGGGACCTCAATAGTAACCAGGCGATACAGATTGCACAGGTAATGAATAATAAAATTTATCCTCTGCAGAGATGCTGGGCAAGGCAGGGTTGTAATGATTCTTATTCTTTGTTACAGGAAAGGTACAGTTCAACTAGACCAAATCAATTAGACTTAAATATACCAGAAACCTCTTCAGCACAAAATAACAGCAATTTCATGAGCACTCTGGCTTTTACTGATGTTCCACAAGTTCTGTCAGGGGTCTTCTGCGTTTGTGTTGGGTGAGGGTCGCATCATAAGGAGCTAGTGATGTTCAGCCCTGTAAAAGGCAGTGTTAAAGCTGATCCTCAGCGTTCCAGCACCTGCATGTGGCTTGCCTTGTCCCAGGCTGCATTTGGTCACATGTTCATTCACAAGTGTGTATCAATTGCCAGTGATACCATAGGCGCTGTCCTTGGAGTAGAAACACAGCAGTGAGTGAGAGGCACCCTTCCCTGTTTCGGGAGCTTTTACAGCTTGCTTGAGAATGGCAGGCAGGTTCTTATGTGAAGACTGCTGAGAAAAGTAGAAACAATGAAGAGGATAGAGCCTAGAACCAGAGGGTCAGGCCTGGTGGGAGGAGCTTCTTGACAGTGAGACATTTTCAGGAAGGTGTCACATACCCTGAGACGGCAGTACTGTGTGCTGGCGCACTTCTTCGATCTCTAATGTTTGTCTTCTCAGTGACACAACTGTGGTGGAGTTCTTCCCTGTGAATGGTTTCTGGGTACCTCCCCCTTCACTCTCATACTAGTTAATTATGGTTGAAATCAAGTTAAATTTTGTTGGTATGGAATGTTACACACATTGGTCATGGGGAGGGACTAAACTATCCTTTGGTTTTTGTTGAGTATGACCCCAATATTGAAGATTCCTTCTCTTTTGAATTTTCAGAACCAAAGCTGTGTGGCATGTTATATTACATTTACCTTGATCTGTTTTGGTTTTGTCTTGAAAGCACGATGCTCCTGTCAAAACAATACATTGGATCAAAGCACCAAACTACAGCTGTGTGATGACTGGGAGCTGGGATAAGACCTTGAAGGTATGCTGTATAGTTGAGGGACTTCCTGGTCTGACCAAGTGGACATTATTCTTAAACTATCTGGATGTTAGTTTTGAATGGTTGGTCACTTTTTTTTTTTTTTTTTTTTTTTGTCTTTCAGTTTTGGGATACACGATCATCAAATCCTATGATGGTGTTACAGCTCCCTGAAAGGTGTTACTGTGCTGATGTGGTAAGGAATTTCTTACTTTATGATATCTTACAATTAGAGGACAATGTAAAAACCCTTCAGACTTTAATTATAGATGTGGGATGTAGTTTGGGTTGCATCAGTTGTCATAAACCTCGATTTTTGTACTGCATATGTTCCAGAATTGGATGTCACACTTTTTTAGTCACTTGTTAAGTGAACATATTCAGTCACAGGCCATGCCGGCACTGGTATAATGCGTACTATACAAAAACTGGCAATAACTTTGTGATGTGGGACTAGATCCTTTGGTGACTGTCTCTGAGTGGGACAGAACCTGAAGAACTTTCTCTATTGGTGTAACAATAAGTCTTAAGAGTGTACTAACTGCCCAATAATTCCCTTTCAGGAGAATTTATCATGAGAAAAGTAGAGATGCAAATGTTCTTTGTTCTGTATAATAGAGTGAAACATTGGCAATGACCCAGTGGGCCAACTAGACAGACATAGTCGTTTGGTTTGAGGGAATGTTACTTAGATGGCCACCACTAGTGTTCTCAGGAAAATGTGTGGAGCGGTGCTCACTGAACACACTTTAGTAAGGCTGTGAATTATATAGAAACACACATATACACACGTGTATTAAAAAAACGCTCAAAAAAGGAAGACAAGAGAAAACATACCATAATGCTGACAACTGTTAGCATTTGAAGGGGGTGGTAGAACAATGATTTTCATTTCTTCTCTATTCCTCAGTATATGTTCTAAATAAACGTTTCATAATATTTCATAGTTTTAAAAAATGAGTCTTTTAAAAAGGTATGTTCTACTTTCAAATATGATTTCTCTAGATTACCTTGAAACATGTAAATACAATTGGATTGTTAAACTTTAAAAAAGTTCAGTTATTTTTGCAACTTTGAAAAAATTGATAGAATACTTTGGTATACAAAAGAGCACACCCCACTTTAAGTAGGTCTCTGCTTTCCTCTTTTTCCTAGATATATCCTATGGCTGTGGTGGCAACTGCAGAGAGGGGCCTGATTGTGTATCAGTTAGAGAATCAGCCTTCTGAATTCAGGAGGATAGAGTCTCCACTGAAGCATCAGGTGAGTCACGAATCAGATCAGGAAGCTTGTATTTAGCATCTATCATAGGGAGTAAGTGCCTGCATGTGGAAATTATACTTTCGGATATTAAAAGGAGGTGAATTTAAGGATATAAACACCGTGTTAGTGGGTAAATACCATCCTTGGCAGACATCCCCTGGGTAGCAGAATGCTGCTGAATGGGTACACACCACAGTGAATTGGTTCCATCATGAGTCCATAGCTTCTGCCTTCAGCTCGGTCTCCACCTGCCACAGATTCTTAGTTTTTCTTCACCCTCTTCTGATTCATCACTCCTTTGGCCTTTGTCTCTGCGATCTGATCTGCAGCCTCTACTCCTGGAACACAGAAGCTGATAATTGGAAGCTTCCTCATCTTAATCCTGCTGAACCTAGAACTCTGGCTGCACCTGCCTCTTCCCTGCCTTCCCCACCTGTTGAGGGGTGGGCCATGCTCTCCAGTCCCAGTTTTGGCTGGGCTCTGTGCCCTCTCACCTCTCAGGAGCCTCAGGCTATCAGCCACCCACCTCCCTCCTGTATCTTGTCTTCCCCTCTACTCACCCCCCTCAACTTTTGTTCGCTGGCATAAGACAGACTCAAGTCTAATCCTGGGAAACAAACCTCTTCTGACCCCCACATCCTCAGCCAGCTAGGTGCCTTTTCCCCTTGTAAGTCAAGTGTCCTAAATAAGCTTTCCTTGTTCCCCTATCTCCTACTCATTTCTCACCCACTCCTTTGAGACTTCCACCTCTGTTACTCCACCAAAACTCTTTCTGGCATGGCCGTTGATGGCTTCCTAGTCAGTAACTCCAGTGGATACTCGTCACCCTCATCTTAACCACAACCGTGGCACTCACCAACATTCTTACTATACGTTCTTAAGACTGTGCTTGGGCTCTATAATGCCAGTGTCTTACCTCCTGCCTCTGCTTGCTGCTTTGTCTTCCTTGCTGTATCTTGAGGTTCCCCAGGCATCTGCCCTGGGCCACTGCCTTCTGAACCTCAGCATGGTCCCTTCTGCCATTCATGACTGTTGGTTAGGGGTGCGTGGTGGGTTGGAGTCTTGGATCCCTAGCTACCTACCCTCTGTGCTCCTGATAAGGGCACCTGCAGTCTGACGGCCCTTATGCATGTCCCCCCTTCCCCCCACCCCCCCACCGTATCTTAGCCCAATAGCATCCCATACCAGGCCTTCCCCACTGCTCCCAGCCTGCTGCTACCCATATGCTCTGCATCTCACTAGGTGGGGCCTCCACCTTTAGCTGTGTAGGCCAGAAAGCAGGAGTTGTCCTTTACTCACTGCCCTTCTTTTCCTCCTCCCCCATCTCATTAACCACCACACTCACTTGCACCCTGTGTGTGGTTTCGAATCTGACCATTTCTCTCCTTCCAACTCAAACATAGCTCTTGTTGAATGACAACAGGAGTGTGGACCCGTGCGTCTCTGCCTCTGGAGACTGGGCTGTGGGCTGTTTGTTTGGGATCTTCTGTGGGGTCCAAGAGACCCTCCTTTGGGCCCTCAGGGTCAGTGTTGGATCAAGTGCAGTGTCTAGCTTTTGCATAGCTTATTCATGGTTTAGAAAGTTCTGGCCACACCCACTGTATGCTTGACCCTTGTTCTCACATCATCCCAAGCCAACACTACTTCCCTTTTCCAGTTGGGGACGCAGAGACCCTGGGACACTGGGTGATCACTGCCCTTCTTTTCCTCCTCCCCCATCTCATTAACCACCACACTCACTTGCACCCTGTGTGTGGTTTCGAATCTGACCATTTCTCTCCTTCCAACTCAAACATAGCTCTTGTTGAATGACAACAGGAGTGTGGACCCGTGCGTCTCTGCCTCTGGAGACTGGGCTGTGGGCTGTTTGTTTGGGATCTTCTGTGGGGTCCAAGAGACCCTCCTTTGGGCCCTCAGGGTCAGTGTTGGATCAGTGCAGTGTCTAGCTTTTGCATAGCTTATTCATGGTTTAGAAAGTTCTGGCCACACCCACTGTATGCTTGACCCTTGTTCTCACATCATCCCAAGCCAACACTACTTCCCTTTTCCAGTTGGGGACGCAGAGACCCTGGGACACTGGGTGACTTCCTAGAGGGCACTCGCTTAGTCAGTGGTATGCTGCAAATCCCACCAGGGGGTCAGTGCCAGAATAGGAGCTGGTGGGGCTGAGGGGTGCATGCCCTGCTGCAGTGACAGTGAGGCCTACAGCGTGACAAAGGAGCAGCAGCACCTGGATGGAAGCACGTGGTCTACTGTTTATTCATAAAATCATGTGGCTAAATTAAAAAATAATGCCTACTGGAGGAATGGAAAAATCTTTATCGTGTTTGAGAAATACGTTTCTGGTTCTTTCAAAACCAAAAAATGGAGTAAAAGTTGTTTACGTTATTTATGGAATGTTTTACTTTACATGATGATGATATACTTTTTCTCCCCAACTATAGCATCGATGTGTGGCTATTTTTAAAGACAAACAGAACAAGCCGACAGGTTTTGCCCTGGGAAGCATCGAGGGGAGAGTTGCTATCCACTACATCAACCCCCCAAATCCGTAAGTGAGGCCTGGTCAGCTTGCAGATGTTCATGTGAGACATTTTGTTTTGGAGGAAAGCTAAGTTGGGCCTTTGTTTTTCAGCGCCAAGGATAACTTCACCTTTAAATGTCATCGATCTAACGGAACCAACACTTCTGCTCCTCAGGACATCTATGCGGTGCGTTTTTAGAAATGTTAATCCTGAGAATGTGTCTAGAAACTAGACTTGGTGGTGGATAGCTGAGTCATTATGGGATCAGAAAAGATCACTGTCATTGTGTGTGTTCATGTGCAGGGATAAATGGCTTACGTCGGAGGTTTCGGTTTTCTGTTTTTATGAACATGTTGACTCTTCATTCTCTCTGTTTCTGAAATGCAAGCTTAGGAGTTTTGGGGAGCAACTTCCACCTGTATGAATGCTGTAGACGGTTGGTACGCTTAGCTAAAACTGAGAAATTTGCTATTTGCTGAAAAAGAAAAAGGCATTTTCCTGAGGTTTGCTTCTTGATGCCACTGGCTTACATACTTATTAACTTCTGCTGACTTGTGTTTTTAACGAGAGACAAGATTCAGTCCTGGGCTATCAGTTGGTTCAGGAAGCGGGGCTGGTTTCTGATGTGATCAGCAGGCCATCAGCTCTAATGAGATTATGGTTGTTCATTTTATGTTCTCATTGAACCAAGAAGTCTGTGTTGTCAAAAACCCGGTTTCTCCTCCCTTCTCTGCTCCTCATTGTATGTATCCGTCCTTCGTAGGTTAATGGAATTGCGTTCCATCCTGTCCATGGCACCCTTGCCACTGTGGGATCTGATGGTAGATTCAGCTTTTGGGACAAAGATGCCAGAACAAAACTAAAGACTTCGGAACAGTTAGATCAGCCGATATCAGCCTGCTGCTTCAATCACAATGGAAACATATTTGCATATGCTTCCAGCTACGACTGGTCAAAGGTGAGAATCCCCAGGCCTGCACTAGCACAGTCCAGCAGCCAAGCCAAGCTCTGGACTACGAAGGCCTGAGCTTAGTCGTGAGGCCTCTCCAGATGTGCTGTGTGTCTTGCACGTGGCCTGTCACCATCACCTCACTGCAGCAGGAAGCAGCAGGGCCTCCCTCTCAGCCTTTGCCTGAGAACATGCCCACGTGAGGTGCTTGGTCAGCGTAAACCCAGCAGCCGACACTCTGGGGCCTCTGAGTCATTCAGGGATGTCGGGGGTTGGTGGGTGAGAGTGACTAGGGCTTGGCAAGGCACCCAGCCTTCACCAGAGGCATAGGCTTTTTGTTTGTTTGCTGTTTGGGGAGGGAAGTTATAGACTGATGGGGTCCTGGTTGTATTTGAGTCATCTCAGTGCCGTGGTAAAAGAACTGACCCTCACACTCAGGTTTTAGCCACAGTCTCACCTCCACACGTGTCTGTCTTCACCCGTCCTGCCCCCCTCCCCTCCCCCCCCCCACCC